>CM035092.1:16814794-17320139 GCA_020205505.1 Panax japonicus
CCATCTGGATCGGAGGGATTTGTCATATACAGTGATGCTTCAGACAAAGGTTTAGGATGTGTTCTCATGCAACATGGGAAATTCATAGCTTATGCCTCACAATAACTCAAAGAATATGAGAGGAATTATCCTATTCGAGATCTAGAGTTGGCAGTTGTCGTTTTTGTGCTTAAAATCTGGAGGCATTACATGTATGGGGAGAAAGTGGAGATCTATACGGATCATAAGAGCCTCAAATATTTCTTCACCCAAAAGGAGCTCAACATGCGGCAACGACGTTGGCTTAAGCTGTTGAAAGATTACGATCATACCATTTAATACCACCCTGGAAAAGTGAACATAGTAGATAACGCACTGAGTAGAAGATAATATGCGGGTACGAGTGCGACATTTTCAACGCAAAGGCCCATTTTGTATGACTTACAAAGGATAGAGTTAGAGTTAAATACTTTAGGGACCCACTTGATGATGGCAAATATACGAGTAGAACCGACTTTAATCGATAAAGTTAAAGTTGCTCAAGCTACCGACCTAGAGCTAATGCGTATGAGGAATAAAGTACAAGAAGATGCTATTCCGGAAGCAAGAATCGATGAAAAAGGAATACTTCGAGTCAACTCCAGACTTTGTGTTCCTAACGACCCTGATTTAAATTATAAGATCGTGATGGAGGCGCACAACACAACGTTTTTAATCCATCATGGGAGTACCAATATGTATCGTGATCTTCGATATATATTTTGGTGGAGCAATATGAAGAAAGAGATAACAGAGTTTATCTCAAGGTTAAACTTGTCAACGTGTCAAGGCGGAGTATCAAGTTCCAAAAGGTCCATTGTAACCACTTGAAATTCCAGAATAGAAGTGAGAGCACATTACCATGGACTTCGTTATTGGTCTTCCCAATGCTTCTCAAGGCATAGATGCAATTTGGGTCATTGTAGATAGACTAACCAAGTTTGCTCATTTCTTACATATACGAGAAACTTATTCACTTGAACGTCTTGCTCGTATGTACATAAATGAGATTGTAAGACTACATGGTATGCCAGTATCCATAGTTTCCAATCGAGACCCAATATTCACTTCACAATTTTGGGTTAGTTTACAAAAAGCTATGGGCCCTGGTTTACGATTTAGTTCGGCATATCATCCTCAAACGGACGGACAGTAAGAGAGGACTATTCAAACTCTTGAAGATCTATTAAGACTCTGTGTCCTTGACTTCAAAGGAAGTTGGGATAAGTTCGTGCCATTGGTGGAATTTTCCTACAACAACAGTTATCAAGCAAGTATTAGCATGTCTCCATTCGAAGTGTTGTATGGACGCAAGTGTTGTTTTCCAGTATGCTGGGATGAGGTGGGTGAAGCAACGTTGTTGGGACCAGAATTGGTACGCATGACTGCGGAAAAGATTTAAATAATCCAGTAACGTATAAAGACCTCATAAGATCGACAAAAGAGTTATGTTGATCTTCATCGAAGGGATGTGGAATTCAATGTTGGAGAGCATATGTTACGTGTGGCTCCATGGAAAGGAGTTACAAGATTTGAAAAGAGAGGAAAGCTCAATCCTCGATTCATTGGACCATTCAAAATACTTGACCAAGTAGGAACTATGGCCTATAGACTCGCTTTACCGCCAAGTATGTCTCGTGTTCATAACATTTTTCACATATCTATGTTACGTAAATATGTGGAAGACCCGAACCACATTATTGAATTAGAACCGAACGAGATAGCAGAAGATTTAATGTATGAAGAGGTACCTGTTAAAATCTTGGACAAGAAGGATCATATTCTACGCTCCAAGGTTATACCTCAAGTCAAAGTTTTGTGGAGAAATCATATTGTTGAGGAAATGACCTAGAAGTTAGAATCTGAAATAAATTCAAGGTATCCTCACCTCTTCGACACACCAGGTATGTACCCTAATTTCTAGGACAAAATTTCATAAGAAGGGGAGGTTGTAAGACCCCAACTTTTATGAATAAAGATTATTTTTTCTCGAAATATATTTTTGAATATTATGGTGTGGATTTGATATAATATTATAGTTGTGGGTAATATTTATAAATTTTGCAAAGTAAATAACTGGTTATAAAATATTTGATTGGTCAGGGAATTTGTTTTAATAGAGCATATTCGTACGATGGCACAATCATTGGTGGACCCCACAACGGAAGTATTGTCGTAGTTAGAAAATGACAGAAATATCTATTTATAAAAATAATAATAAATTTTTTACCGTTAAACTGTTGAAATACCTGATGGTAAAAGTACAGTAATATGCATGGTTGCATAGTAGCACACGGTATTGTACAGTATCTTTGATTATTGATACTTACGTGAGAAGTCACTCAGTTATACTCAAGTATTGCTACATTAATTGCATCATAATATCTCTCATATTATTAATTCAATTATTGTCACAATATCATCTGTATAATATTTTTTATTATTAAATTAATAATTGAGACGACAAAGTTATTCATATTATTATTTGCATTATTGACGATGTCTAGAAAGTTCTATCGAGGAAAGGGGTTTGGTCACCTAATTGTGCGCCAATAGGGAGAAAACCCTTACCGAAAAGCCACTTCTTTCCTAGGAATGATCTGGTTATTAAATATTATGATTTATAATATTAATGATGAATAAGTTTATGTTGATTAAAGATGAAATTGTTGATAAAAACATTTCCATTGTGTTGGGATTATTAGTGTTAGTGAAAATCGACATTTGTTTCGATAATAATTGATTTTTGGTTGTTAAATTGACCATACAGGTAATTAATCGGATAAATGAGCAATTAATTGCTATTGGTTATGCAAATTATTGTTGGTTCACATGTATGGAACTATTGATTCACATTCATGTACTATTAGGGGAGGTGGTGCAAGTTTGATAATACTTAAAGGACTAAATTAAAAATAGTGGTATAGATGAAGGTACTATACTGTAATAATTCGAGCCCCTAATCGTGTAATTATTGAAACTATGTTTTCCTATAAATAGAAGCTCATTCTTCTTTCATTCTCACCAATTCACTAAGACTCACAAGAGCAATTATAGAGATAAAAGCTATAGAGAGAAAGAAGAAGACTATTCTGCTACTTCACTATTGTAGTATCCAGCCTTCTAAGGTAAGAGATATTATTTTTGTTCAATACTCGTATGAAATAATATTTTCTTTCATACTCTGTAGTATGCACGTAATATTGTTTTATTTCGTATTCCTACTTTTACACTCATTTTGTTAAAATATTGCTTCTATACTCTGTAAAATTAGTAGAATATTCTTGAAATTTGTGATTCATCTAGTATCATTTCACAAGGATATTTTTCTGAACGTTCTTGTTAAATTTAAACTTTTCAAGTCAGAGAACTGTTCACGGGGTACTATTCATAAAGTACTATTCACGGGATACTATTCACAGAGTACTATTCCTGAAGTTTTATTCACGAAGAATTATTCATGAGGTACTATTCACTCGGGTACTATTCACCAAGGGTATAATTTATGACAAAAATTGATTTCTTTTATGTCCAAATCAGATACAATATTATTCTTAAATTTTATTGCAAAAAGCAGTATCATGTTGACAATTTGGGCATTATTGAATTCTAGATAAATTAAATTATAAATCTTTAAAAATTTATCTTTTATTTTCTTTTAATTGAATTCTTATATCATTGTCATCATCATCATGCTTATATTGTGATGAAAGTCATCTTTAGCTTACGTGCATAGATGTTCTGTTGATTGGTATGATTATGACCAGAGATTATTCGGTATAATCATGCCCCGTAATATTACAAATGATGTGGTAAAAGTCCTCATTGGCCCGTAGTGCATTGATGGAAAGTTGTTGACATGATCATGACCATTGATGATTACATGAATATCCTTGGCCCGTAGTGCATGGATAATTCGTGGACATGATACTAATGAACATTCTTAGCCCGTAGTGCATGGATAATTCAGTGATGTGGATTATTTATTGAGCTGAGTCTCAGCGATAAAATTGATGATGAACTTTTTATATCATAGAAGATAGTAGATATCATGCTCTACTTGACTCTTCTAATGGATTGCTTGTTCCGCTGTAGTTAAACTTGTTTTTTATTAGTTTAACACTATTGAAGGATAACGATAATTTATTCTGCATTATCTTAGTCATAATATTTCTTATTGGGTTAGTTGAACTCTCCCGTTTGCTTTTATTGTTATCTTCAGAAAATGAGAACGTAGCCGGGGCTAGTCGGAGAACGGAGTGATGGTCCGAGATGGTGGCTATAGTAGTTCTCACTATTTTATGAAATAGTGTGATAATAAATGTAATGAGAACTCCATTTGAGTTTTGATATTGTCTATAAGACAATATTCGTGTAAAAACTCTCAGCTACACTTTTGTCATATTGTATAAAAGAAGTTTGTATTTGATTTATGTACCATGTATTTGGCTACTCAGAATGGGCAATGTATACCTATTTTGGGGGCGTCACATGTTAAATCTGCATTAATCTTGTGAACTTTGATCTTAGTCATTAGTTTTGTTAATTTTAATTTTTCAAATCACAAACAATATTTCGTAGTTTAAAATAGGATTAATTGCATTAGAATTGATAATTGATAAATTTTAATCTATTTTCTCGTGGGAACGATATCTTTGCTTGCTAAATATTACAAACAAATGCATATACTTGCGTGTAAAGTACTAGTAATAAATTAGGCAACATGTTCTAAGATCAAAAACTCAAAGCTATTTAGAGACTTGTTTCATTTTTTAAAAAATCTTTTTGCTTATTATAATTTAAATTAATAGTTCATTTTAATTTCTTGGAAACGGTACTGTGACATATTGTTCGCGAATATATTCGATCGTGCAATCGAACGAAACACCATATGCGAACTCGACTCGACTTGACACCCAACTTGAACTCAACTCGAACCGAACTAGTTTGTGATTCAGTTAGTTTGCAGCATTACTTATAATTCATTTTTTGAGATGTAAGAAATTGTTATTTCTCAAAACCTACTTGTAAATTAATTTATAAGTTAAAAATAAGTCGCAACAAAATATTTAAATGTAATTTTTTTTTATAAATTAGTTTGACCAATTTATAAATTGTGCCGAAACATGCCCTTAATTGATGTGAAAAGTCTTTAGTAACAAATTGATTATTTATTTTGATCATGGCTGTTTTGACTTCTAATTGCCTTTACAGTGACTGAGTTTAAATTTAAGATGTATAGAATAAATCAGGCCACTATACTAATAATAATGTTTTTTTTGAAGTCATGCCCATGCCACTACAGTAAAACCCCTATTTAAAAATATTCTATATAAGAATAATCTCTATAATATTATAAAAAAATTTGGTCCCAATTTGGACTAATTATAAATAGAAATAACCTCTAAATTATAATGTGTTATATATTTTTGAAGTCTCGTATTAAGAAATTATACCTTTATATAGTAATAATTTCATATATATATATATATATATATATATATATGAGAGAATATTAATTTTAAAAGACTACATTTTCTATAAAAAGATTATATTTTCTATAAAGAATTATATTTTTCTATAAAAAATTACATTTCCTATAAAGGACTACATTTTCTTATAAAAGATCACATTTCCTATAAAAGACCATATTTTCTTATAAAAGACTACATTTCTTATAAAAGACTATATTTTTCTAGTTTAAAAATCTAAATAATTTATGTTTTCTTTAATTTTTGTTATAAAATCTATAAAGAACTACATTTTTGTTAAATGGAATTTTTTTGAGTGTTCAGAAAATATTTTATACTAATATCTCTATTTAATAATTATTTCTTAATTAGAATATAAATAATTTGATCCTAAATCTATTTCTAAATAAAGGTTTTATTGTATAATTAGTGTGATGGTGGATCAGACAAGTAAAAACCTTCACGTACATAATTTTTATAGGCTAAATAATATTTTTATTCTTCCAAGTTATCACGTGATGTTACAGTTGTCTATAAAATTTATTTCTCGTTAATTGAGTTTTCTAAGTACTTGATTTATGTCAATTTTATTTTTTGAACCAAAATATTAAATTTTCTTAAATTGAGGCGTGAGCTCGAGATGTACAACTTTAGAAGGGACGAAACGTCAAAAAAAAAATAAAAAATATTAATTCAAAATCTGAAAATAACTAAAATCTGAAAATTAATTATTACTTTAGAGAAACTTTTCATTTTTCAAAAAATAACTGTTTTCTTCTTTGAAAAATGAGTAAAAAATTTAGAAAAAGATTAATATATTTATTAGACCATAATTAGTTTTTTGAAAAATGAGTAAAATTTCACAAAAATATATATCTAGAAAGATTAATAAATTAAGAAAATAATTAAATTACTTTTGAAAACTAAATAAATTTTTAATTAGAAAAATTAATATATTCAAGAAATAACTATTCTTTCTTGTAAAATGAGTAAAATTTCACAAAAATATATATCTTGAAAAATTAATATATTTAGAAAATATTATTTCTTTTAAAACAATATTATTAAAATAGCATAAAAATGTATATTGAGAAACGAATTAATTTGTTTGAATATATATTAATTAATTTTCCTTATGCAGAAATTAATTACTTTTCTAATTTTTTAATTATTTTTTGAAATTTGAATTAGTTTCTTTGTTGTTTGCTTTGTGCATGTATTAATATTTTGGCCCCTACAATATACCGAGCATTTTCTTCAATTTGAGTGAAATTTGGTCCGAGGAACGTACATATTTGACAAAAACAACCACTTAATTAGAGCATCCAATTGAGGAAAAGTGAACTTTATGGACAACTTGGATGGATAAAAATGTGTATTTTACATATAAGTTCTGTTGTAAAATTTGAATATTTGAAGAATCGTTGAGAAAACCGACTAAGAGATTAGCAGTATACAAATGAATACAGTTTGGAACAAGATCATAATGATTTAACAGCTGTGGATTCAAGTGCAAATTAGGGTTCACATGATTTAATTGAATTAAATATAATAATTAGGGTTCACGTGATCTAATTAAATATAAAAATTAGGGTTCAAAATATAATTAAATGAATGGCAGAAAAGCAATAAATAAATATGCTAGCCCCGAGAGAAGCTTTCACGTATCCCAAGGTAGAAGATTCGTGGAGACGACTCATTTTGAGAATTGATTCAGGGATTGGATTGATGGCTAAAAGGACAAGACTATCTGGGCATTATCCTGAGGACTAAAGGGTATTTCTGAAATTTTTCTGAAGACATGTGACTACTTTCCAAGAAACTCTAAATATACATCTTCTATTTTATGAAGGGGGACTTTTGGAAGGTTGACCTCTCTTTCGACTTTGGACTTGGACTCTTGGAAGATTGAAGAACTTGAACATTCTATCAACTCGAAGCACTCAAAAAGACTCTTGGAATCTCTGCTACCCTAACAAGATTTCCAGATTCCAAGTGTTCTGCCACTGTCATTGGAGTAATCGCTATATAATTTGTATCACTATTCTAAGAGCTTTTATTATGCTAACATTTATATAACGAAGTAAATAAAACCATAATAAAATAATTCATTTATTCAATCAAATATAATATCTTGAATGTTAAGCAATTATATAAAAAAATTGGTCTCTAAGACATAAACTCTAACAATTCTTTGAGTTGTTGTGAGGCTTAGGCTATGACTTTCCCATGTTGCATGAGAACACATCATAACCCTTTGCCTAAAGCATTGCTGTAGATGACAAATTCCTCCGAATCAGATGATATTGTTAGAACATGTGCTGAAATGAGTCTCCTCTTGAGTTCTTGAAAACTCTTCTCACATTATTCGCTACAATCGAATTTTGTATCTTTTTGAGTCAGTTAAGTTAACGGAGTGGCGATTCAAGAAAACCCTTCCACGAATCTCCGATAATAACCAGCTAAGCCTAGAAAGCTACGTACTTTGGTCACTGACTTAGATTGCTCCCAGCTTTAAATTGCTTTAATCTTCGCCGGGTCAACATATATTCCATGATTTGATATCACGTACCCAAGGAATTCTACTTCCTCAAGTCAGAACTCACATTTCTTTAACTTGGAATATAGCTTGTTTTCACGAAGCTTTTGGAGTATCAGCCTCAAGTGTTGTTCATGATCTTCACGGCTTTTGAAGTATATGAAGATGTCATCAATAAAGATAACCACAAAATGATCCAAATATTACTTGAATACTCGGTTCATCATATCCATGAAGGCAACATAAGCATTAGTCAATCCAAAAGACATGACTAGGAATTCGTAATGCCTGTACCAAGTTCTGAAAGCAGTCTTTGAATTGTCGTCAGTTTTAATCTTTAACTGATGATATCCGGAACGAAGATCGATCTTTGAAAAAATTTAGCGCCTTGTAACTGGTCAAACAGGTCATCAATGCGAGGCAACATGTATCTATTTTTGACGGTGATATGATTCAACTCCCGATAATCAATATAAAGTCACATACTCCCATCTTTTTTCTTTACGAATAAAACAGGAACACCCCAAGGAGACGTACTAAGATGAATGAAACCGATGTCTAACAATTCTTGCAGTTGGTTTTTAACTCCTGAAGTTCAATAGGAGTCATTCGATATGGGGTTTTGAAAATGAGTTTTGTACCAGGTTCAAGGTCAATACAAAACTCAATTTCACGCTCAAGGGGTAGGCCAGGAAGTTCTGCAGGGAATATGTCAGGAAATTAATTAACAATAGAAATATCATTCAAATCTGACGTATTTTTGTTTAAATCCATGACATGGGCTAAGAAAGCTTGACATCCATTTTTCAATAAACAAACGGATTTATGGCTTGATGTTACATTGATTGATTTTAGTGGTTTGGTTGCTTAAATTCGCGTAATAGGTTAGTTAGGAATATGAAAGCTAACAACCTTATGAAAAAAAAATCAATTTTAGCATGATGAGTAGTTAACCAATCAATCCCTAAAATCACATCAAATGCAAGTATTTTCAAATAGATAAGATCGACAGGTAATATGCGGGTGCCAATTTGAATCAAACAAGATTTATAAACAGTGGATGTTATAAAGGTTTCTCCCAACGGAGTTTCAACAGATAAGTCAAAGTCTAATTTCTTTGGAGTTAAATTTAAACGTTGAGCGCGAGTAGGAGAAATAAAAGACTGGGTAGAACCGATATCAAATAAGGTATAAACTTCGCAAGACTTTATGATTAGCTTACCCGTGATAACTTCGTTTGGGTTCCTCGCTTTTTGGGAGGCCACAAAAAATGCTCTCCTTTGAACTACCAGCTTTGACTTGTCTGGGACGGCATTTGGTGTCACCATCCCAACTGGACTTGTCTTCACTACACGATAAAATCGCGCTAGGTGACCTTCTATTTCGCAATTGTAACACGCTTTGGATTGTTGCATGTAGTTTGGACTGATGTGTCCTTCCCCTCCGTATTTGTAGCATACGACCGGTGGTTGTTCTCCTTCCTTAACAATGGGTGATGGTGCTAACGTCTTTCCATTATTATTGAATCTCCTCTTCTTAAAATTTTAACTTCTATTATTTTGGCCAGGATTACCACCGAAGTGGTTACCATTTCTGGCATGTTGACTTTCTCCACGTTTGTTATCACCGCTTTGATAACTACTACCACTTGTATTATCATTTTATCGGCTGCTATCTCTTGGTTGGGTTGACTTATTATCCCGCTCCAATAACTTAGCCATACAAGTAAAGTTTGTGAGAAATTAGGTATTGGCGTATTTCGGGGTTCAAACCTCGCAGAAACATTCGTGTTATTCACTCCTCATTATCAACTAAATGGGATGCAAACCGGGATAAATCGGTAAACTTAGCCTCGTACTGCGATACAGTCATATTGTTTTGCTCCAGCTTGATGAATTCCACCTCCTTCATATGACGAATACTTTTGGGAAAGTGCTTGTCGTTGAATAATTCTTGGAACTTCTCCCAAGACGTCTTTAGTGCGGCAGGCTGAGTACATTTTGTAGATTCTCACCAATAATTTTCCTCTCCTCGTAACATGAAGGTGAAAAACGGAACCTTTTGCTCATCGGAGCATCCCAAGACATCAAATATCTTGGTGATCTGCTTAATACACGTCTCTACCTTAAGTGGTTCTGGCTTTCCAAAAAACTCTGGTGGTCCCAGCTCTTTGAATTGCTTAGCGGTGACCATCCGTGAGTTTTAAGTGTTTCCACCTACATTTTGCATAGGAGTCTCTCTCACCTGATGTTGCATGAATTATAGAAAGCCGCTGAACATCCAATCGTTAATCATTTGGTCGTTGTTGTTTACCTGAGGATTATTGCCTTTTTGATGCACATTATCCTGTTTATTGATCGTCGGTGACTCAACGGTCTCATGTGCTCCATTGCTTATCTCAACATTTTCAGATGTCATTTTCAAACACTGTCACAAAACAAGGGTTAATTGACATGCCACATATTATCCCTATATTCTGACCGACCAATTAAATACCAATTAAGCTTAGGTAGGTTATACTAGCGAAAGATTTACTTGTCTCTCCCCTCCTAGTTCTAGCCTCAAGTCTCAGGCAGGGATCATATCCCTAAGCTCTGATACCAACTGTGAAGCCCCCAAAATAGGTATACATAACCCATTCTGAGTCGCCAAATACATGGTACAAAATTCAAATATAAACTTCATTAATACAATACGACAAACGTAAACTGAGAGTTTTAACACGAATATTATCTCGTAGATAATATCCAAACTCAAATAGAGTAGTCATTATAAGTATTATCACATTATTTTACAAAATAGCGAGGACGACTATAGCCACCATCTCGAATCATCACTCCGTTCCCCGACTAGTCCTAGCTATATTCTCAAATTTCTGAAGAGAACAATGAAAGCAAATGGTAAAGAATATTATGACTAAGATAATGCAGAATAAATTATCGTTAGCCTTCAATAGTGTTAAACTGATAGAATATAATAGACAACAAGTTTAACTACAACAGAATAAATAATCCATTAAAAGAGTCAAGTAGAGCATGATATCTACTATCTTTTATGATTTAAGAGTTCATCATCAATATTTTATCGTTATAACACAGCTTAATAAATAATCCACATCATCGAATTATCCATGCACTACGGGCCAATGATATTCGTTAGTATCACATCCATGAATTATCCATGCACTACGGGTCAATGATATTCATTATTATCACCAATGGTCATGATCATGCCAACAACTGTCCATCAATGTACTACGGGCCAATGAAAACTTTTACCACATCATTTATAACATTACAAGTCATGAGTATATCGATACATAATTCATGGTCATAATCATACCAATAAACAATCCATCTATGCACTACAGGCCAAAGATGACTTTTATCACAATATAAGCATGATGATGATGACAATGATATAAACATCAATCAAACGAAATCAAGGATAAATATTAAGAATTTTAACATATCCAGAGTTTAAAAATGTTCAAATTGTCAATATGACAACTGCTTTGTGGAGTAGAATTCAAGAATAATATTAATGTATCAAAAATAATTTAGACAGAAAAGAAATAAATTTTTGTCGTGAATAGTAGCTTGAGTGAATAGTATCCCGTGAATAGTACTTCATGAATAGTACCCCGTGAATAGTACCCCGACATGAAAAGATTAAATGTTAACAAGAATGTTAAGAAAAATATTCTTGTGAAAAGATACTAGATGAAGCGCAAATTTCAAGGTTATTCTACTAATTTCAAGGAGTATAGAAGCAATACTTATCAACTTGAGTATAGAATTAGGAATACGAAACGAAATAATATTACTTACATACTACAGAGTATGGAAGAAAATATTATTTCATACGAATATTGAACAAAAATAATATCACTTACCTTAAAAGGAGAGTACTTCTGAATGGTATAGCGATGATATTCTTGAAGAAAACTTGTACTATATTCTACACTCAAAGCTTCCTTAAACTCAAAAGAAATACGCTTAATAATATAGAAGAAGAATTCTTTGATTCTGGTGTGATTTTTAATTCTAAACTAAGCATCCTATTTATAGGAGAATGGCATGATACTATTTAGAATTTATTCATGGGTGAACAGAAGAAAAATCACGGGCCCAATTCTTCGGCCGAACTTTTTGAAAATTTTGATTTTCACTATGCAGCACTATGCAATAAAATATTCTAATAAAATGAAAACTTTAAATAAAATATAATATATTCTATTTATAATCTAATAAAACAAAACTTATATTATATTTCATATATATATATATATATATTTCACACACCAGCACACATCCACGCACACACATTTAATATATGCAATGGAGTTGTCAAAAGATGGTTCATGGAATATGCAGTGGATACTATGAAATCTTTGTTCATGGAATATGCAACGAAGTTGTCAAAAGATAGTTCACAACAACCTCAAGATGGTGTAGGGACTTCAACTATTACTATCAACAACACAAGTGAACATAGTGATAATGAGTTAGATGTAAGTAAAGTTTTCATGTATTATAATTTTTTTAATTTTTTTCATATTTATCTATATTGCATACTTATGTTGATGAACTTTTGATGTTTAAAATTTTAAATAGGAGTTTGTGAGGGAAGTGCAAGGTACTACATCAACAAGAACGAAATTGGAACAATACTTAGAAAAAAAATTATCATTAACGAATCTTCTTTTAATATTCTAGAAGAGTGGACAAAACTTTCTGAGATGTACCCAATCCTTATTTTCTATTCTAGTTTTATACCTTTATTTTATACATGATTAATGACTATTTAGTACTTTCAAATATTACGTTATTATAGATATCCAATACTAGCGACTATGGCATATGATATCATATCAATCCCAATTACAACAGTTGCTTCAGAGTTGACCTTTAGCATTGGAGCAAAAGTTCTCACACAATAGCGTAGTTCGCTTCTACCAGATAATGCACAAGCATTAATTTGTGGATGTAATTGGATTTATGGATATGAAATACAAGGTTTGTTCTAGTTGTAAATATTTTTACTTTAATTATAATTTTTTAGTTTAATTTTGGGTATTGATATTTTAAATTGGCATTTTTTGAAAGTAGTATGCACACAAGCCAATCATGTTTGATGATAAAGCATATACTTTGTAAACAATCTTATTCATTTATTAATAAAAAGTATTAATTTATTAAAGGCTTTTAATTATCTACATGATGCTGTTTTATAATATGTGATAAACCCATAGTTTTAAGCAATACTTTTAGAATAATGATGATGATCATTATAATGAGATCTAAATTCTTAGAAAGCTTAAAACTAAAATAGTTCCCAATCGTTGGATTACTAAATTGGGGATTAGTGAATCCGGATAGATTGGTACATATGTTGCTTGCTCATTGGATGAGGATGATTGATCTCATGATCATTTGTGTGGAGACACTAAAGCAAGTATGTAGGTGCTTATTAGAGAATAAGTTCACTGAACGTGACCGCTAAGGAATACCTAATGGAGTTTTACTTGTCTGTCAATAGGAATTCCTGTAGTGATAGTAGTACAAGTGATCCTTGGACTTGAGATCATCATAGTATCTTGTGTATGATGAGTTATACTTTGACTTATTCCTTAAGACCCTTAGGGTATATCAAAGGATATGCTTGGATATAATAAGTTATACATGGAGATAATGTATGATCAATAAAGAATCTACCACTTCTAGTAAAAGAAGAGAAATGTCCTATGTGATTCGATAAATGACAACCCAGTAGTCCTTGGCCAAGGCAGAATGAAATTAGAAAGGAGTTTCTAATTTGCATTATTTGGAGTTGTGCATTTAAGGATCGAAAAACATATAATTGAATAAAATAAGACTTGACAGTAATTCCATGTCTTATATTTAATTGGGACATTGTATGGTGGAAGGATTGAACTGTACTGAAACTATTTACTCAAAGGTTCTTTTATGATTAATGTTGAAATCTATATTATCTGGAAAGTCGTTGATCGCTAGGGAGGCTTATCCCTATTGTAGAATAAATATTATTTATTTAAATAAATTATTAGTTTAATTTATTTATTTAAATAAGATTAGAATTGTTCTAATTGATTTATTCACAACCGGTTTAATATGGAGAACCTAAAGGGTCACACCATAAAAGCAAGAATAATTATTTAAGAAGTTAATGATAAGTCTAATTCTCCATTAATTGTTTGAAATTCTATGTGACGCCCCCAAAACAGGTATACATCACCCATTCTGAGTTGTCAAATACATGGTACAGAATTAACTTCAACTTTATTATTACAACATATAACTGTGAGTTTAAATACAGATATTGCCATCTAGACAATATCCACATACAAATAAATCCTCATCATAATTATTGATACATTATTTTACAAAATGGTGAGAACTACTAAACAACTCTCTCAAGAACCATCAATTCATACCCCGACTTGTACCCGCTATATTCTCGTCTCCTGAGAAGAAAAATGGAACAAAAAGGAAAAGGGTGAGCTCAACTAGCTCAGTAAAGAATATTATGACTAAGATAATATACAACAAATTATCGTAGTCTTCAACAGGGAAAAATCTAATAGAATACAATAGACAACAAGTTTTAAATCAATATTCGCAGCGGAAAATATTAATTCATAGAAGAGTTACGTAGAGGATGAAATCTACTAATGTCTATGAATTTAACAGTCCATCAACAGTATTTTTATCCCTGTAACATCAATCAATGCACATCTTGAATCATATATTCATCCTTGCACTACAGGCCAAGGATATTCATCTGTTGGTCATGTTCATCTAAACACCTGTTCATCTTTGCACTACGGGCCTAAGATATTCATCAGAAATCATTCATCTTTGCACTACAGGCCAAAGATATTCAATAATAACATCATTTAAGACTGAAGATGATAAAAAAAATATTTTTAAAGAAGCGAATCCAGTGAAACAAAATGACAAGGATTAAGGATTAAGGATTCGTACTTTGTTTTATCCATGTCCAAAAATATCTCAAAAATAATCATAGTGGTGTAAAATTCAAGAATGATCAAAACATGGATACAATCAAAGCTAGTATCCACAATAGATATTTTGGACGAAAAGAAAAAAAATAATTTTTCTGTGAATAGTGCCGTATTCGTGAATAGTGCCGTATACGTGAATAGTACCGTATACGTGAATAGTAACTTCGGCAAAAAAAGTTCCAAATTTGATAAAAACGTTCACCAATATTTTGGCATAATGATATTGAAGAAAATAATATCATTTAAGAAGAAAATAACATCCCTTACCTCAAAATAACCGTACTTCTGACTGAATTTCGGTATAGTTCTGACAGAAACTCGCACCGTATAGCAACACTCAAAGTATACTCACAAGAATACGCTCGATAATATAAAGAGAGAAAGAGAGAAAACTTTGTTTCTGGTGTGATTTTCAATTCTAACTTAGCCCTCTATTTATAGGAAAATGTTAGAACGCCAAAGGAGACTAAATAATAAAATAATATTATTATTAATCAACATTCCTACGCATGCTTGTTGACAACTTCAGCCCCTCAATGCTAAAAATTTCAGCAGCCCATGTGTATTCAACACCCACCAAAAAGTGGGTCCCACCATAATTAATAAAAAAATTATTTTACTTTTTGTAACTTCAATAATTCATAGAAAATAGCCTGTTAATCAGAAAAATTTGAAACTCGCGACTTTCCATGGGAAATTCCATTCTCTACAACTTTGCAGATGAAAAGTTTTCCAAATTCCAAACAGAAATTGACCGAAATCCACAAACGGACGATTTTACAGTCTACAATCAATTTTCGGTCAAGAATTGTGTCCACCGACACACAAAACACGTGTTAAACATTTAATGTCACAAAAATACTCTACCTCCTCATACACTCATATATCCCACATTCATTATAAAAATATCATCGTTAATATATTATTAAAATAATATATTTAAATGAATTATTTTATCAGAAAAAGATAAAATATTAATTTTCAACCATTGTCACATTAAAAATTTTCTTCATCTATATCCACATAAAATAAATATTTTTTTTATCATAATAATCAATAATTAATTATTAAAAATAATATTACAGAATCACAGTACTGACAACCAGGCCGTTCCCAGGATAGAGGGGGCTTTCCAATAAGGATTTCTTCTTACTGGCGCGCAATTAGATGACCAAACCTCTCCTTGATAGAACTTTCTAGACATTGTCAATAATGTTATCTGATAATATTATTCAAATAATATGAATTATTGATCTGATAATGGAAAATACTGTGCAATGACAATTATTGAAACAATAATAATATAAATATCAACGCAGCAATTATTGAATCAATAAAGTAATGAACAGTAACTCCTGTAGAAATTATTGAGTAGTGCCTTCTTACGTAAGGATTAATAATTCAAAATACTGTGCAATACCATGTGCTACTGTGCAACAACGCGTATTACTGTGTTTTAACCACCGGGTATTCCAACAGTGTAAACGGTAACAACTACGCCGTTATTTTTAAACAACTTATATTTGTCGTTTTCTTCCTCCAATCGCTTTCCGTTATGAGGCCCACACATGGCTGCGCCGTCGTACATATATTCCCCGACAATACGAATATTCCACGACCAAACGAATATTCCCCGACAACAATGAATATTTTATAACCACTTGCTTATTTTGAAATATTTGCGTATTTTACCCATAACTATCCACATTAATCAAATCAACCCTTATTATTCAAAATAATAATTAAAGGAAATTAAATTTCATTTATTAATTATTTGGGGTCTTACAACCTCCCCTCCTTATGAAATTTCGTCCTCGAAATTGACATACGTACCTGGTGTTTCGAAAAGGTGAGGATACCTCGCTTTTATTTCCGTTTCCAACTCCCAGGTCATTTCTTCTATAGCATGATTCCTCCACAAAACTTTAACTTGTGGTATTACCTTCGTGCGTAGGACATGCTCCTTCCTATCCAAGATCTTGACAGGTACCTCCTCATATGTTAAATCTTCGGCTATCTCGTCCGGTTCTAACTCAATGACGTGGTTCGGGTCTTTCATATATTTACGAAGCACAGATATATGAAAAACATTATAAACACGTGACATACTTGGAGGTAACGCGAGTCTATAGGCTACATTACCTACTCGATCAAGAATTTGAAATGGACCAATAAATCGTGGATTAAGCTTTCCTCTCTTCCCGAATCTTGTAACTCCCTTCCATGGGGCAACACGCAACAATACATGATCCCCAACACTAAATTCTACGTCCTTTCGATGAAGATCCGCATAACTCTTTTGTCGATCTTGTGCCGTTTGTATACGTTGTCGAATCGTTTGGATCTTCTCCGTAGTCATACGTACTAACTCGGGTCCCAACAATGTTGCTTCACCCACCTCGTCCCAACATACTAGAGAGCGACACTTTCGTCCATACAATGCTTCAAATGGGGCCACACCAATGCTTGCCTGATAACTGTTGTTATAGGAGAATTCCACCAATGGTAAATATTTATCCTAACTGCCCTTGAAGTCTAGGACACAGAGTCTTAATAAATCTTCAAGAGTTTGAATAGTCCTCTCTGATTGTCCGTCCGTTTGAGGATGGTATGCCGAACTGAATCGTAACTCCGTACCCATAGCTTTTTGCAAGCTAACCCAAAATCTTGAAGTAAATCTTGGGTCACGATCCGAAACTATGGATACTGGCATGCCATGCAATCTTACAATCTCATTTACGTACATTTGAGCAAGACTTTCAAGGGAATAAGTCTCCCGTATCGGCAAGAAATGAGCAGACTTGGTTAATCTATCAACAATAACCCAAATAGCATTGAATAGTGTGGTCGTAATCTTTTAACAACTCGAGCCAACGTCGTTGCCGCATGTTGAGTTCTTTTTGAGTGAAGAAATATTTGAGGCTTTTATGATCTGAATATATCTCCACTTTCTCCCCGTATAGATAGTGCCTCTAGATCTTTAGCGCGAAAACGACTGCTGCCAACTCTAGATCATGAGTAGGATAATTCCTCTCATACTCTTTAAGTTGTCGCGAGGCATAGGCTATGACTTTCCCACGTTGCATGAGAACACATCCTAACCCTTTGCCCGAAGCATCGCTGTAGATAACAAATCCATCCGAACCAGATGGTATTGTTAGAACAGGTGCCGAAATAAGTCTCCTCTTAAGCTCTTGAAAACTCTTCTCGCATTCCTCGCTCCATACGAATTTTGTATCCTTCCGAGTTAGCTGAGTTAATGGAGTAGCAATTCGAGAAAACCCTTCCACGAATCTCCGATAATAACCATCTAAGCCCAAAAAGCTACGTACTTCAGTGACCGACTTTGGTTGCTCCCAACTTTGTATTGCTTCAATCTTCGTCGGGTCAACAGATACTCCATTTTTTGACACCACGTGCCCAAGGAATGTTACTTCCTCAAGCCAGAACTCGCATTTCTTCAACTTAGCATATAACTTGTTTTCACGAAGCCTTTGGAGTACCAGCTTCAAATGGTGCTCATGATCTTCACGTCTTTTGGAATATATGAGGATGTCATCAATAAAGACAACAACGAATTGATCCAAATAATCATTGAATACTCGGTTCATCATATCCATGAAAGCAGCAGGAGCATTAGTCAATTCAAAAGACATGACTAAGAATTCATAATGCCCATACCGAGTTCTGAAGGCAGTCTTTGGAATATCCTCAGTTCTAATTTTCAGCTGATGATATCTAGAACGAAGATCGATTTTTGAAAAGAATTGTGCTCCTTGAAACTGGTCAAACAAGTCATCAATACGAGGTAGAGGATACCTATTCTTGATGGTGACATGGTTCAATTCCCGATAGTCAATACAAAGTCGCATACTCCCGTCTTTCTTCTTTACGAATAAAACAAGAGCACCCCAAGGAGATGTACTAGGACGAATGAAACCGATGTCCAATAACTCCTGTAGTTGGACTTTTAACTCCTGAAGTTCAATAGGAGCCATTCGATATGGGGTTTTAGAAATGGGCTTTGAACCAGGTTCAAGATCAATAAAGAATTCAACTTCACGTTCTGGGGGTAGACCGGGAAGTTCTTCAGGAAATACGTCAGGAAAGTCAATAACAACATGAATATTATTCAATTTTGACATGTCTTTATTCAAATCCATAACATGGGCTAAGAAAGCTTGACATCCGTTTTTCAATAAACGAATAGCTTTATGATTAGATATGACAGTGATTGATTTTAATGGTTTAGTTGCCTGAATTCGAACAACAGGTTGATTAGGAATATGAAAACTAACAACCTTACGAAAACAATCAATTTTGGCATGATGAGTAGTTAACCAATCAATCCCTAAAATCACATCAAAAGCAAGTATCTTTAAAGAGATCAAGTCAACAGGTAAGGTGATGGTGCCAACTTGAATGAAACAAGATTTATAAACAGTGGATGTGATGAAAGTTTCTCCTAACGGAGTTTCCACAGATAGGTCAAAGTCTAATTTCTCCGGAGTCAAGTTTAAACGTTGAGCGTAAGCAGGAGAGATAAATGAATGGGTAGCACCGGTATCAAGTAAGGTATAAACTTCGCAAGAATTTATAAATAGCTTACCCGTGATCACCTCGTTTGGGTTCCTCGTATTTTGACCAGTCACAACAAACGCTCTTCCAGGAACCGTTGACTTTGACTTTTCTGGGACAACCTTCTGAATCACAGTCCCCCGATGGAATTGGTTTCGCTACCATACAATCTCGAGTGATATGTCCTTTCTTTCCACAATTATAATATACCTTGAAGTGTTGTGGGTAGTTTGGACTGATATGTCCCTCTTTCCCGCATTTGTAGCATATGATCGGTGGTCTTTCGCCTCCCTTAGAACCAGTTGTTGCTAGCATTGTCGTCTTCACATGGTCGTTGTTAAATCTCCTCTTTTTAAAATCTCCTTCTGACTCGCTTCTTCTATTTTCATAGCTATGATTACCACCAGAGTGGTTACCATTTTTGTCCGTCTTTTTCTTTCTCCGCTGGTTATTGTTGTTTTGCTGACTGCTATCTCCAGTATGATCCTGATTGTGGTACCTCGGTTGACCGTACTCGTTGTCTCGCTCCAACAATTGAGCCCTGTTAACAACATCTGAATAGAGAGAAAATTTATGAGAGATGAGATATTGTCGTATGCCGGGTTTCAAACCTCTCAGAAACATCCGCGTCATACGTTCCTCATTCTCCATCAAATGAGGTGCAAACCTGGATAACTCTGCAAACTTTGCCTCGTACTGAGACACCGTCATGTTATTTTGTTCTAATCTGATGAACTCCACTTCCTTCATATGACGAACAATTTCAGGAAAGTATTTGTCATTAAATAGTTTCTGAAACGTCTCCCAAGACATGCTGAGTGCGGCTGGATGGGTACGCTTCACAGACTCCCACCAGTAGTCTGCCTCGCCACGGAGCATAAAGGTGGCGAATGGAACCTTCTGTTCCTCCGTGCATCCCAAGACATCGAATATCTTGGTAATTTGCTTGACCCATGTCTCCGCCATGATCGGATCTTTCTTTCCCTTAAATTCTGGTGGTCCCAACTCTTTGAACTGCTTGGCTGTGACAACCCGTGAATTGTTATCATTTCCTCCTATATTTTGAACACGAGTCTCCCTCGTCTGATTTTGCATGAACTGCAAAAAGCTTCTAAACATTGCTTCGTTCATCGTCTGATCAGTGGTGTTGTTCACAGGAGGAACATTGCCAGCCTGTTGCACGTTCTCCTCGTTGGTGAGTACAGGCGTCTCCACGGTCTCATTTCCACTGTTAATATTGTCAGTCGAAATTCTCAAATACTGTCATAAAACAAGGTTTAATTAAGGGAATCAATATATCACATAATATCCCTATATACTAACCAACTAACAAATAAGCTTAGGTAGGACACACTAGCGAAGGATTTACTTGTCTCTCCCCTCCTAGTTCTATTACTCGATCTCCGCCAGAGATCATATCCCTAAGCTCTGATACCAACTGTGACGCCACCAAAACAGGTATACATCACCCATTCTGAGTTGTCAAATACATGGTATAGAATTAACTTCAACTTTATTATTACAACATATAACTGTGAGTTTAAATACAGATATTGTCATCTAGACAATATCCACATACAAAGAAATCCTCATCATAATTATTGATACATTATTTTACAAAATGGTGAGGACTACTAAACAACTCTCTCAAGAACCATCAATTCATACCCCGACTTGTACCCGCTATATTCTCGTCTCCTGAGAAGAAAAATAGAACAAAAAGGAAAAGGGTGAGCTCAACTAGCTCAGTAAAGAATATTATGACTAAGATAATATACAACAAATTATCGTTAGTCTTCAACAGAGAAAAATCTAATAGAATACAATAGACAACAAGTTTTAAATCAATATTCGCAGCGGAAAATATTAATTCATAGAAGAGTTACGTAGAGGATGAAATCTACTAATGTCTATGAATTTAACAGTCCATCAACAGTATTTTTATCCCTGTAACATCAATCAATTCACATCTTGAATCATATATTCATCCTTGCACTACAGGCCAAGGATATTCATCTGTTGGTCATGTTCATCTAAACATCTATTCATCTTTGCACTACGGGCCAAAGATATTCATCAGAAATCATTCATCTTTTCACTACAGGCCAAAGATATTCAATAATAACATCATTTAAGACTCAAGATGATAAAAAACACATTTTTAAAGAAGCGAATCCAGTGAAACAAAATGACAAGGATTAAGGATTAAGGATTCGTACTTTGTTTTATCCATGTCCAAAAATATCTCAAAAATAATCACAGTAGTGTAAAATTCAAGAATTATCAAAACATGGATACAATCAAAGCTAGTATCCACAATAGATATTTTGGACGAAAAAAAATTAATTTTTCTGTGAATAGTGCCGTATTCGTGAATAGTAACTCCGGTACAAAAAGTTCCAAATTTGATAAAAACGTTCACCAATATTTCGGCATAATGATATTGAAGAAAATAATATCATTTAAGAAGAAAATAACATCCCTTACCTCAAAATAACCGTACTTCTGACTGAATTTCGGTATAGTGCTGACAGAAACTCACACCGTATAGCAACACTCAAATTATACTCACAAGAATACGCTCGATAATATAGAGAGAGAAAGAGAGAAAACTTTGTTTCTGGTGTGATTTTCAATTCTAACTTAGCCCTCTATTTATAGGAAAATGTTAGAACGCCAAAGGAGACTAAATAATAAAATAATATTATTATTAATCAACATTCCTACGCATGCTTGTTGACAATTTCAGCCCCTCAATGCTGAAAATTTCAGCAGCCCATGTGTATTCAACACCTACCAAAAAGTGGGTCCCACCATAATTAATAAAAAAAATTATTTTATTTTTCGTAACTTCAATAATTCATAGAAAATAGCCTGTTAATCAGAAAAATTTGAAACTCGCGACTTTCCATGGGAAATTCCATTCTCTACAACTTTGCAGAAGAAAAGTTTTCCAAATTCCAAACAGAAATTGACCGAAATCCACAAACGGGCGATTTTACAATCTACAATCAATTTTCGGTCAAGAATTGTGTCCACCGACACACAAAACATGTGTTAAACATTTAATCTCACAAAAATACTCTACCTCCTCATACACTCATATATCCCACATTCATTATAAAAATATCATCGTTAATATATTATTAAAATAATATATTTAAATGAATTATTTTATCAGAAAAAGATAAAATATTAATTTTCAACCATTGTCACATTAAAAATTTTCTCCATCTATATCCACATAAAATAAATATTTTCTTTATCATAATAATCAATAATTAATTATTAAAAATAATATTACAGAATCACAGTACTGACAACCAGGCCGTTCCCAGGATAGAGGGGGCTTTCCAATAAGGATTTCTCCTTACTGGCGCGCAATTAGATGACCAAACCTCTCCTTGACAGAACTTTCTAGACATTGCCAATAATGTTATCTGATAATATTATTCAAATAATATGAATTATTGATCTGATAATAGAAAATACTGTGCAATGACAATTATTGAAACAATAATAATATAAATATCAACGCAGCAATTATTGAATCAATAAAGTAATGAACAGTAACTCCTGTAGAAATTATTGAGTAGTGCCTTCTTACGTAAGGATTAATAATTCAAAATATTGTGCAATACCGTGTGCTACTGTGCAACAACGCGTATTACTGTATTTTAACCACCGGGTATTCCAACAGTGTAAACGGTAACAACTACGCCGTTATTTTTAAACAACTTATATTTGTCGTTTTCTTGCTCCAATCGCTTTCCGTTATGGGGCTCACACATGGTTGCGCCGTCGTACATATATTCCCCGACAATACGAATATTCCACGACCAAACGAATATTCTCCGACAACAATGAATATTTTATAACCACTTGCTTATTTTGAAATATTTGCGTATTTTACCCATAACTATCCACATTAATCAAATCAACCCTTACTATTCAAAATAATAATTAAAGGAAATTAAATTTCATTTATTAATTATTTGGGGTCTTACATTCTAGATTTTGATATTTGTGATTATTTTATAATAGTTTAATTACTATTTAATTTAGAATCATTATTTATAATTATTGAGTTGATTTGTTTAATAAAATTAGGGTTAATAGGAAATTGGTAATTGTAAGTTAAGATTATTGCTAGTTAGTCTCTGTGGAAACGATACTCTACTTATCACTCTATTACTTGTTGACTAAGTATATTTGCGTGTTGTGCGTATATAGATTTTGCCTAACAGGATGTCATACCATTCTTGGACGGAGAAGATGGGATTGCAAGCATGTATTTGGAGCTTATTTCTATTGATGGTGATAACTGACATGCAAATGAAATGAACAGAATAGTCTTGGTTTGAATCTTGTCACCACTATATATTTTCATTCTACTTTCCTTTCTTTTTTATGTTGCAATGAGATTATAGTAATTGTAAGAACTTCTAGTGGGAGTAGAACAAGTAATGCTATGGATTACAGAGCAGATGCAGTGAGGAATGTCATTTAGAGAAAGCAATAATGTCATTTTCTTTAGTTGTGTTATCTTTAATCTTTCTTTTTCAACATTTGCAGTGAGGAGTGTATTAAGTTCAACAAATTATTCTTTATATGTTTATCAATACGGAGCTGATTGACTTATAGATTTTTTTAAAAAAAAAACAGAAAAAGCCCGCGGATCGGGCCGGGTCGGCCCAATCCGGACCACGGGCCACTTAATTCTAGCCCACCAAAACCCGGCCCATTTTGGCCCGGCCTGTTTGGGCCAGCCTGTCCCGTTTTCCACACACACACACACACACACACACACACACACATATATATATATATATATATTAACATACTTTATAACTTTCTACCGATTATTTTAAAAAATGAGTAAGTGGGGGTTCATGTAATAAGCAAAATTTACAACAAATACATCATAAAATACTCCTCTGTTTATCTCAATTCACTTAGCTTCACAAAACACATTTTTAAGAACATTTATTCATCATTAATATTATAACTCGCAATATTAACAACCAGATCATTCCCAGGAAAGAGAGGGCTTTCTGATAAGGATTTCTCTTTATTGACGCGCAATTAGGTGACCAAACCCCTTTTCTCGACAGAACTTTCTAGACATCGCTAATAATGCAAATAATAATATGAATAACTTTATCATCTAAATTATTGATTTAATAATATAAAATATTGTGATAATAACTGAACCAATAATGTGAGATACTATACAACAATTACTGTGGCAATAATTGAATAAAACTGAGTGACTTCTCACGTAAGCATCAATAATTAAAGATACTGTACAATATCGTGTGCTACTGTGCAATCACGCGTATTACTGTACTTTACCACTGGATATTTCAATAGTTAACGGTAAAACCGTTGTTGTTATTTTTATAAAAAGTTATTTTTATCATTTTCTAACTTTGATAGTAATTCCGTTGTGAGGTCCACCAATGATTGTATCGTCATACGAATATTCCCTGAGAAAAAGAATATTCCCCGACCAAATGAATATTTTATGACAACTTGCTTGCTTTGCAAAATTTATAAATATTACCCACAACTATAACATTATATCAAATCCACACCTTATTATTCAAAAAGATATTTCGAGAAAATTAAATCTTTATTCATAAAAGTTGGGTCTTACATTTACATTCTCATTTTCTTCTTATAACATTTCTAGGATTTAACTTATCATATACATCTACATATGTGAAAAGAATCAGCTTTTCATCATACATATTCATAACTCTATCCTTAGCACACATCGAGTCTCTAACAATGTTCCATATAGAATGCTTAGTAGATCGCTTGCTAATTCGTATTAACCTTTGCTCTCTAAAAGAGTTGTTTAGCCCAGATACCGTACGTCAACCATTTAAGAGTATGAGTGTACCACAACTTAAACTTAACTTATCCGAACCATTAAAACTATAATGTTCATTAAGTTAATTTCCCATTCCTTATGGCTTTCTGGCAACTAAATGTCATACCTCAGGATTTATTCACTAATGTCTAGGTCATATAGTTATTTGTATTTCGAGAACAAATTTAATGTTAAGACTATGCGTTCATAGTTTTTACACATTTTATGTTACCTTATCTTCATATCTTTCAATGTTCGGTCCATTTGACTCGAAACATTATTCTGTTTTTATCGCTAACTTGGCTTGTCTAATGTTTACGTTATTCATTACTCTCCATTCTTTTACATGCAAATAATACACGGTGTGTAGATTATGCCCATTTAATATTCATGTACACTCAAGACCCTCATATCACTTAAAGTGTTTAATGCTTACGCTTCATTCTAACATTCTCTATCCGACTCACACTCAAACTTTCATTAATATTATTACTGTTCGTTACAACTTTTTTGATAATTTCATATCTTACTTATTACCTTCATCAACGTCTAAGTCATACAACCAATTTATGCTTAGAACATTTGCCCGACGTGAATACGATTCACGAGGATCGTTTACGTATTCTACGTTCACGATGTTCGTCTTTTAAACCTCCATTCAACTTTTACTTAAGGTTTTAATCACCATCCTTCGTGATCCATTACATGAACATCACGTTCATCGTCATCTCATGATGTCTAAGCCATATTGTTCAATATATACTAAGATCGATCGTTCATCGCAACTACGTTGCATTCATAGCATTTATGAGCTTTACACTTAATTGTTATTACGGTATTATAACATCAAAATATTATAAGTCATTATTTTCATTCAACGTTTAAGGAATTACAACAATTGTAACCCCGAATCCGAGTACTTGAAACCCGTACTTGCTGTTCAACGATAACATTCATTCAAACTACTTAATATATTAATTAAGTATAAATATTATATCAAAGTTGTCTACTCCCCAGTTACGATAACCTTTAAGTCATTCATTACATGATAAATAGTAAAATATCATAGCTACAGTTATTACAAATAATAATTTATAACCTAGACCTTCAGCTTTCCCTTCAATTTGTCCTTGTCGGAACCTTCTGGTCTATCTAGCTTAACTAAAAACATTTAAATTTAAAGCAAGAATGAGCATTTAATTGCCCAGCAAGTAATAGGAATTAATAAACATTAGCTGAAAGAAATAAATATTTTCTTTGAACTATACTTCTACATTGAATCAATAGTTGTGAAGTAAACTGAAATAATGTTGAACAACATATCAAACTAATTACATTTTTGAAACTACGTACTGACTATGAATGTTGAGCGGTCAATAGACCATGAACTTTCATTTTCAATTTTGAAAAGGTTTGTACATAAATTCATCTGCAAACCGTCATGACTTATAGACACGTTGGGTGTAAGACCCCAATTTTTGTGAATAAAAATTTAATTTTTTATAAATATCTTTTTGAATAATAAGGTGTAGATTTGATATAATATTATAGTTGTGGGTAATATTTTTAAATTTTACAAAGTAAGCAAGTTGTCATAAAATATTCGATTGGTCGGAGAATATTCATTTTATTAGAGAATATTCGTACGATGGCACAATCATTGGTGGATCCCACAATAGAATTATTGTCAGAGTTAGAAAATGACATAAATACCTTTTTATAAAAATAACGGCAAAAAATTTATCGTTAACTATTGAAATACTCGGTGATAAAAGTATAGTAATATGAGTGGTTGAATAGTAGCACACGATATTGTACAATATCTTTGATTATTGATGCTTAAATGAGAAGTCACTCAGTTTTATTTAATTATTGCCACAGTAATTGCTACATAGTATCTCTCATATTATTGATTCAATTATTATCACAGTATTATCTGCACACTATTTTATATTATTAAATCAAAAATTGAGACGATAAAGTTATTTATATTATTATTTTCATTATTGACAATGTCTAGAAAGTTCTATCGAGAAAAAGGGTTTGGTCACCTAATTACGCGCTGATGAGTGAGTTTTATATCCATGAATCGAGTGCGTTTGAGCTTAAGCTTTTGGAATTTTTTAAGTTTTTGTGTCTATTCATGCATGTTTTACGTTGTTTTGTACGAATTGGGACAAAAGTTACTTGGATCTACGTTTGGGTTGCTAGATTCACATTTTTGACTTGCCCTTTACATAGCATCCACTTCAGAGCCAATTTTTGCATTTTTCCATCCCTTATTTCGAAACACTGAAAGAATGAAAGTTGTAGATCTACATCTCCTATTCCTGGAACATCTTGAATAATTAAAATCGGAGTTCGGACGAAGAAGTTATGGCCATTTTCCCAAAGGATGTCAGAGTAGAAAATTTCCAAAAAGAGCCCAACGCCAGGGCGCCCATTTCTAGTTCATTTGCAGAGCCGAGGTGCTAGGAGGCAGCTTTCCAGTGCCGTGAGCAGCGTTGGGGCGCTGGGGTCGGGCCTGGTCAAGCTTGGACGCGTTTGGTGTCGAATTTTGATACTTTTTTGACTCCAAATTGGATTGAGTTTCCTCCTAAGCTAGAAATTGGACTTGTAACCTATAAATACATGATGTGACGTATAAAATAAGGAGGATTATATAGATTAGATTAGAAAAAAATACTCCATTAGATTAGAACATAAACCCTAATTTATATTAGATTGTTGGAGATTGAAGCAACTAGGGGATCATTAAAGATCAAGAGTAGGAGCAAGATGGGAGCATCGGATTTGCAGACAACCGATTTCATTTTTTTCTCTACTTCTATTTTTATCTTTTAATGTTTATTCAATTATGGATTCTAGATTTTAATTCAATAATAATGAACTAAATTCTTGTTAAAGATTGCAACGGATCTTATTACATAGCTTATTTTAGTATGCTTCTCTGTTAATTACTGTGATCTATTCTATGGATTGTCTATTATGATTGTGTATAATTGTTTAATTGTCTAGCTAAAAATTATCACGATAATCTATATGAATTCGGGAGATGAAATATAGATTTAGATATGATAATAATAGCATGTGATGGTGTTGGAATTCATGATTCGTATTTAGGATAGGGATATGCCTTTACGCCGCATGTAATTAGATAGAGAACCTGTGTTTTAAATCCTTTTTAAGTGTAATTCACATAGGAATATAGCAAATTAGTTAATTAGAGTGTTTTATTCAATTCTATCAAATATGGATTTAGATTAATATGTTTGTGATGCATCGGAAGGTGGTTATAAGTACTAATAAGTTCATGATTAACAATCCAAAATAGTGAGCATAATTAATAAGAAGTGTTTTAATATAAGTGAAGTAATAAATCAAGTTGTGATCTTAAATCTCCATAACCTGATTTTCTACTAGTGGTGGTAGTGGTAGTAGTTCAATTATATATTTTAATTTACAACATTAAATCAATTGTTTAAATAAAATTAGTTTGGTTAAGAATTAGTACTTGGTGATTTTTATTAAATAATTCCTTGTGGGAACGATACTCTACTTTCACTTTATTATTTGTTGACCGTGTATACTTGCACGTATATTTTGATTGTGAAATCGATCAATAAGTTTTTGGCGCCGTTGCTGGGGAATTAATTTAATAATATTTGTCAATATTAATTTTTATCAAATTAGTTTTAATTTAAACATTTTTTATTTATTTTTATCTAATTTAATTCTCTTTCTATTTTTTTTTCTTTTCAAGTACCATGGCGGAATTTAATTATCAATGGTCGTATACGAGAATTACTCAGCCAAGGGGAGCGGAGATTGATGGACTCGCGACACTTTATGCATTGTCAGCACATATTGAGACACTTTTGAGGAGGTTAGACGCTTTTACAGCACAACTTCGTCAAAGTGTGGCGGTTACTTGTGATTATTGTGCTGAAAATCATTTGAGTCATCAATGCACCACCAGTTTCAAGTCGGTACCATATGGTGGTGATTACCCCAACAATTATGTCTATCCCAACAACTATTATCAAGATTAGGGGTATCACCTGGATATTTCATGGAGCCATACTCATCAAGATAAATTTTATGCTCCAAGTCCAACATACTCACCGGAGTTCTCATGTCCACCTCCACTACAACAGGAAGAAAATCTAAATTTGAAGGAAATTCTGTTAAAATTCATAGCTTCAAGTGAGGAGATGAGTATTAGTCAAGAGATATCGAGTCAAAATTTTGCTAAACAACTAGTCAATGCCTCAAACATTTATCCTCAATACACTTGGCTCTATGACATGGATTTCGAGATTGATGGAGAGGCCGAACAAAATCTGCAACTGGATGAGCCACAATATGTTGAAAGAGAGGAAACAATTGGGAGCCAAGAAAATGAGATTGACGAAGATTTAACTGTAAGCTTCAACGAAGATGAGCCGATTTCATTAGTATCCCATGTGCCTCCTCCACCAAAGTTCAAGAATCCGAACAGTTTTGCAAAGCCATGCCTAATTGGCAGTCATGTCTTTAACAAAGTTCTTTGTGACGTAAGAATTAGTACAACTGTGGAGTCATGGTGGGATGAAAAGGAGAAGATAGAGGAAGATTCCATTGTGTTTATTAAGCTTTAATCTGATCATAGACATAATAGAGAAAACACCTAGTCATTAGACGTTCTTAATGGGGAACCTATCTACAAAGAGCATGCTAGGTGAATTTAATTCAAGGGCCTTTGCTAATGGAAACCTCCCAAAAGAGACATTACTACTGATGGATGGAGGATTCCTCAATTTTCGAAGGGGAATTGGATAGAGAATTGAAAAAGTAAGGCTGAGACTATAAAACAAGCGCTTGTTGGGAGGCAACCCAAGTTTAATTTTTAATTTTTTATTAGGTTTTATATTAGTAGCTTTGAATTTGAATTTATTTAGGATTTAATAAAATTGCTTCTATTATTGTTTTACATGTTATTCAAGTCAAATTCAAGTGTGGTGCCCAATTTGTTCCATGTGCCTAGCTTATTCTCCAACCTTAGTGGACAAGGAGAAAGTTTGCTATATTTTCAGGAAAGTCTTCTGCTTTACTTTTTTCTATTTCAGCCATTGAGGACAATGTCTAGTTTAAGTTTAGGGGCATTTTAGTGTCATATTGCATATAGTTAGTTATTTGCATTTTATTTAGTTATTTTTATGTGTTAGCATTGTTTATTTTTTTAGGTTGCATATAATTTATAGTAGTTAATTGCATATGCATATATGTGTTGCATTAGTATGTGTTCATATAGTATAATTGCATTTTTTACATGAATCTGTGGGATTGGTTGGTGTGGTCTTAACTCGACCTATGATAAGATTGGTTTTGCATGTTAACTTGAACAGTGTTGATAATTGATGATGAGTTCTAATTTTAATCATGATGATAATATAAGCCTGTCTGAAACTTATGTAACCGGTTAGCACTTAAAGTTTAACTATTTTAATCCACTTGGTTCAAGGGTTTCATAATTTATTTCTGGGGGAAAATCTTGGTTAAAATTTAAGAAAATTAGTGAACTGGCAGTAAAGGTTGGAATGACGTAAAAGCTTGAGTTTGGGGGAATCTATGGGGTATATATATTGACCAAATAAAAAAATAAGTTAAAAAATTCCATAAAAAGAAAAAAAAAGGAATATATAAATAAATATATTGACTAGTTTGGTTCTGTGGCCTTTGTTACTTGAGTAAGTACGCCCGAGGGGATGTCTCTACACCTAGTGCCCTAAAGCCCGATAGTTTGGGAGTTGTTGGTTGAAAGCTCGCTAATGGGTAGAACTTAAAAGCCTAAGAGAACTAGACATTACACAGACAAATATAAAAAAAACACGAGAAAGATAAAAAATGCCCTCGTGGTTGAATAAAAGTATAAATAAATCATGTATTTACCCTTAGAATTGGTAATTGCTTAGTTTTTACCGGAGTTGTCATGTTCATAAAAGTAATTGAATTGGAACTAAAATTTTCCTTCTAAGGAGTTTGTTATGTGACTATCTTAAACTATGGTTGGTTTGAATGGTTAACAAGCACAAATACACAACATGGGTGATGACAGGTTTAAATTGACTAACTGGTTAGAGTTATGGACTTTAACTTGATTGGATATATTGTTTGAGTATCATTGGTATCTTTGAGGCCTATTGCTATATATCATACTGATTTATTACCGGGTTCGTAGGTATATTAGGAAGTAGATCATGCATATGCATTCATGTAGTTGAGTGAGTTTATTTATTTTTAGTTCTTTTGTGTTTTTACTTGAGGACAAACAAAGGTTTAAGTTTAGGGGTATTTGATGAGTGAGTTTTATACACATGAATCGAGTGCGTTTGATCTTAATCTTTTGGAATTTTTAAGTGTTTGTGTCTATTCATGCATGTTTTACGTTATTTTATAGGAATTGGGAAAAAAGTTACTTGTATCGACGTTTGGGGTTGCTAGATTCGCATTTTCGGCTTGCCATTTACATAGTAGCCACTTTAGAGCCAATTTCAACATTTTTCCAGCCCTTATTTCGAAAATATCAAAGAATGAAAGTTGTAGAGCTACGTCTCCTCTTTCCGAAACATCTTGAATCATCAAAAGTGGAGTTCGGACGAAGCAGTTATGACCATTTTCTCAAATGACTTCAGAGCAGAAAATTTCCAAAAAAGGGGCCTGCGCCGGGGGCCCATTTCTAGTTCATTTGCAGCGCCGGGGCGCTAGGAGGCAGCTTTCTAGCTTCCCTAAATACATGATGTGAGGCATAGAATAAGAGGGATTAGATCGATTAGATTAGAGAAAAACACTCCATTAGATTAGAACATAAACCCTAGTTTATATTGGATTGTTTAAGATTGAAGCAACTGGGGGATCATTGAAGATCAAGAGTAGGAGCAAGAGGGGAGCATCAGATTTGCAGACAACAGATTTCATTCTTTCCTCTACTTCTATTTTTATCTTTTAATGTTTATTCAATTATGGATTCTAGATTTTAATTCAATAATAATGAACTAAATTCTTGTTCAAGATTGCAACGGATCTTATTGCATAGCTTATTTTAGTACTTCTCTGTTAATTACTGTGATATATTCTATGGATTGTCTATTATGATTGCGTATAATTATTTAATTGTTTAGCTAATGATAACCATGATAATTTATATGAATTCGGGAGATGAAATATAGATTTAGATATGATCATAATAGCATGTGATTATATTTTTTGCATGGTGTTGGAATTCATGATTCGTGTTTAGGATAGGGATATGCCTTTACGCCACATGTAATTTGATAGGGAACCCGTGCTTTAAATCCTTTGTAATTGTAATTCACATAGCAATATAGTAAATTAGTTAATTAGGGTGTTTGATTCAATTCTATCAAATGTGGATTTGGATTAATATGTTTGTGATGCATTGGAAGGTGGTTATAAATATAATAAGTTCCTGATTAACAATCCTGAATAATGAGCATAATTAATAAGAAGTGTTTTAATATAAGTGAAGTAATAAGTGAAGTTGTGTTTCAACTAGTGGTAGTAGTTTAATTATATATTTTAATTACAACATTAAATCAATTGTTTAAATAAAATTAGTTTGGTTAAAAACTAGTACTTGGTGGTTTTTATTAAATAATTACTCGTGGGAATGATACTCTACTTTCATTTTATTACTTGTTGACCGTGTATACTTGCACGTATGTTTTGATTGTGAAATCGATTAACACGCGTAAATAAGGAGAAGTCCTTGTCGAAAAGTCCCCTCTTTCTTGGGAATAATTTGGTTGTTAATATTATGACTTATAATATTAATAATGAATAAAGACCGTGTTAATTAAAGATAAGAATAATAATTGATGAGTGGAAGATGTTTGTTCAAATATCCTTTTAAATTGGTATTTGTTCATTCTTCTGTATGTTAGGATATTATTGGCCAACTTTTCAAATAATGCAGCTACTATTCACTGCCTTATGAATGAGGCTGCCCCCTTATTGGTCCATATCTCCCAAACTCAATTACTTTCAAAATAGGGTACCCCCTCATTGTTCTACATTTCTAACTTTTCTAGCTACCTTCATGAGAGGGCACTCTCTCATTGGTTGACTCAAATGTGTGTTGATGAATTGCGCCCGTGAATTTTTTTCATGTGCAGTCCGTGATTATTTTATTAACTAGTATCCTGCCATTCTCCTATAAATAGGATGCTTAGTTTAGAATTGAAAATCACATAAGAATCAGATGATTCTTCTTCTATAATATTGAGCGTATATCTTTTGAGTTTAATGAAGCTTCGAGCGTAGAAAATAGTATAAGTTTTCTTTAAGAATATCCCCGCTATACCAGTCAAAAATACTCTCCTTTTAAGGTAAGGAATATTAATTTTGTTCAATATTCGTATGAATTAAAAATTTCTTCTATACTCTGTAGTATGTAAGTAATATTATTTTGTTTTAGATTCCGAATTCTACACTCATTTTGTTAAAGTATTGCTTCTATACTCCTTGAAATTAGTAGAATATCCTTAAAATTTGCGCTTCATCTAGTATCTTTTCACAGAAATATTATTCTGAACATTCTTGATAATTTTTAATCTTTTCATACCAAGATACTATTCATGGGGTAATCAAGATAGGCTTCAGTGGGTGTGCACTGTGCACTTACCTCATATTTTATCTTATGTAGTTAATGATTTGTTCTTATCGACTTTAAGGCATAAATTTCTCTCTGCCGATAAGTTTGATCAGTACTTCAGCAATTGTTCCAGGCCAAATTGGATAGAGTTTCGAGTTTATTGATGATTTTTTAGGTTTCCTTGTTCACTTATACATGACGACTCCAATTCAACTGAATTTGTAGTCTCTTTTCTTTGACATTGATGATTGTGGCCTCTAACTTGAAAATTTTATTACTGCTTTTATTTTTAGTGGAAGTTTAATTTTAGATGATTAAATCTGATCAGTATAGATTATTATGTCAGTTTCACATCATAATTCTGATGCGCAACTTGATTGGCATTACATCTATTGATGAAATAAAAGGTTCATCATTAGTGTTTAATATTATTATCCTTTTCTATTGGAAATTGTGATTGGAGAAATTGAAAAGATTGCAAAAACTATGTTTGCTTCATTCTATGACTGAGGATGTGAAATTCAACTAATCTGATCTAGTTTAACATTAAATAATTTCGATATATATACTTTTTGAATTCAGTTTCTTTCATTTTTACTTGCATCATTGTTAAGCTTGCATATTTCTTTTAGTACTCATTCATGAGTAGCTTGTTTAATCATTTTTTACTAAAAAGTTCACGAAGTGTAAGAGGTAGTTACATTTTCAACAATACAAATTAATTTCCCTTACAGCTGTTGACATGCAAATGTTACTCATTATTGATTTCTAATATGATCATTAAAGTATGTGTTAATTGTTTAAAAATATAGATATCATTGATTTCTAATATAATTAATTTTTGGATGTCATTGATTTGGTTTTGGTTTTCTCAGACCTTCTAATACTAATAAGTATGTGCAAGTCTTTAAAATTGAGTATGTGTTAATTGTTTAAAAATATTTTTTTCTTTTTAGAGTTCTTATGGATCGACGGGATCGTGTAATAATTGATTTGATTGATGGGGGAGTTGAAAGCTGTGACGCCCCCAAATCCGGGTTACCTTACCCCCGAGTTTGGTGCTCACGATCCACAATATAATAACATCTAATTACCCATTCATTGATTATAATAAACTTACATATCATAAGTTATTAAGTTAACAACATCATCCCAGGTCAACTAACCTTAACATTACAAACTTTACCCTTTCGATAAGCAAAAAGGGTTTACAAAGCAACATATTAAATATAATTAATATAAAACTACTCCAGCACTATGCCTTTGCCTTTATTTCTCTTAGCCCCGCTGGCCTCATCGTTCCTAGCTGAAATATTTTATTTAGCAAGGGTGAGCAACAAGTTTGCCCCGCAAGTTAAAATATACAATAAATGATATATGAATCAGAAATAGAAGAGTCTAGATTGAATAGAACTTCAACAATTATCAAACGATTTCGTGATAACGAATAATACTTCAATCTGAATAATAACTTTCTACTATTCCATACTAAATAACTTATTCGATATGAAAGAGTACAATTCTTTCAAAGATTCAATAATATTCAATTGAATTAACAATACTGCAATAATACTCAATAATGTGGGATATACCCAGATTTCATGCTGAGTGATCACAGAGGATCATGAACTACTAGAGGATTCATTTAGTTATTAAAACTAAATTACCACAAGAATATAAATTAGTTATCAAAACTAAACTATACTCTTCTGCAAGTACATGGAGTAGACAACTCCTTTGTACCCTATATTATGCATAATACTCAATAATAGTGCATATGTCGATTTACGAAAATAAAATTTGTTCATCTCAATTTTATTTCATGAGTTCGTACCACAACAATATGGTTTGGATTACTTTCAAAGAAATACTAGGATTTCAATAATTAATAACAATGCTAATCTAGCCGAAATCAATGGCATAGATCTTTCAATAATATTTCAGTTCATAATGAATAGAACCTTTCATGCTTTACCAAATACTAGTCTCGCCTAAACAATTAGCTGAGACATAATTTATAATTAGTTCAAATAATAGAACATGATTCGATTGCACTACGTGCGAATTACAATAATCATTTTAGATGTGAATAACTATCAATAATTATTCACTACCATGCTTGAAAAACAGTAACTCAAGGTGAGTTAGGAAACTTGCCACAATTATATGAGTGTATGAACTTATCTTAGTCAGACTTTTGGCGTCCATTCGCTGAGGGGTTCAAAACAGTTCACATAATTATGAGTCATGAACTTACCATAAGTTTGAGTTTTAAGAACTTACAAAATAATCTTCATCTTATTTTCATATAGAAAAGAAAAATTTCATTCATACAAACATATTATTGCATTTATATTCATGCTAATATTACATAGTACTTTTCAGTGCACTGCACATACAACTACAAACGGGTACTATCCCTTTGTGACCAAAAGTCGGGATTCATTACTACAACTTTACACAAAAGTTAAAACATACAAAAGTTATATCCTATTCTTACCAAAACGACTATTATACTCCAAAAGATTATACCCCTCACACTTAATCCTTCTTCTTTTTAGGACAATTCTTAACCTTATGATTCGTTCCACCACATGCAAAACATCTTCCTTTCTTTGGTTTAGGACAGTTTGGTGACAGATGTCCTTTCTGGCCGCAATTGTAACACACATTCTTACCCCACATACACTCCCCCAAATGGCTCTTTCCACACTTGCCACATGCTTGCTTCTTCTTCGAGCTTGACTTTTCTGAATGTGAATTCTCCGTGTTGTTGTCGCTGTCGTAGTTCTTTTTCCTTTTATTAGCCTTCTTTTTCTCGCTTATATCTTTAGATGATACATTATACTTAACCATCATTCTATCGACTTGTGCCTTCAGATTATTTCGTTCTTCTGTCATTTCGCGTAATGCTCTTTCTGTCATCCATAATTCCTCCAGAAGAAATACTTTAGTTCTTGAGTCTTGAACTTCTGCAGATACTTGACCTTCCTCGATTGCTACTTTGTATTCTTCCCCATCGTTGATCTTTATTTCTGGTTCCACCTTGGTTTCTTTGGAATATACTTCTTCTTCTTCATCCAGCTCCATCTCGGGGTACTCGTCATGATCACTTGCTAGATTTACCGCAGGTTCGTCTCTTAAAACTTCCTCAACTGAATCACTCTGAGTTGACACCTCAGCTAATAGCATTGGTGCAATAGCCACTGACATCTCCATACTCATCTTATCTTCTCCCGACATCCTACAATCAGTTTAAATAACTTGATTAGTACTTTACCAGTACAAACTTCTCTCACTATGTATCTACATTTATCACTATCATTGCACTTCAGCAATCTCTCACTTACTACTCTAAATGAGTATTCTCTATCACGCTCATGGTTATAATCCTATGGTTTTTCCCCACCCCACTTAAGGTTTATAACCTACTGCTCTGATACCAACCTGTGACGCCCCCAAATCCGGGTTACCTTACCCCCGAGTTTGGTGCTCACGATCCACAATATAATAACATCTAATTACCCATTCATTGATTATAATAAACTTACATATCATAAGTTATTAAGTTAACAACATCATCCCAGGTCAACTAACCTTAACATTACAAACTTTACCCTTTCGATAAGCAAAAAGGGTTTACAAAGCAACATATTAAATATAATTAATATAAAACTACTCCAGCACTATGCCTTTGCCTTTATTTCTCTTAGCCCCGCTGGCCTCATCGTTCCTTGCTGAAATATTTTATTTAGCAAGGGTGAGCAACAAGTTTGCCCCGCAAGTTAAAATATACAATAAATGATATATGAATCAGAAATAGAAGAGTCTAGATTGAATAGAACTTCAACAATTATCAAACGATTTCGTGATAACGAATAATACTTCAATCTGAATAATAACTTTCTACTATTCCATACTAAATAACTTATTCGATATGAAAGAGTACAATTCTTTCAAAGATTCAATAATATTCAATTGAATTAACAATACTGCAATAATACTCAATAATGTGGGATATACCCAGATTTCATGTTGAGTGATCACAGAGGATCATGAACTACTAGAGGATTCATTTAGTTATTAAAACTAAATTACCACAAGAATATAAATTAGTTATCAAAACTAAACTATACTCTTCTGCAAGTACATGGAGTAGACAACTCCTTTGTACCCTATATTATGCATAATACTCAATAATAGTGCACATGTCGATTTACGACAATAAAATTTGTTCATCTCAATTTTATTTCACGAGTCCGTACCACAACAATATGGTTTGGATTACTTTCAAAGAAATACTAGGATTTCAATAATTAATAACAATGCTAATCTAGCCGAAATCAATGGCATAGATCTTTCAATAATATTTCAGTTCATAATGAATAGAACCTTTCATGCTTTACCAAATACTAGTCTCGCCTAAACAATTAGCTGAGACATAATTTATAATTAGTTCAAATAATAGAACATGATTCGATTGCACTACGTGCGAATTACAATAATCATTTTAGATGTGAATAACTATCAATAATTATTCACTACCATGCTTGAAAAATAGTAACTCAAGGTGAGTTAGGAAACTTGCCTTCCACGTTGATTACAGCTACACAATATAATTAACTGCGCTCGTAAGACCTATAATCAATAATGTCGGTCTCACAATTAGTACAATAATTTACATTACACATTACTGTAATTTACAGTTAAACCTTCTCCTACACACATTAGCACATAGCCACATTAGTGTTTATAACCTATATAAACACTTATCACATCTAACTATTTTGATCTGGTTGGACTTCGGTCCGTCCTTGGTGTTCTGGTCACCCTATCTGATAATTAACACAGTTATCTGTCTATTACATTTGGTCTCTAAGCTTCAATATTAATTCAGATAAGTCAATTATCAATAATAATATTTTTCGGAAGCTTTTAATAATTATCAAGCAATTATTATAATTTATAATAATTTTCCAAATATCAGAAACATTTTTAAATGATTTAATTATCAATTAATCATGTCATTATTAATATTTAATAATATCCAAATATTAATAACCTACTTGTCAAAATATTAAAGTTATTATTAATAGCTTAAAATATTTTTAAATCAATAATATTCCACTTAAATGATTTTTAAAGTATTTAAAAATCATTTTTAAATCATCATCATTAATATATAATTATTAATGAAATTATCATCTAAATATTAAAAGTCATTAAATATAACATAAAAATATTTTTAAATCATTTTCTCATTTTTAAATGATTTTTAAATCAATAAAACCATTTTTAATTCATTTATTTAATATAATAATTAAATAAATCAAATATCATTAATATTAATTTATTAATGAAAATTCTCCAAAAATATTGAAAATTATATTTTATAATTTAAAATATTTTCTAACATTTTATTCTTAATTAAAATGATTTTTAAATCATTTAAATCATTTTTATCTTATTTATTTAATTTAATAATCAAATAAGTATTATATCATTAATATTAAATTATTAATGAAAATTCTCCAAAAATATTAAAAGTTACATTTTATAACTCAAAATATTTTTAAATACATTTTTCTTATTTGAAATGATTTTTCATAATATTAAATCATTTTTCTCTAATTTATTTAATACACTAATTAAATAAATTAAATACCTCTAATATTTAAATAATTATAAATATTAAAGAAAAATATTCCAATTGGTCAAAAATTATTTTTCATAATTTAAAATAATTTTTAAAACCATTTTTGGTAATTTTTAGAATTTATTTCAATTTTTTAAATTAATTTCCGAAAATCAGAAAATAAATTAAATTAGTCCGTCGCTAAAGGCCTATAGCGACACTTTCTGTCGCTATAGGTGTTCTTGAGCAAATCCAGATTTTTCCGGCAGCTGCGAGGTGTCTAGTTTGACCAGCTTTATCTCTCAATCTAAACATGTTCTGGGCTATCTAAAACTTTGATCTTGTAGACAATATGTCACACTACAACATCCAACCAACACTTTGGTCAAACAACATCACAACAAGGAGATCAAAGCCTCCAAAGTTGCTGCCAAACATTTTCTGGGCAAAAACAGACTCGAGTGGTCACTTTCAATCTTGATTTAAGCTATGTTCTGGCCATGATTTATGTAATCTATAAACTCCAGATTGTAGAAAAAATGTAGTACTACAACTAGAAAGCATAATAACACTAAAACATCAAAACATTAACTAGATATAATCGGTCAAACTTGAACACGGACGTTGGGCTCAAATTTTCTGGGTTCGTTTTCTTGACAGATTCGTTCAACGAGTTTTGACCGTGTATAACTTTTTATCTATAATAGATCTAAGTCTGATTCTTTTTGAAACTTAAAGCACACATATGAGGCTACAAGTTATAAGTTTTAAACATCAAAAACACGTATTACACACGGAGTTATAAGATCGGACATTTGACTGAAAATCACAGATTTCCAGATTTCTAGATTTTGAAAAACTTTGAATTCGTGCACTTTGATGTTATGGGTTCATGATTTATCAACCCAGATCATCAATTGACACCTTATTACACATATTTGAACAATCAATTGCATGATTTAACAAGGAATTGAAGGATTTCAAAATTAGGGTTTATACCTCTTTTTGATTCCGATTTTTGATCTTGGCTCTCCAACCTGTTATTGATTGATCTTTGGCTATTTATAGGACTGGTCCACTTGTATAATTCGAAGCTTTTGGTGAGAGAGAGATTTGGTGAGAGCAAAATGCAAAATGGCTAAGTTTTTATGAACTTTCTCTTTCTAAATCTTATATATATGACTTTGATTCATGCATGATGCTTTAATTTCGACTGAGTTGTTGGATTTGCTGAGATTTTATGTTGCAAAGTCAATAGTTGTTAAAGAGTTGGTGACCTAATAAAGGCATTGGACAATTTTGCAAGATAGCTAATAAAAATCTCTTAAAGGGCATTATGGTCATTTCCAATTTTTCTAGATCTTCTCATTTGATGAAACCCTTAGGATTTAGGGTTTGAACAATCTAGGGTTTAGGTTTTGAACCCTTTAGGTTTTAGAATTCTAATTCCCATAAATTTCAAATTTAGGGTTTAATTAGAAAAATAATTTTCCAAAATAAAAAATTAGGGTTTCTAAAATAGAAATTCAATTTACAAAATATAATTAGTGATTTCTAATCATATTTATGTTTAATGAATACTTTAGGCATGCTAATAAAAATTAGGGTTGCCTAATTAGGGTTTAAAATTCCCGGTTTTGACATTAGGGTTTCTCTATGATACGCTAGGGTTTCTAATCCGGAGATTAGGGTTTCTAATCTCATATTTGTGTTTAATGAATCCATTAAGTCTACCAATTAGAATTAAGGTTCCTAATTTAAGGTTTACAATCCCCGATTTTTAAAATTAGGGTTTTCTACAACACATTAGGGTTTTCTACAACTGAGATTAGGGTTTCTAATCTCTTATCAGGGTTTAATAATATTAAAACCTATCCGATCAATTATTGATCATTAAGCTCATATAGAATAAACACGCAATAATTAGTACAATTATTTTAATTGTATTTTCTATCGAATCCCTATCCAAAAATTAGGGTTAGGGTTTCTATTCTCCGTTAAGCACAACTCTACTCTAATTTTATTAGTCAATACATAAATTGACCTTCTCGATACACGTATCACAGAAACTTGCCACAAAATCGATAATTAATAATAATATTAATTATAAAAAAAATTATTCGCAAATTTTGGATTATTCGAAATCCTGGGTTATCACAAAAGCTCGGACAATTTGACACAACCAATTGACAGTTCGAAGAGAAAACGAAGGGAAGAAAGTTCAATTTGGAATCAATATGAAAAAGGTAGATCCTTCAACCAAAAAGTTAAGAGAAAATTGTAAAACATGCACAAAAAATTATGCTATTGGAGATGGTGGTAGTTCTCATGTGACTAGAAATTTGCATGCACATGAAAAGTCATGTCCCGGTTTAGTTAACCAAAATGTGACTTAAATGCATCTAGATCATGAAGGAAAAATGCTTAATAGAAAATTTAGTCAACTCATTTATAGGGATAAAATGGCTGAAGCAATCATGATGCATAACTATCCATTCTTGATTATTGAACATGAAGGATTACGAAGAGTGCATAACTATTTGAATCTGGATGTGAAATCGTATACTAGAAACACTGCCAAAGCGGATTGTATTAAAATTTATAAGCTTGAGAAAGCAAAATTGAAACATGAATTTGAGAACATCCGCGATAGAATTTGTCTCACTTCCGATTTTTGGTCATCCGGTACTAGTGAGGGTTATATTTGTTTAACCGCTCACTTTATTGATCATGATTGTGTGTTGCACAGTAGGATTATAAATTTCTGTCATTTCACCCCCCACCACCACACCACATACTGGTACTCTTTTATCAGAAAAAATCTTTGAGTATTTAAAGGATTTGGGAATTGAAAAAAAGTTCTTTTCTATCACTTTAGATAATGCAACAAACAAATACAACATGCAAAATTTCTTGAAGGCTTATTTGAGAGGAAACTTGCTTTGCAATGGTAGTTTTTTCCATCTTCAGTGTTCTGCTCACATTTTAAATCTCATTGTTCAAGATGGTTTGAAAATTGCAAGTGAACCTTTACGCAAAATTAGAGAGATTGTCAAATATATTAAGGGATCTGAAGGTAGATTATTAAAGTTTGTTACATGTTGTGAACAATTGCTTGTGTCCGTAGAATCGGGTTCGCATTTGGATTGTGTGACTAGATCGAATTCTACATAGGAGATGCTTGATAATGTTCTGAAATATAAAGATGTATTCTATAAATATGCCATGGTTGAATCATCTTACACAACTTGTCCATCAAATGATGAGTGGGAAATAACACAAGCTATCACTACATGTTTGAAACCATTTTGGAAAATTACAGAACTTTTTTCGGGAATGAGTTATCCAACAGCAAATCTATATTTCTTACACGTGTTGAGGATAAAAGAACTTTTGATGTTTAATAAGTCTTGTGAGATTGAGGTAATTAGAAACATGGCAAATGAGATGTTGCCAAAGTTTAACAAATATTGGAACGACTATGTTGTTATCTTGTCCATAGCTACTATTCTTGACCGAAGGTATAAGGTGCAATTTGTCAAATTTAGAATGAAAAAATTTGAGACGGATGAGAATGTTATAAATAGAAAAGTGGAGAAAATTGTGGATGATATGAAATCTTTGTTCATGGAATATGCAACGGAGTTGTCAAAAGATGGTTCACAACAACCTCAAAATGGTGTAGGGACTTCAACTATTGCTATCAATAACACAAGTGAACATAGTGATGATGAGTTTGATGTAAGTAAAGTTTTCATGTATTATAATTGTTTTAATTTTTTGCATATTTATCTATATTGCATACTTATGTTGATAAACTTTTGATGTTTAAAATTTTAAATAGGATTAAGCAGGTCACCAAGATATTTGATGTCTTGGGATGCTCCGAGGAGCAAAAGGTTCCCTTTGCCACTTTCATGTTGCGCGGAGAGACAGATTATTGAAGGGAATCTGTAAAACATACTCAGCCTGCCGCACTGAAGATGTCTTGAGAAAAGTTCCAAGAATTGTTCAATAATAAGTACTTTCCTGAAAGTATTCGTCACATGAAGGAGGTAGAATTCATCAAGTTGGAGCAAAAAAATATGACCGTGTCGCAATATGAGGCTAAGTTTGTGAAGTTATCCCGGTTTGCATCCCATTTGGTTGATAATGAGGAGAGAATGACGCGAATGTTTCTGCGAGGTTTGAAACCAGAAATACGTTAATACCTCATTTCTCACAAACTTGTCTTGTATTCAGATGTTGTGAATAGAGCTTAGTTATTGGAATGCGATAATGAGTCAACCCAACCAAGAGATAGCATTCGACAAAACGATAATACCAGTGGTAGCAGTCATCAAAGCGGTCACAACAAACGTGGAGGAAATCAACATACCAGAAATGGTAACCACATCGGTGGTAATCATGGCCAAGATAATAGAAGTTGAAATTTTAAGAAGAAAAGGTTCAATAATGGTGGAAAGAAAGCAGCACCAGCACCCATTTTCAAGGAAGGAGAACAACCACCAGTCGTATGATACAAATGCGAAGGGGAGGGACACATCAGTCCAAACTGTATGCAGCAACCCAAAGCGTGTTATAATTATAGAAGAGAAGGTCACCTAGCTCAATTTTGTCGTGTAGTGAAGACAAGTCCAGCTGGGATGGTGACACCAAATGTCTTCCCAGACAATTTAAAGCTAGTAGTTCAAGGGAGAGCGTTTGTCGTGACCTCCCAAAAAGTGAGGAACCCGAATGTGGTTATCACGTGTAAGCTAATCATAAACTCTTGTGAAGTCTATACCTTATTTGATACCAATTCTACCAATTCGTTTATTTCTCCTACTTAAGCTCAATGTTTAAATTTAACTCCGGAGAAATTAGACATTGACTTATCTGTTAAAACTTCGTTGGGAGAAACCTTCATTACATCCATAGTTTATATATCTTTTTTGATTCAAATCGGCACCCGCACATTACCTGTCGATCTTATCTCTTTGAAAATACTTGCATTTGATGTGATTTTAGGGATTAATTGGTTAACTAATCATCATGCTAAAATTAATTGTTTTCGTAAGGTTGTTAGCTTTCATATTCCTAAACAACATATTATGTGAATTCAAACAACCAAACCACTAAAGTCAATCACTGTCATATCAAGCCATAAAGCTATTTGTTTATTGAAAAACGGTTGTCAAGCTTTCTTAGCCCATGTTACAGATTTAAACAAAAATACGTCATATTTAAATGATATTTCTATTGTTAATAAATTTCTTGGCGTATTCCCTAAAGAACTTCTTGGCCTACCCCTAGAGTGTGAAATCGAGTTTTGTATTGACCTCGAACCAGGTACAAAACCTGTTCAAATGACTCCTATTAAACTTCAGGAGTTCAAAACCCAACTATAGGAACTGTTAGACATCAGTTTCATTCGTCCTAGTATGTCTCTTTGGGGTGATCTTGTTCCATTTGTAAAGAAGAAAGATGAAAGTATGTGACTTTGTATTGATTATCGAGAGTTGAATCATGTCATCATAAAAAATAAGTACATGATGCCTCGCATTGATGACCTATTTGACTAGTTGCAAGGTGCCAAATTCTTTTCAAAGATCGATCTTCGTTTCGGATATCACCTGTAATGATCGAGATATTCTGTAATTAATTTAAATATTTATTAAATTAAATAAATATTTTGATTAATTTATTTATTGAGAAAAATAAATAATTTATGAAATTGTGGTATAATAATTTAGTTACGTGTGTATGATAACTAAATTAAAGCAATGGTAATTTTATTATTTAAAGATATAATTTAATGAAATAATCAAATTAAATGAACTTTTTAATATTTAAGAAAATAAGTAAATTAAATAAAGTGATGTTTAAGTCTAATTTAATAATTAAATTATATATATAATTATTTATTTATCATAAGTATAATTATAATAAGAATTATAATTATTATAATTATAATTGTAAGCTATTTAAATTATTTACATGTGTGACAAATAAAACTATATAATATAAATATAATTAAAATAAATGGGAAGAGGGGAATTCTGTGTAGCCAAATACATCCTTATATTTTTTGGCCTAACATAACTGATAGACGTATTGATTTTTTAACTGATGAACGTGGGAAGCCTTCAGTTTATTTCCATACGTTCTATTTTGCCTAAGGCTACATAATAGAGAATAGACAGAGAGCTTGGTGAAAAAGAGAGAATCACATAGAGAATTGAGGGTTTTGCTATGAATTGACCAAGAAGAAGGTTTCTAGAACTTAGTTTACATCAAGAACTAAAGGTATACTCTACTCCTAATGTTCATGTTTTAAGTTTCCAATGATTATTTTCTATATATATATATATGTGTGTGTGTGTGTGTGTGTGTGTGTGGTGTTATAATATGTTAATCATCATATATGAGTGCTATTTGATGATTAAAAACATGAAATTGGCTTTGCAAGAAGGAAGTTAGAATAACAGTGATATGTTTATATAATATGGCTTGTTTAAGTACAAAATTTGATGTCAAATATGTGGTGTAATCTGTAAATTGGTGTTAGATCATGATATGATGTCAAGAAACGAAAAAAACGTAATTTGAATCGTGTCAATTGGTTAAGAAACGAAGTTGTGGCAATCAAATTCGCTAAAAGTGTTAAAAGTGAAGAAATTAGAAGAAAAAAAAATGGGGTTTTGATCTTTATAAGTTAATTATATATCATGTTTATGTTGTTAGAATGATGAATTGTGTGCTTATCGATGTTATTGCAAGGTTTTAGTTGTTAGGCTTTGAGAATTTCTATGGTAATTGGGAGTAATAGGAGTGTGCTGTGAAACAGAGCTGTAAACTATAGTTTCTGTCTGTGTACGGCGCAGCTGCGCCGGTACCACAGGCAAAAATGGTACAGCTGCGCCGTATGGCCTTTAAAAGTCGAGCACCAGCGCAGCTGTGCCGGTGCCAAGGCTTGGGGCAAAGCAGCTGCGTTGTGCCTTGAGCCTAGGCAGTGAGTTCTGATTACCTTATAATTCAAGGACCTAATCTAGTTGGCATGCATGATAAAGATGTTAAATCATAACATGGCATACAATAAAAGATTGTAATATAATGTAATACCAAAATATGGAGATTTTAAATTATCGCTTGAATAAGTTATGTAGTGAACAAAGGTGATGTTTACAAAAGTTAGAGATGAATGATAAAGTTTATGTTAGACTATAGTGAGATTTTAGATTCATAGGGGTGGTTAACCAACATGATTAGATATTAAGTTAAGGTTATGACTTAAATGGTTGGCTAAACCCATAAAGCTAATATTAATACAACTAATTGTTATTGCGATTTCAATGGTATGTGTAGGGTAATTGACGAACATTATTATACTTGTGTAGCTTACATACGAGGCAAGTTCCCTAACTTCATTCTCTTTATAATGAATGCAAGTTTCATAGCTATGTTATCTTTTATGTCAAGCATGATTTCTATTCCTAAATTATCATTGTACAAGTTCCTAAATTCTATGTTAAGAAAGCCTAATCTATTTTGTGTATGATTGTACAAGCTCTTATAATCTAATTCGTTACATCGAGCAAGTTTCACTTTCATAAGTCTTGTTATTGTTATTCAAATTGTATATTGTTCTAGTACATTGATTCAAATGAGATTGTTCTAGCTCTTTTGAATATAGTACTTTGTATGTATACCATGTCTACATAATATATTGTATATTGTTGTTATTCAATCTTTGATTTAAATAACTTAGTTCAATTCTATATTATTGTATTGAACCTTCAAGTAGCAAGCGAACTCTTATTGATTGAACTAATCTATAATTGAATAATGTTCTAAAATTCTAGAACCAATGATAAGCTTGTTCCAAACTAAACTTTCTTTAGTGCGGAAATTCTAAATTTAAACTGAGATGAACAACCCTAACATAGGGGATTATATACGTGTAATGTTTAGATGTTTGTGCACAATACATGGTACAAAGGGTTAATCCCCCTAATTACGTAAAGAAGGGTCTGTATAGTCTAAATGACTATTAAGGTTGGGGTAATAATACCTTAATACCAGGGACATAGTTCATGGTCATAAGACCCTCAGATATTAAATTTGAGCTTGTTTTCTATTTTTGATTTGTAGAACAAGTTCACCATTATTCAGCATTCGTTGTTCATTCTCATATTGTTATTATTATTACTCTCTATATCAGTGAGCAATTGTTTGCTCACTCTTGCAATTAACATTGCTGCTAAAGTTGAGAAAGTCGATGAGCCATCTTCCAGCAAAGGAAAGGGCAAGATGTCCAAGTGTTGAAGATTTATGGGAATTTATTTGAATGAATTATGTTATAAGACTTAATTTAATTATATAAGGTATTCTGCAGACTTATGTAATAAGTTTAGGTTAGATTACTTGGGATTGTTTTAAGTTGATGTAACCCTTTAATGGGGAAGATTATTGTTTAAGTTATTTAAATTATGTCTTTATTCTTTATTATGGGTAGTTAGATGTAATAGTTTTGGATAGTGAGCACCAAATCCTATGGGAATGAAGTACTTGGATTTGGGGGTGTCACAGGTTGGTATCAAAGCTTTAGGTTATGAACCTTAGGTGAGAAAACCTTAGGAAGTAACCTTTAGGGAGATAGAAAACATAAGGGTGTCAAACTCTTATCGAGTTTTAAGGAATGGATTAAGGTATCCATTGAAGATAAACAATAAAAGACATTATGTGTTATGTGTTAAAACTTATGTGCTTGCGAGTATCGAAGAATGTTAAGTAAAACTTAAAAATATTTTGTTGTCAGGATGTCAAATAATGGAGGAGCCAGTCCAGCTAGGGAAATGATACCTCAGATACCTAGAGATGAGGAACCCCGAGATGTCCTTGTTGTAAGGGAACAGTTGATTCAGACGGAGCCTTCTCGGTTGATTGCTGAGGAATAACAAGAGGACGAGCCTGTGTCCGATCCTGAAGAGGAGAACTCTGAAAAGATAGAGGAGGAGGATGACGAATAAGATCCTGTGGAATTTCTACCAAACTCCATATCAGCTGAGATGTATGATGCACTGTACGACCGTAACATAAAATTACAGGATAAGGTTGAGGAGATGAAGGAGTTAGCTGAGATACGTCAAACCATTATAGAACATAAGGATGCGGAGATTCAGGAACTCGACTCACGCCTTGGAAACACAGAGTGGGACATAGTTCATATAAAGGGTCAGCATGAAGATCTGTTGGCGGTGAATGGGAAGATGAAAACTGATGTGGAGAAATTAAAAGATTACTTGAAAGCGGAGTCAGCTAAGCGTGCAAGGGCAGAGGACGCTTGGATGAAGGCGACTCAACGTGCAGACCGTTTGAGGCGAAGGTCCAAGCGAAGAAGGCCAAGATGAATGAAATGGATTATGCCTTTCATTCTGCGATTAATATGTCCCATGATCGAGTCTTTTATTACCCACCTCAGTTTGAAGACCTATCGTGGTTCGTGATGGATCGTAAGACGGTGTATCGTATCATGGAGGAAGAGCATAGAGAAGCCTCTCGATGTCTTAATATGCCCAGATAGAAATAATAATAATAATAATAATAATAATAATAATAATAATAATAATAATAATAATAATAATAATAATAATACGTGACTAAGTATATGAGTGAATAAACTATAAATCCCTTATTTTGAGATGAATAAAAGGCTAATATGAGAATGTAATCTTGAAACTTGTCTAGCTCAGGAAAGTGGATGTTAATAGCAGTTATGCTATCCATATTATATTTTAAAACGTTATGGATGAATAAAATCTCAAAGTTTATTTGAAATGTTATGTGTTATAGATTTAATCTTAGAATGTTTAAGTTGAACTTCAAATACTCAAGAAGTAGAGTAATGAACTAATAAGCGTATATTTTAACAGAAGATGCCTCCTAGATGAAGACAACCATGCCAACAACCACCTCCTGAGGGGTCTACTAACAATAATAATGAGGCCAACGCTAACCTGATTCAGCAGTTGGTGATCTTGTTAATGGGAGCACTTGTGAATCAACCGCAAGCTCAAGTCACGACCTTTAAGGAATTCAAAGCGGTTGGACCGCCAGAGTTTTAAGGGTCTATGAATCCAGTTGAAGCCCAAACCTGGATCATGAAAATGGAGAAGGTGTTCGACATTGCTAGAGTCAACGAGGATCAGAAGATTACGTTCGCAACGTTCATGCTGAAGTCTGAAGCTAGCTACTGGTGGCAGATAAATAAGGTTCATGGGGGACAAGGAGTAATAATATGGGATAGATTTAAAGAGATGTTTTTCGAGATGTACTTTTCAGCGAGTTCTCGAAATCAGTTGGAGGTTCAATTTTTGGAGCTGAAACAAGGAACCATGACTGTACCAGAATATGCTGTGAAGTTTAATGAGTTAGCAAGATTTTCCACTTATCAAGTTAATACCGATGAGTGTAAGGCAAGAAGGTTTGAACAAGGGTTGAAGCCCTGACTTTATAGCAAGGTTTCAATGTTTCAATTAAACTCATTTGCAGTTGTACTGGAAAAGGCAATTATCGCAGAGGGTGGAAGCGATGCCTTAACCAAGTACAACCAAGAACAGAAGAAGAGAAAGAATGAGAATAAAAATAAGGCTGGTGGAAGTAATAATGGAAATAACAATCAGAAGAGGAAGTGGAGCGAGAACTCGACTATGGGAGGACAACAAGGAAGTTAGCAAAAGAATAAGTTTGAAGCTTGTGCTACTTGCAGGAATAACCATATTGGGGTATATTTAAATGGTAAGAGTGTGTGTTTCAATTGTGGTTAGGAGGAACACATTGCACCAAACTATTTTAGCCCAAAGAAGGGAGCGTGTTTCACATGTGGTTCAAAGGATCACATGGATCATGATTGCCCTAAAAAGATAGTGTGAAGTGTAAGTGGAGGAAAGAGAAATAATAGTGGTGGTATATTGACGATCACCGGACCAGCACAATCAAGTCGTGCTACTACGAGGACTTTTAATATGACCATGCAAGATGTTGTGCAGTCTAAGGATGTGGTGTCAAGTATCATTCCAATTAATGGTATTAACGCTTATGTGATATTTGATTCAGGTGCTACTTGTTCATTTATATCTGATGAATTTGCTCAGAACTTAGATTTGCCTCAAGAAGAATTAGATTATCCTTTGAGCATAGAGATTGAGAATAGGGAAATGATTCATATTAGATTCATATATAGGAATTGTAGAGTAGTTATAAAGGGTCACGAGATGATGGTAGATTTGATACCAATTAAACTTGGGGAATTTGATATCATACTGAGAATTGATTGGTTATTCAATTATGGGGCAGTGATTGACTGCCAAAAGAAATGTGTAAACCTTCTGACTTCGTCAAAGGTAGTGTTTTATGGCAGTAAGTCACCTCAACAAGCAAGTTGTCTGATGGTGATGCAAGCTAAGAATTTGTTGAGACAAGGATGTATAGGATACTTAGTCTACATAGTCGATACACAGAAGAAGAGTGTGAAGTTGGAAGAGATACAGGTCATAAGAGATTTTGTAGACGTATTTCCAGATGATTTGCCTGGACTTCCTCTGGATAGAGAAATTGAGTTCGTGATTGACTTACTACCAAGAACGGCCTCGATATCTAAAGCACCATACAGAATGGCCCAGTAAAGATGAAAGAGTTAATGGTGCAGTTGCAAGAATTACTCGACAAGAAGTATATCCAGTCGAGTGTATCGCCATGGGGAGTACCAGTGTTGTTTGTTAAGAAAAAAGATGGATCAATGCGGCTCTGCATTAATTATCGAGAATTGAATAAGGTCACGAATAAAAATAAGTATCCATTACCAAGAATCTATGACTTATTTGATCAACTGAAGGGGCGAGATATTTCTAAAAGATAGATTTAAGGAGTGGTTATCATCAGCTGAAGGTGAGGCAGGAGGATGTACGAAAAATAGCGTTCAGAACTCGGTATGGTCATTACAAGTTTCTGGTTATCTCTTTTGGTTTAACCAATGCACCTGCATCGTTCATGGATTTGATGAAAATGGTGTTTAAACAATTCTTAGTAAAATTTGTGGGGGTGCTTATCGATGATATATTGGTGTATTCCAAGATAAAGGAGGAACATGTTGAAAACTTAAGAGTGACGTTGGAGACATTGAGAAAAGAGAAGTTATACGCTAAATTTTCAAAATATAAGTTTTGGTTGGAACGTGTACAGTTTCTCGGGCACGTTATTGATAAGGACGGAATTTAGATAGATCCATCAAAAATGGAAGCTATAATAAACTGGGATCAACCAAAGACACCGTCAGAAGCAAGGAGTTTTTTGGGATTGGCAGGTTATTATAGGCATTTTATTCAAGACTTTTCCAAAATCGCAACTCTGTTGACGAATTTAACTAGGAAGGTGGTTAAGTTTGTTTGGACGGAGAAGTGTGAGGAATATTTTTGAGAATTAAAGAAGAGGTTGAGTTCAGCAACTGTGTTGTCATTGCCGGATGATACAGGGAATTTCGTTGTATATAGTGACGCATCGCATAAAGGACTAGCACTACAAGAAAGCCTGCTAATTCTGACGGATGTATACTCGACGGATTATATTTGGTCGAAATAGGATTATGTCCGAGGGAATAATACGTCGGATATAAGTCCCTCAACAATACCAAAATTCTGACCGAATTCCGTCGACCTTAGAACTGTCCAGTTGGTGCCAAATTTCGTGCCACCGCAAAAAGTAATTTCGACGAATAAATGTTATTTCCGAGGGATATTTCGTCGAATGTAGGTTATCTCCGAGAGACTTATTACCAACAGACATTCTGTCGGAAATAACAATATAAACTTTTCACCTTCTGCCTTTTCATTTCATACGTTTGATTTCTCTGATCTCTCTCTCACTCATTCTCTCTCTCTCCTTATTCCCTAGCCTCTCTAATCCCCCGCCCCCGCCCCCACCCACACCCATACCTATACCCATCCAGTCACCGGTCCCCCCCTCCCCCTCCCCTTGCCACCGTTCCCCCACTGCGCCCCTAGGTCTTCGGCCCCACTCTGCTCTGGTAGCCCCACTCCCTCCCCCGGTCCCCCCACACTTCCCCGATACCCCCACCGGCCCCTCTCTCCCAGTCCCCCCACCCCAGCCCTGTCCCGATACCCCACCCACCCCCAGGTACCCCCCACTCCCTCTCATCTCCCCGGTCAGTGCCTAGTTCCAGCCGCCACTACCAATTTTTAGCCACTGCGCGCCACCAGTTCCGGCCTCTGCCACCAACGAACGGCCACGTACGGTAGCTCCTGCCTCCCCTTTCTCTTCCTCGTTTCTCCTCCTTTAATTCAAGGTAAGAAATCCTAAATGCTCCTCCTTTAATTTATGTGCTACTAAGAATAATTTTGGAGTTCTTATTGTATCAGAAATTGTGTTTTATATTTTAATTTGCTGAAATTGGGTTCATTTCTGTTATGAAATTTATTTTGTTAGAGTTGTTGATTTTGCAAAAGTTGTTCATGCAGTAAACTGTTTTGCAAATTGGGATTATTTGACTTTAATTCTGCAAGTGAATGCATGTTGCTAAAAGTGTATAATTAAGAATGTGATATTTGATAGTTCCCACGGAATTCCCAACGGAATATCTGTCAGATCTCTGTAATTGAAAGTTTTATGGGCCCTACAAATATATTTATGTATTATTTAATTAATTTAATATAAAATGAAATAAATTTAATTTAATTTTGTTTATTAGACAAAATAAATGTTAAAAATTATTTAATATATTATAATATAAAATTAAAATAATAATAATTAATTTAATAATTTTTTAAAAAATATAATATTATATTATATAAAATAAATTAATGTATATTAAATTAAATTAAATTAAATTTTAAAATTATAAAAAATTTACAAGTGAAGTTTAAAAATAAGATAATATAATATACTATAATATAATTTTTAAAAATTAAAAAATATAATATTTGTTAATTAAAAAAATTAAACAAATAAAAGAAAATAAAATAATAAACTTAAATAAATTTTAAAAATTAGATAATATAATATAATACAAAATAAAATAAAATAAAATAAAATACTTAATTAAATTAAATTGAATAAAACAAAACAAATTTGATTTAATTTAATAAATTAATTAAATTTAATAAAAATTATTTTAAAAATTTTAAAAATGTAATAAAATAAAATAAATTTAATTTAAGTACCATAATTTAAATTAAAATAAAATAAAATACATAATTTAATCAGTTACTTCCGATGGAATAGGGTATTTTCAACGGCACTTTCCTCGGAGATAATAAATAACCAATTTTTAATAAATACCAAGATGGCCTAGTTTTCAGTCGAACATAAGATAACTTCGACGGAATATATCCGTCGTACCAATTTTATCTCCGACGTAAAGTCTGTCGAAGTTAATAAATAAACAATTTTAGTAAATATTAACTTATTTTAGTTTTTCGTCGGAAATATCTTATGTTTGAGGGAATTAGTAAGTCGGACATAGGTACTGATATATTCGACGAAAAATTTCGTCCTATATAATCTGTCGAAGATAGTTTAGGTTCGACGAACATCCGTCGGAGATACATTCGTCGCAGATAATAATCATCTGACAAAATTTCTGACGGAACTTATTTTCGACGCGAGTAGTTACGACAGAATCTCTGACACATATTTCCATCGAAAATAAAATAGTTTCGACTGAATAGCATTATATACAACAGAATATTCCGGCGAAAATAAAATAGTTTTCTTGTAGTGTAGGTTGTGTGCTTATTCAAAATGGAAGAGTCATTGCATATGCATCACATCAATTGAAAGATTACGAGAAAGGGTATCCGACTCATTACTTAGAGTTGGTTGCGGTGGTGTTTGCTTTAAAGATTTGGAGACATTATATTTTTGGAGAAAGGTGTAAAATATATACCGACCATAAAAGTCTGAAGTATATCTTTACATAGAAAGATTTGAATATAAGATAGAGAAGATGGTTGGAGTTGATTAAAAACTATGACTGCGAGATTTTCTACCATCCCAGAAAGGCGAATGTTGTTGTTGATGCTTTATGTAGGAAGGGATGAGAGAAGTTAATGATGTTGACTGTTCAGGAGAAACTAGTGTTGGAAATGGCAAAGATGGATTTGGAAATTAAATATCCGATAGAATCAGACAAAAAATTGTTCCAGATAGGAGACAATTCAACGTTGGTAGATAAGGTGAACAATGCACAACTTCAGGATGAGAACTGTGAAGAGATAAGATGAAAAGTATCTAAGGGTGAGGAAAATAAATTTAAAATTGATTCGGAAGGGTTACTTTGATTCGAAGGGAGAATTTGGGTTCCGCCAGTACCAGCAGTTAAAGAGAAAATTCTGAGTGAAGCTCACAATTCAAGATATTCGATTCACACTAGGAGTACAAAAATGTATCAGGATCTTAGACATCATTTTTTGTGGCCAAATATGAAGAAGGATAGGCTTGAGTGCGTGGCGAAATGTTTAACATGTCAGAAAGTTAAAGCTGAACATCAAAGGAAAAGCGAATTATTACAACCGTTGGAGATACCAGAATAGAAATGGGAGCATATCACAATGGATTTTGTGGTAGGTCTTCAAATAACTCAACAAGGTTACAATGCCATATGGGTTATTGTCGATCGATTGACGAAGTCGGAACACTTTTTGCCAATCAAGATTAGATTTAACCTAGATCGGTTGGCAAAACTGTACGTGAAGGAAATTGTTTCAAGACATGGTGCTCTGGTGTCCATTGTATCAGACAGAGATCCACGTTTCACATCTAATTTTTGGAAACAACTACAAGAATGCTTGGGAACACAGTTGAGAATGAGCACAACGTACCATCCTTAAACTGACAGACAAAGTGAGAGAACCATCCAGACATTCGAAGATATGCTCAGAGTATGTATTATGGATTTTAAGGGAAATTGGGATGATCATCTACCATTGGTTGAATTTGCCTATAATAATAGTTATCACATGAGTATTGGGATGCTGCCTTATGATGCGTTATACGACAAGAAATGCAGAACTCTGTTATGTTGGGATGAGGTAGGTGAACGTCAGCTATTGGGTCTAGAATTGGTACAACAAACTGTCGAGATCATCAACGTGATTCGAGCAAGATTAATAGCTGCACAAGATAGACAGGAGAAATATGCCGATCAACACCAACAAAATCGTGAATTCGATATTGGTAGTTTTGTTTTCCTGAAAGTGTCACCCTAGAAGGGGAAAATTCGGTTTGGCAAAAAGGGAAAATTAAGCCCTAGGTTTATAGGACCTTTTGAGGTGCTTCGACGAGCTAGTGAAGTGGCGTATGAGGTAGCTTTACCTCCGAAATTAGAACATATTCATAACATTTTCCATGTCTCAGTATTGAGGCCATATTAGCCTAATTATAAGCATGTTATAGAATATGAGCCATTACAGTTTGAAAAATACTTGTCCTATGAAGAAGTATTTGTTCAAATTATCGACAAAAAAGAGCAAGTACTAAGGAATAAAGTGATACCTTCTGGTAAGGTAGTCTGGAGAAGCTATAATGCTGAAGAAGCTACGTGGGAACTTGAAGATGTTATGATGAAAAATTATCCTCAATTATTTGCTTAATCTTGTATAGCAATTCTGGGGACAGAATCCTGTTAAGGAGGAAAGAATGTAATGAATAAATTTATCAAGTTACGATCAAGAAATTCTGTAATTAATTTAAATATTTATTGAATTAAATAATTTTTTTAAAAAATTTATTTATGGAGAAAAATAAATAATTTATGAAATTTTGGTATAATAATTTAGTTACGTGTGTATGATAACTAAATTAAAGCAATGGTAATTTTATAATTTGAAGATTTAATTTAATGAAATAATTAAATTAAATAATTTTTTTAATATTTAAGAAAATAAGTAAATTAAATACAATGATGCTTAAGTCTAATTTAATAATTAAATTAGATATATAATTATTTATTTATCATAAGTATAATTATAATAAAAATTATAATTATTGCAATTATAATTGTAAGCTATTTAAATTAGTTATATGTGTGATAAATAAAACGATATAATATAAATATTATTAAAATAAATGGGAAGAGGGGAATTCTTTGTAGCCAAACACAGCATTATGGCTTTTGGCCTAACATAACTGATAGATGTATTATTTTTTTTAACTGATGAACGTGGGAAGCCTTCATGTTATTTCTACGCGTTCTATTTTGCCTAAGGCTAGATAACAGAGAATAGAGAGAGAGCTTAGTGAGGAAGAGAGAATCACAGAGAGAATTGAGGGTTTTGTTATGAATTGGCCAAGAAGAAGGTTTCTAGAACTTAGTTTACATCAAGAACTAAAGGTATACTCTACTCCTAATGTTCATGTTTTAAGTTTCCAATGATTATTTTCTGTAATCTACTAAGTCACGTTGAATTGATATATATATATATATATATATATATATATATATATATATATATATATATATATATACAGTTCAGATCTTAAGCTCACCTCTTATCCAACTCACCCGAGCTCACCCCCTCTTTAGCGACAGACCCGACGATGATTCTGTCATACAACCGTCATCTATACTTTTAGCGACGTTATATGTTGTCCGTTGTTAAAAGTATAGACGACGGTTGTATGACCGAACCATCGTCGGGTCCGTCGCTAAAGAGGGGTGAGCTTAGGTGAGTTGAATAAGGGGTGAGCTTAAGATCCGGAATCTATATATATATATGTGTGTGTGTGTGTGTGTGTGTGTGTGTTTGGTGTTATAATCTATTAATCATCATATATGAGTGCTATTTGATGATTAAAAACATGAAATTAGCTTTGCAAGAAGGAAGTTAGAATAACAATGACATGTTTATATAATATGGCTTGTTTAAGTACAAAATTTGATGTCCAATATGTGATATAATCTATAAATTGGAGTTAGATTGTGATAGTATTTCAAGAAACAAAAATAACGTAATTTTAATCGTGTCAATTGGTTAAGAAATGAAGTTGTGGCAATCAAATTCACTAAAAGTGTTAAAAGCGAAGAAATTGGATTAAAAAATGGGGTTTTGATCTTTATAAGTTAATTATATATCATGTTTATGTTGTTAGAATGATGAATTTTGTGCTTATTGATGTTATTGCAAGGTTTTAGTTGTTAGGCTTTGAGAATTTCTGTGGTAATTGGGAGTAATTGGAGTGTGCTGTGAAACAGAGCTTCAAACTACAGTTTCTGTCTGTGTACGGCACATCTACGCCGGTACTGTCACGCCTCCAAATTTGGGTATCTTCCAACCCGACAGATAGTGCTACACGGTACTACCATTTACACATACATTTAATTGAAATAACTCAAAAGAGTGAATATGTCTTATTTATATTCCAAAATAATATTCCCTTTTTCAGGTTCTTTATAACCATTACATATGTTTCTTGTAATAATATCAAATACTTATACCAATAATCCTATACTATTACATAGATAGCTCATTGGTCTGCCTTAGCCTTTCCTTTATCTTTATTCGATCCTTCAAGTCATTCAATCTTAGCTGCATTCATATGGTTCAAGCAAGAGTGAGCATAACTAGCTAAGCAATTATGACAATTTTATTAAACAACATGCTTGAATCATACGAATTGTATATCTTCTATAGCAGAAGTAATAGTTATGAAGTACTATAGATAAATCAAAATAACACTTCTTTTCCTTTAAAACATTTCACAATGAACCATGTTTGTCGACGTCGAGATTTTTATTTGTCCCTTTTTTGTTCTTGTTCTTTGGTGTTCTCATGTTATGAGAGATTTGTTTGAAAAAACAAGTGAAAAATGTCCGACATGTATATGTCGATGATTTGACTGTAAGAGTCGCCAGTTGGTGTTTTTAACTAGTTGCACCAACGCAACTGAGAAAAAGGTTTGCACATTGACCCAGTGATGTGACACTGCTAAACAGGATTATGAAACTAAGATTCATTTGGGTTCGGGGGCTTGATTATGCAGAGGGAAGGTGTTAGGCACCCCCCCAACATCTGTGTTACCACGGTGACTGCCACTTTTCAAGAAACTGTTATATGAATGTGTGTGTGTGTGTGTGTGTGGGTCAATGTGCTATTATTTAGAAGTAGTGTGAGGCCTCGTTCGCACCTATATACAAAGGGTTTGAATTTGTATGAAAAATTCAGTTTTAAACATGATATAGCAGTGAGGTTTTGTAAAAGAGGTTTCTCAAACCCTGTGCTCAATAGTAATTGAGACCTTTTCATACTTCCATTTTATTATTAAATGTTCGGCTTGATTGCTTTTATTTTCGAGATGCGAAGCATCTTCGAGAAAATAATATACAGCAGTGTCGAACTCCTCATGGGCATGAAAGCCATCTAAGGAAATTCAAACATCGTGAATAATTTACAAGCTGCTTATAGCTGAAATGTCCATCACGGGAACTAAATCTAGATTCAGTGGACTGAATCTGTGATCACATGATTCCTAGGCTCACATAATGCAGCAGTTTATATGAAAGGCATCAAGCAGTTATATATATATAAGCTATATATATATATATATATATATATATACACATGATCAACCACCACGAAGCACCTCCATGGGGGATCAAAAATGTAAATAAAGTAGTAAATGCGATCAACCGCCACGAAGTAAACTCTAGGCGGGACGAAATGTAAATAAAGCAGTAAAAAATGATCAACCGCCACGAAGTAATCTCCAGGCGGGACGGAATATAAATAAAGCAGTAAAAGGCCACAAAGTAAACTCCAGGCCTGACAGAAATGTATATATATATATAAGCGGTAAAAATATATATATATATATATATATATATATATATATATATATATATATATATATATATATATATATATATACAGACAGAAATGAGAACCACGGACCGAGGTCCTGGCATACACACACAACACGACTCTCAATGTGAAGAAGAGTGTGTGCAAAGATGAAGAGAAAGGCTTTATAATGTGTAAGAAGGCTTACAATGAGCTGACAAAGAAGACTTCTAAGACTTTAAGTGGATGAACACTCGACTCCCACCGGTAAAAATATAGCTATATGTGAGCTAACAAGTGTTTAAATGAGAAAGCACTCAATATGGGGTGTGTACAAAGCAAATTTGACAGGGCTTCCTCGCATTTTTTCTCTTGAATATGGCCACCCCAAGCTCTATATTTATATAACTAGGAGCCTCAGGTGTACCTGCGGCTGCTCGGGGTGCCCCGGGCTTCGCGGGTCCCGTCATCTCGAAGTATGTGCACACGTGCAATGTGATGTCCGCTTGAACATAAAGAACTTCAATCCGAGCATCCGATTGAGGTGTATAACACCTATTTTGGACTGCTATTGTCGAGAGCTATGTAATGACATGGGATAAGAGATTGTACGAAATCAGGAAGATAGAACCATGTCCTATCTCTTCAAGCTTCAAATTCTATCCGTTGTGCTACCTTGCATAGTAGTCACTTGGGATTGCAACTCCTTGGTTCTTATGGGACATTGTTGTTTAGAATGTATGTTGATTGTTATTTGTTGAGACGGCACCATGTAGGGTTGAGGTGTCAATTTGATGACTTTGCCCTTCACAGGGGTTATCTCCGGTTTTGGCTGATAAAGCAGACGTTGCTCACGGTTATCTCTGAGATTGGGTCGCTGTAGGTATTGAATGCCCTCAGGGTTGTCTCTGAGGTGTGCTTGTCCTCCTGGGGTTATCTCTGGGTTTATGAATTGAGTGCCTCATTGTGAGTCCCGAGGTTTAAGCTGACTGCGTGTATTTGAAACAAGCATTTTCGGGGTTATCTCCGGAACTGCAACTGCACTCCTTGGGGTTATCTCTAAGGTTGACATTGTCTTTCTCGGTGTTGTTTCCGGGACTAAGACTGAACATCTCGGGGTTATCTCCAAGATGAAATGTGTGACGTGTAAGACCCCAAATAATTAATAAATGAAATTTAATTTCCTTTAATTATTATTTTGAATAGTAAGGGTTGATTTGATTAATGTGGATAGTTATGGGTAAAATATGCAAATATTTCAAAATAAGCAAGTGGTTATAAAATATTCATTGTTGTCGGGAAATATTCGTTTGGTCGTGGAATATTCGTATTGTCGGGGAATATATGTACGACGGCGCAGCCATGTGTGGGCCCCATAATGGAAAGCGATTGGAGGAAGAAAACGACAAATATAAGTTGTTTAAAAATAACGGCGTAGTTGTTACCGTTTACACTGTTGGAATACCCGGTGGTTAAAATACAGTAATACGCGTTGTTGCACAGTAGCACACGATATTGCACAGTATTTTGAATTATTAATCCTTACGTAAGAAGGCACTACTCAATAATTACTACAGGAGTTACTGTTCATTACTTTATTGATTCAATAATTGCTGCGTTGATATTTATATTATTATTATTTCAATAATTGTCATTGCACAGTATTTTCCATTATCAGATCAATAATTCATATTATTTGAATAATATTATCAGATAACACTATTGGCAATGTCTAGAAAGTTCTGTCAAGGAGAGGTTTGGTCATCTAATTGCGCGCCAGTAAGGAGAAATCCTTATTGGAAAGCCCCCTCTATCCTGGGAACGGCCTGGTTGTCAGTACTGTGATTCTGTAATATTATTTTTAATAATTAATTATTTATTATTATGATAAAGAAAATATTTATTTTATGTGGATATAGATGGAGAAAATTTTTAATGTGACAATGGTTGAAAATTAATATTTTATCTTTTTCTAATAAAATAATTCATTTAAATATATTGTTTTAATAATATATTAACGATGATATTTTTATAATGAATGTGGGATATATGAGTGTATGAGGAGGTAGAGTATTTTTGTGACATTAAATGTTTAACACGTGTTTTGTGTGTCGGTGGACACAATTCTTGACCGAAAATTGATTGTAGACTGTAAAATCGCCCGTTTGTGGATTTCGGTCAATTTCTGTTTGGAATTTGGAAAACTTTTCTTCTGCAAAGTTGTAGATAATGGAATTTCCCATGGAAAATCGCGAGTTTCAAATTTTTCTGATTAACAGACTATTTTCTATGAATTATTGAAGTTACGAAAAATAAAATAATTTTTTTATTAATTATGGTGGGACCCACTTTTTGGTGGGTGTTGAATACACATGGGCTGCTGAAATTTTCAGCATTGAGGGGCTGAAGTTGTCAACAAGCATGCATAGGAATGTTGATTAATAATAATATTATTTTATTATTTAGTCTCCTTTGGCGTTCTAACATTTTCCTATAAATAGAGGGCTAAGTTAGAATTAAAAATCACACCAGAAACAAAGTTTTCTCTCTTTCTCTCTCTATATTATTGAGCGTATTCTTGTGAGTATACTTTAAGTGTTGCTATACGGTGCGAGTTTCTGTCAGCACTATACCGAAATTCAGTCAGAAGTACGGTTATTTTGAGGTAAGGAATGTTATTTTCTTCTTAAATGATATTATTTTCTTCAATATCATTATGCCAAAATATTGGTGAACGTTTTTATCAAATTTGGAACTTTTTGTGCCGGAGTTACTATTCACGTATACGGCACTATTCACGTATACGGCACTATTCACGAATACAGCACTATTCACAGAATTTTTTTTTTCTTTTCGTCCAAAATATCTATTGTGGATACTAGCTTTGATTGTATCCATGTTCTGATCATTCTTGAATTTTACACCACTATGATTATTTTTGAGATATTTTTGGACATGGATAAAACAAAGTACGAATCCTTAATCCTTAATCCTTGTCATTTTGTTTCACTGGATTCGCTTCTTTAAAAATATTTTTTTTATCATCTTCAGTCTTAAATGATGTTATTATTGAATATCTTTGGCCTGTAGTGCAAAGAGGAATGATTTCTGATGAATATCTTTGGCCCGTAGTGCAAAGATGAACAAGTGTTTAGATGAACATGACCAACAGATGAATATCCTTAGCCTGTAGTGCAAGGATGAATATATGATTCAAGATGTGCATTGATTGATGTTACAGGGATAAAAATACTGTTGATGGACTGTTAAATTCATAGACATTAGTAGATTTCATCCTCTACGTAACTCTTCTATGAATTAATATTTTCCGCTGCGAATATTGATTTAAAACTTGTTGTCTATTGTATTCTATTAGATTTTTCCCTGTTGAAGACTAACGATAATTTGTTGTATATTATCTTAGTCATAATATTCTTTACTGAGCTAGTTGAGCTCACCCTTTTCCTTTTTGTTCCATTTTTCTTCTCAGGAGACGAGAATATAGCGGGTACAAGTCGGGGTATGAATTGATGGTTCTTGAGAGAGTTGTTTAGTAGTCCTCACCATTTTGTAAAATAATGTATCAATAATTATGATGATGATTTATTTGTATGTGGATATTGTCTAGATGGCAATATCTGTATTTAAACTCACAGTTATATGTTGTAATAATAAAGTTGAAGTTAATTCTGTACCATGTATTTGACAACTCAGAATGGGTGATGTATACCTTTTTGGGGGCGTCACAGTTGGTATCAGAGCTTAGGGATATGATCTCTGGCGGAGATCGGGGAATAGAACTAGGAGGGGAGAGACGAGTAAATCCTTCGCTAGTGTGTCCTACCTAAGCTTATTTGTTAGTTGGTTAGTATATAGGGATATTATGTGATATATTTATTCCCTTAATTAAACTTTGTTTTATGACAGTATTTGAGAATGTTGACTGATAATATTAACAGTGGAAATGAGACCGTGGAGACGCCTGTACTCACCAACGAGGAGAACGTGCAACAGGCTGGTAATGTTCCTCCTGTGAACAACACCACTGATCAGACGATGAACGACGCAATGTTTAGAAGCTTTTTGCAGTTCATGCAAAATCAGACGAGGGAGACTCGTGTTCAAAATACAAGAGGAAATGATAACAATTCATGGGTTGTCACAACCAAGCAGTTCAAAGAGTTGGGACCACCAGAATTTAAGGGAAAGCAAGATCCGATCATGGCGGAGACATGGGTCAAGCAAATTACCAAGATATTCGATGTCTTGGGATGCACAGAGGAACAGAAGGTTCCATTCGCCACCTTTATGTTCCGTGGCGAGGCAGACTACTGGTGGGAGTCTGTGAAGCGTACCCATCCAGCCGTACTTAGCATGTCTTGGGAGACGTTTCAGAAACTATTTAATGACAAATACTTTCCTGAAAGTGTTCGTCATATGAAGGAAGTGGAGTTCATCAGATTAGAACAAAATAACATGACGGTGTCTCAGTACGAGGTAAAGTTTACAGAGTTATCCAGGTTTGCACCTCATTTGGTGGAGAATGAGGAACGTATGACGCGGATGTTTCTGAGAGGTTTGAAACCCGGCATACGACAATATCTCATCTCTCATAAATTTTCTCTCTATTCAGATGTTATTAACAGGGCTCAATTGTTGGAGCGAGACAACGAGTACGGTCAACCGAGGCACCACAAACAGGATCATACTGGAGATAGCAGTCAACAAAACAACAATAACCAGTGGAGAAAGAAAAAGACGGACAAAAATGGTAACCACTCTGGTGGTAATCATAGCTATGAAAATAGAAGAAGCGAGTCAGAAGGAGATTTTAAAAAGAGGAGATTTAACAACGACCATGTGAAGACGACAGTGCCAGCAGCAACTGGTTCTAAGGGAGGAGAAAGACCACCGGTCATATGCTACAAATGCGGGAAAGAGGGACATATCAGTCCAAACTACCCACAACAGTTCAAGGTATGTTATAATTGTGGAAATGAAGGACATATCGCTCGAGATTGTACGGTAGCGGAACCAATTCCAGCGGGGACGGTGATTCAGAAGGCTGTCCCAGAAAAGTCAAAGTCAACGGTTCCTGGAAGAGCGTTTGTTGTGACTGGTCAAAATACGAGGAACCCAAACGAGGTGATCATGAGTAAGCTATTTATAAATTCTTGCGAAGTTTATACCTTACTTGATACCGGTGCTACCCATTCATTTATCTCTCCAGCTTGCGCTCAACGTTTAAACTTGACTCCAGAGAAATTAGACTTTGACCTATCTGTGGAAACTCCGTTAGGAGAAACTTTCATCACATCCACTGTTTATAAATCTTGTTTCATTCGAGTTGGCACCATCACCTTACCTGTTGACTTGATCTCTTTAAAGATACTTTCTTTTGATGTGATTTTAGGGATTGATTGGTTAACTACTCATCATGCCAAAATTGATTGTTTTCGTAAGGTTGTTAGTTTTCATATTCCTAATCAACCTGTTGTTCGAATTCAGGCAACTAAACCATTAAAATCAATCACTGTCATATCTAATCATAAAGCTATTCGTTTATTGAAAAACGGATGTCAAGCTTTCTTAGCCCATGTTATGGATTTGAATAAAGACACGTCAAAATTGAATAATATTCCTGTTGTTATTGACTTTCCTGACGTATTTCCTGAAGAACTTCCCGGTCTACCCCCAGAACGTGAAGTTGAATTCTTTATTGATCTTGAACCTGGTTCAAAGCCCATTTCTAAAACCCCATATCGAATGGCTCCTATTGAACTTCAGGAGTTAAAAGTCCAACTACAGGAGTTATTGGACATCGGTTTCATTCGTCCTAGTACATCTCCTTGGGGTGCTCCTGTTTATTCGTAAAGAAGAAAGACGGGAGTATGCGACTTTGTATTGACTATCGGGAATTGAACCATGTCACCATCAAGAATAGGTATCCTCTACCTCGTATTGATGACTTGTTTGACCAGTTGCAAGGAGCACAATTCTTTTCAAAAATCGATCTTCGTTCTGGATATCATCAGCTGAAAATTAGAACTGAGGATATTCCAAAGACTGCCTTCAGAACTCGGTATGGGCATTATGAATTCTTAGTCATGTCTTTTGGATTGACTAATGCTCCTGCTGCTTTCATGGATATGATGAACCGAGTATTCAAGGATTATTTGGATCAATTCGTTGTTGTCTTTATTGATGACATCCTCATATATTCCAAAAGCCGTGAAGATCATGAGCACCATTTGAAGCTGGTACTCCAAAGGCTTCGTGAAAACAAGTTATATGCTAAGTTGAAGAAATGCGAGTTCTGGCTTGAGGAAGTAACATTCCTTGGGCACGTGGTGTCAAAAAATGGAGTATCTGTTGACCCGACGAAGATTGAAGCAATACAAAGTTGGGAGCAACCGAAGTCGGTCACTGAAGTACGTAGCTTTTTGGGCTTAGCTGGTTATTATCGGAGATTCGTGGAAGGGTTTTCTCGAATTGCTACTCCATTAACTCAGCTAACTCGGAAGGATACAAAATTCGTATGAGCGAGGAATGCGAGAAGAGTTTCCAAGAGCTTAAGAGGAGACTTATTTCGGCACCTGTTCTAACAATACCATCTGGTTCGGATGGATTTGTTATCTACAGCGATGCTTCGGGCAAAGGGTTAGGATGTGTTCTCATGCAACGTGGGAAAGTCATAGCTATGCCTCGCGACAACTTAAAGAGTATGAGAGGAATTATCCTACTCATGATCTAGAGTTGGCAGCAGTCGTTTTCCGCGCTAAAGATCTGGAGGCACTATCTATACGGGGAGAAAGTGGAGATATATTCAGATCATAAAAGCCTCAAATATTTCTTCACTCAAAAAGAACTCAACATGCGGCAACGACGTTGGCTCGAGTTGTTGAAAGATTACGACCACACTATTCAATACCATCCTGGAAAAGCGAACGTTGTAGCTGACGCATTGAGTAGAAGATCATATGCAGGAATGAGTGCAATGATGTCAAGTATACGCATAGAGCCAACTTTAATAGAAAAAGTTAAGGTTGCTCAAGCCACCGATCCGGAGCTGATGCATATGAAGACGAAAGTACAAGAAGGTGCCATTCCAGAAGCGAGAATTGATGAAGAAGGAATACTTCGAGTCCACTCCAGACTTTGTGTTCCTAACGATTCTGATTTGAAGTACAAGATCATGATGGAGGCACACAATACACCGTTTGCAATTCATCCTGGAAGTACCAAAATGTATCGTGATCTTCGACATACATTTTGGTGGAACAATATGAAGAGAGAGATTGCAAAGTTTATTTCAACGTGTTTAACTTGTCAACGTGTAAAGGCGGAGCATCAAGTGCCAAAGGGTCCATTGCAACCACTTGAGATTCCGAAATGGAAGTGGGAACACATTACTATGGATTTCGTTACGGGTCTTCCTACGGTTTCTCAAGGCATCAATGCTATTTGGGTTATTGTTGATAGATTAACCAAGTCTGCTCATTTCTTGCCGATACGGGAGACTTATTCCCTTGAACGTCTTGCTCAAATGTACGTAAATGAGATTGTAAGATTGCATGGCATGCCAGTATCCATAGTTTCGGATCGTGACCCAAGATTTACTTCAAGATTTTGGGTTAGCTTGCAAAAAGCTATGGGTACGGAGTTACGATTCAGTTCGGCATACCATCCTCAAACGGACGGACAATCAGAGAGGACTATTCAAACTCTTGAAGATTTATTAAGACTCTGTGTCCTAGACTTCAAGGGCAGTTGGGATAAATATTTACCATTGGTGGAATTCTCCTACAACAACAGTTATCAGGCAAGCATTGGTGTGGCCCCATTTGAAGCATTGTATGGACGAAAGTGTCGCTCTCCAGTATGTTGGGACGAGGTGGGTGAAGCAACATTGTTGGGACCCGAGTTAGTACGTATGACTACGGAGAAGATCCAAACGATTCGACAACGTATACAAACGGCACAAGATCGACAAAAGAGTTATGCGGATCTTCATCGAAAGGACGTAGAATTTTGTGTTGGGGATCATGTATTGTTGCGTGTTGCCCCATGGAAGGGAGTTACAAGATTCGGGAAGAGAGGGAAGCTTAATCCACGATTTATTGGTCCATTTCAACTTCTTGATCGAGTAGGTAATGTAGCCTATAGACTCGCGTTACCTCCAAGTATGTCTCGTGTTCATAATGTTTTTCATATATCTGTGCTTCTTAAATATGTGAAAGACCCGAACCACGTCATTGAGTTAGAACCGGACGAGATAGCCGAAGATTTAACGTATGAGGAGGTACCTGTCAAGATCTTGGATAGGAAGGAGCATGTCCTACGCACGAAGGTAATACCACAAGTTAAAGTTTTGTGGAGGAATCATGCTATAGAGGAAATGACCTGGGAGTTGGAAACGGAAATGAAAGCGAGGTATCCTCACCTTTTCGAAACACAAGATACGTATGTCAATTTCGAGGACAAAATTTCATAAGGAGGGGAGGTTGTAAGACCCCAAACGATTAATAAATGAAATTTAATTTCCTTTAATTATTATTTTGAATAGTAAGGGTTGATTTGATTAATGTGGATAGTTATGGGTAAAATACGCAAATATTTTAAAATAAGCAAGTGGTTATAAAATATTCATTGTTGTCGGGGAATATTCGTTTGGTCGTGAAATATTCGTATTGTCGGGGAATATTCGTACGACGGCGCAGCCATGTGTGGGCCCCATAACGGAAAGCGATTGGAGGAAGAAAACGACAAATATAAGTTGTTTAAAAATAACGGCGTAGTTGTTACCGTTTACACTGTTGGAATACCCGGTGGTTAAAATACAATAATACGCGCTGTTGCACAGTAGCACACGGTATTGCATAGTATTTTGAATTATTGATCCTTACGTAAGAAGGCACTACTCAATAATTGCTACAGGAGTTACTGTTCATTACTTTATTGATTCAATAATTGCTGCGTTGATATTTATATTATTATTATTTCAATAATTGTCATTGCACAATATTTTCCATTATCAGATCAATAATTCATATTATTTGAATAATATTATCAGATAACATTATTGGCAATGTCTAGAAAGTTCTAACAAGGAGAGGTTTGGTCATCTAATTGCGCGCCAGTAAGGAGAAATCCTTATTGGAAAGCCCCCTCTATCCTGGGAACGGCCTGGTTGTTAGTACTGTGATTCTGTAATATTATTTTTAATAATTAATTATTGATTATTATGATAAAGAAAATATTTATTTTATGTGGATATAGATGGAGAAAATTTTTAATCTGACAATTGTTGAAAATTAATATTTTATCTTTTTCTGATAAAATAATTCATTTAAATATATTATTTTAATAATATATTAACGATGATATTTTTACAATGAATGTGGGATATATGAGTATATGAGGAGGTAGAGTATTTTTGTGGCATTAAATGTTTAACACATGTTTTGTGTGTCGGTGGACATAATTTTTGACCGAAAATTGAGTATAGACTATAAAATCGACCGTTTGTGGATTTCGGTCAATTTCTATTTGGAATTTGGAAAAATTTTCTTCTGCAAAGTTGTAGAGAATGGAATTTCCCATGGAAAGTCGCGAGTTTTGAATTTTTCTGATAAACGAGCTATTTTCTACGAATTATTGAAGTTTTGGAAAATAAAATAATTTTTTTATTAATTATGGTGGGACCCACTTTTTGGTGGGTGTTGAATACACATGGGCTGCTGAAATTTTCAGCATTGAGGGGCTGAAGTTGTCAACAAACATGCGTAGGAATGTTGATTAATAATAATATTAATTTATTATTTAGTCTCCTTTGGCGTTCTAACATTTTCCTATAAATAGAGGGCTAAGTTAGAATTGAAAATCACACCAGAAACAAAGTTTTCTCTCTTTCTCTCTCTATATTATCGAGCGTATCCTTGTGAGTATACTTTGAGTGTTGCTATACGGTGCTAGTTTCTGTCAGCACTATACCGAAATTCAGTTAGAAGTACGACTATTTTGAGGTAAGGGATGTTATTTTCTTCTCAAATGATATTTTTTCTTCAATATCATTATGCCGGAATATTGGTGAACTTTTTTTATCAAATTTGGAACTTTTTGTGCCGGAGTTACTATTCACGTATACGGTACTATTCACGTATACGGCACTATTCACGAATACGACACTATTCACAGAAAAATTATTATTTTTCTTTTCGTCCAAAATATCTATTGTGGATACTAGCCTTGATTGTATCCATGTTTTGATCATTCTTGAATTTTACACCACTATGATTATTTTTGAGGTATTTGTGGACATGGATAAAACAAAGTACGAATCCTTAATCCTTAATCCTTGTCATTTCGTTTCACTGGATTCGCTTCTTTAAAAATATTTTTTTTATCATCTTCAGTCTTAAATGATGTTATTATTGAATATCTTTGGCCTGTAGTGCAAAGATGAATGATTTCTGATGAATATCTTTGGCCCGTAGTGCAAAGATAAACAGGTGTTTAGATGAACATGACCAACAGATGAATATCCTTGGCCTGTAGTGCAAGGATGAATATATGATTCAAGATGTGCATTGATTGATGTTACAGGGATAAAAATACTGTTGATGGACTGTTAAATTCATAGACATTAGTAGATTTCATCCTCTACGTAACTCTTCTATGAATTAATATTTTCCGCTGCGAATACTGATTTAAAACTTGTTGTCTATTGTATTCTATCAGATTTTTCCCTGTTGAAGACTAACGATAATTTGTTGTATATTATCTTAGTCATAATATTCTTTACTGAGCTAGTTGAGCTCACCCTTTTTCCTTTTTGTTCCATTTTTTTTCTCAGGAGACGAGAATATAGCGAGTACGAGTCGGGGTATGAATTGATGGTTCTTGAGAGAGTTGTTTAGTAGTCCTCACCATTTTTGTAAAATAATGTATCAATAATTATGATGAGGATTTATTTGTATGTGGATATTGTCTAGATGGCAATATCTGTATTTAAACTCACAGTTATATGTTGTAATAATAAAGTTGGAGTTAATTCTGTACCATGTATTTGACAACTCAGAATGGGTGATGTATACCTGTTTTGGGGGTGTCATATGGGATATATGAGTATATGTGGAGGAGGAGTATTTTTGTTACCATAAATGTTTAAAACATGTTAAACATGTCGGTGGACCCCATTTCTTGACTGAAATTTAATTATAGCCTGCAAAATCGTCCGTTTGTGGATTTCGGTTAATTTCTGTTTGGAGTTTGGAAAAACTTCCTTCTGTAAAGTTGTAGATAATGGAATTTCCTATAAAAACTCGCATGATTCGAATTTTCTGGCAAAAGAGCTATTTATTATGAATTATTGAAGTTCCGAAGCTCCGAAATAATTAATTTTTGGAAGTTTAAAATATTTTTATTTACAAAAACGTTTTTTTCATTTGGTTCGCTCATTTAGCATGTGTTGATGGCTGAGATCAGATTGTCTAGATGGGCGTAGAGAATTTATTAAATATATTAATATTATATTAAATTTTCTGCTTTGGTGTTCTAAGCATGTTCCTATAAATAGGGTGTTTAGGTTAGAATTGAAAATCACACCAGAAACTGAAGTTTTCTCTCTCTATATTATCGAGCGTATTCTTGTGAGTATTTTGAGTATACTTTGAGTACTGTTGATATACGGTGCAAGTTCAAGTCATAGCTTATATCCGGTGTTTCAACTAGAAGTATTGTCTTTCGAGGTAAGGGATGTTATTTTCTTCTCAAATGATATTATTTATTCAATATCATTATGCTGAAATATTGGTTGGAACTTTTTATCAAATTTGGAACTTTTTCATGTCGGGGTTACTATTCATGAGTTACTATTCACGAGTTACTATTCACGAGTTACTATTCACGAGTTACTATTCACGAAGCGTGATGATGTTTTTTGTGAAATTTCTATCTTTTGGTGTCGGAGTTACTATTCACATATACGACACTATTCACAAATACGACACTATTCACCGAAAAATGAAATTTCTTCTTTTCGTCCAAAATATCTATTGTGGATACTAGCTTTGATTGTATCCATGTTTTGATCATTCTTGAATTTTACTTCACTCTGATTATTTATGAAGTATTTTTTGAACTTGGATTGATTAAAATACGAATCCTTAATATTTGATCTTTTGTTTCACTGGATTCATTTCCTTTAAAATATTTTCATCATCCTCAGTCCTAAATGATGAAATTACTGAATATCTTTGGCCTGTAGTGCAAAGATGAATGCTTTCTTGATGAATATCTTTGGCCCGTAGTGTAAAGATGAACAGGTGTTGAGATGAACATGACCGACTGATGAATATCTTTGGCCTGTAGTGCAAAGATGAACAGGTGTTTAGATGAACATGACCGACTGATGAATATCTTTGGCCTGTAGTGCAAAGATGAATATTTGATTCCAGATATATATTGATTGATGTTACAGGGATAAAATATCGACGATGAACTTTTAAATTCATATATAGAAGATAGTAGTTTGCATTCTCTACTTAACTCTTCTAATGAATTATTGTTTCCGCTGCAGTTGTTGATTTAAAACTGGTTGTCTATTGTATTCTATTAGATTTTTCCCTGTTGAAGACTAACGATAATTTGTTGTATATTATCTTAGTCATAATATTCTTTACTGGGCTAGTTGAGCTCACCCTTTTCCTTTTTGTTCCATTTTTCTTCTCAGGAGGCGAGAATATAGCGAGTACTAGTCAGGGTATGGAATGAAGATTCTAGAGAGAGTTGTTTAGTAGTACTCACCATTTTTGTAAAATAATGTATCAATAATTATGATGGAGATTTATGTGCGTGTGGATGTTGTCTAGACGGCAATATCTGTATTTAAACTCGCAGTTTATATGTTGTAATAATAAAGTTATAGTTATTTTTGTACCATGTATTTGGCGACTCAGAATGGGTTGGATGGAATGGACCTATTTTGGTGGCGTCACAATTTCTCCCTATTGGCGCACAATTAGGTGACCAAACCTCTCCTTGGCAGAACTTCTAGTCATTGTAAATATTATAATTTAATAATATGAATAACTTTGTCGTCTCAATTATTGATTGAATAATATATCATATAATGCAGATGATACTGTGACAATAATCGAATCAATAATATGAGAGATATGATGCAATAATTACTATAACAATAATTGAGTATAACTCAGTGACTTCTCACGTAAGCATCAATAATCAATACTGTGTGCTACCATGCAACCACGCGTATTACTGTACTTTTACTACCGAGTAGTTCAACAATATTAACGGTAAAATTTCCGTCGTTATTTTCATAAAAATAATTTTGTCGTTTTCTCAATCAGACAATAATTATGTTGTAGGGTCCACCAATGATTGCGCCATTGCACGAATATTTTTTGCTAAAACGAATATTCCCCGACCAATCGAATATAATATAACAACTTGCATACTTTGCAGAATTTATAAATACTACCCACAGCTATAACATTATAACAAATTCATTCCATAATATTCAAAAATGATAATTATAGAAAAATCATCTTTATTCATAAAATTTGGGGCCTTAAATTAATCATAACCCATGAACTCATATATTAACAGAATTGTAACAACTTAAAAGTGTTCAATAACAATAAAAATTCGTAGTTAAACACCTTGTACAATTATTGCATGTTTGCACAAAGATATGAATCTTTCATTCAATTCAAAAATCTGAATGAAGTTAAGAAATTTGCTTAATATGATCAACAATTAAACAAGAATTAGAAACCTTGCTCAATAAAATTCAAGTAAGTTTAAGAAACTTGACTTAAGCTTCTTATATACTTGACGTTAATCGCCCTTTAAAAGTCCTACACATTTAGTGCACATAGACATTCCAATTAGCCAAGTATAAACGTCACACGTGGTTTACTTTAACCATATTCCATGTTTTATAATGTTCATTTCATTAAACTCGGAACACTATTTAAGTTTATATATATATATATATATATATATATATATATATATATATATATATATATATATATACTAATTAGACATATATTGATACTAATTATGACTTACATTAACATTAGATTCTTAGTTCTTAGTGTTCGCTTTTGATTATTTAATCAATGCGCTCAAGTACTTTTTTTTTAATTTTTTGTTATAGGTATAAAATAGACAACTTAACCTGTCTGTTTTAGCTTTAAACTCTCTATCTGTTAATCCAGACAGGTAAATCCCGTCTGTTTTAGCATAAAAATCCATGTATGATAATCCAAATAGCAAAACTATACGTCAGTTTTAGCACAAAACTCCCTGGATGAAAACATACAGTTCTACATGATCGTAGCATCTACTTTGTAACGTCATAACTCGGTTAAACGCTATCGAAATGAGTCCATTCTCACATCATTTTCTTCTTTGTTACATCTACTAAAAATTCCCCAGGTGGAAATTTTTTCCAGGTTCATTATTTGGCCAAAATAGTGGCATCAAATGTCCCTACCTGAAACAGTTTTCTAGTTTAATTTTCACAGTTTTGACTAGTCTCCTTCCGAAATGTATATCTCCCACCTTCGGACTTAGAATGAGGTAATTCTTATGTCCACGAACTCATTACTTAACGTCTACATAAGCCCCAAGACAGAAAAAAATTTCCAACAACCCATTTGAAACAGAAAATTGCTAAAGGGTCAGGGGTTACACAAATTTCATTTTTAACTAGCTTTACTTAAAAATTAGTTACGACTTCGTTACAGAAGCTTTTACTTCCGTTTCAATTAGGTGATGTTCATGACTTAAGAGTGTAACATGACACTCTGTCAGGAATAAACATGTGAATGATATTCCTATTTATATACGATTTGATTATGATATATATATGAATGAATATGCAAGTATGTTTGCATGAAGAAAAGCTGTTAAGTCCTTTGATAGATAATAGAAATATATGTACAAGGACTTAGAATGAATTGATCAAAAATGTTAGGTTGATCCTACATAAGCAAAACAGCTTTGTAAAGTCCTTAAAAAGAAATGATGTACAAGGACTATAAATATAGAAAGATCAAGCTTGTTAGGTTGATCTTATGATGTAATAGATAGGCTTGTCTGATCGTCGAGCACTGCACCAGAAGTCGTAGTCTGCCAGGAGAGTCAGAGTCAACTCGGGAGCTATCGAGGCAGAATAGGAGTACGCAAGATAGTGAGATCTCGGAGTTCGTAGACTTCCAGGGGAAACGAAGAAGGATCGTAGTGTGTCGAGAAGAGCCTCCTCGGGATCGTAGTGTACTGAAGAAGTCATGTTCTGAATAGCTTCCAACGGCTACTTTCCAACGGAAGGATTGGGAAGGTGTATAAATGAAGAAGAGCTTCAAAGATCAAAAAGGGCTGGAGAAGTTGAGTTTTGGAGAGAAGGTGGACTGATCGAATCAAGTAATAGTGAGTCCAGAGACTCACTCTACGATCCACCAAGAACACTCAAAAGTCAGATCAAGCAAGAAGTAGAAGTGTGAGTTCTACTATGTAGAAGTGAGAGTTCTACTACATGAAGAGTGTTCTGAACTGCCGAGAGAAGGAAGAACATCATGCCATCTGGATGTCCATCATGGGAAGACTCTAAGTACAATTGAGAAGAGCTTACGGTCATCTTAGCAAGTCCATCATGAGAAGGCATCGAGTAGCAAGAAGGGAGATCACAAAAGCCATCTTGGTGTCAAGCTTGAGAAAGCTTCTAGGTACCTTGCAGAAGAGCTTACAGTCATCCTAGAAGCCTCTCATGTGCAGCCATCAAGTACCAAGGAGAATGATCTTCAAGGCAATTCATCAAGGGGTCATCCGGAGTAGTTGAGCAACCTAAGAAGCTGAGCATCATGCAACACTCAACTGCTCTTCAAGGATGATCAAGCCGAAGCTGCTAAAGATAGAAGATGTTCAGAGCATGAAGACATCTTAGCAGCTCAGCACCAACTCCAACAACAACAACAACAACTCAAAGAAGCCAGGGCCTGAGAGGACCTTGTCCAAAGGGACTAAACAAAGCAGGGCCAAAGGATCCTTGTCCAAAGGGACTAAATGAAGTTCCAAGCCTGCTGGGCTTGAAGAGTTCCTAGGGAACTAGAGGAGTCCCAAGGCTGCTGGCCTTGAAGAGTTCTTAGTGAACTGAAGTCCCAAGGCTGCTGGCCTTGAAGGAATTGTAGAGATTCAGGGTGCTGCCCTTCCTTAGTGGAAATCCTGCTAGTTGAAAGCAGAAGAGTGGATTAGGAGCTTGAGTCTCTGAACCACTTAAAACCCCTTGTATCTTTTACATTATGTCATTTACATTATGTCTATAACTGCTATAACTGCTATGTATGTTTTAACTGCTTACAACTAAACTAACCCAACGAACAATATTTGTATGATTATGAATATATCAATGAAGGAGGGGAATCTTTTACTTATTCTGCTGTGCTTGAAAAGATTCTATGTTTGTCATATAATCTAATATGAACAATACATCATAAACCAGAAAAGTATTTTAAAAGAAAAGAATCTATTCAACCCCCCCTTCTAGATTTATTGTGCCCTCTGGGATCTAACAATTGGTATCAGAGCAGGTTCTCATGCTGTATTCTAAAGCTAATCGCTTTGAGTCTGATCCAAGGCACCAACATTGTTCTAAACTTAGTTTAGTAATAAGTAACCTGTTATATGCAGAAGAGCTCACACGTTGGAAATATTGTGTATAGGTAAAAATGTGTATACACCTGAAGCTGCTCAGATTGGTTCATATCCTCGATTGCTATATCAACAAGACCAATCATAATCTGCAGTCAATCTTGTAGTCTGAAGATCAGACGAGAGAAAGAGAGCAAGAGACATCAGCAACAAGGAGTAAAGCATTCATCAGTCTGAAAGATGAAGAGGTCACGCATACGAAGAAATGCTGATCAAGTGGAGATAGAAGATCTTCTCAATCTTATGAGTGACCAATCAACAACTGAATGTTGTCTCTGAAAACTCAAAGATGTCAAAGATCTAAATGTCACGATTCTCTCGGTCTACATCTTCAAGACCACGACTGTTTGATGAAAGGCCGACAAGAGCATTAAGCTGAAAAGGGGCAAAAGTAAAAGCTATGCACATCAATACCTGAACTCAGTATATCTAAAGTAAATGACTGTTAAGAAACTGACAGGAAAAAGGTACGGTTCCTCACCATCATCAATGTATACATTATAGTTGCATCATCTTATGAACTATGACAGTATTCTGTCAACAAGTCATAATTTTCCTAAAAAGGTGAATAGAGAAAGTAGTCTAAAGATGGAAAATTCAAACGTCCACAAACTTTCTCTTTAACCAAGTTTTAGGCTGAAGATGACATCTTGAAGAAAATCTGAAATAGATCACAAGAGTATCACAGACCAAATGAATTTTATGTTAAGTAATCATTGCTGTTGTGCTAGTATGTGTGTACAAGCCTATGTTCTAAGTGTTTAACAACACACAGAGAATGATCAGTTCTACAAGAGGATCTTGTTGATTTGTAGAAACTGATCACATCCATAAATCAACTAGATACTCATAAATAGCAGAGTTGATTCACACTATGTGAACACTTAAATATTGTGAACATAACCCAGTAAATGATGAAACCATCATAGATAAAGAGTGTGTCATTAATTATCAAATCCTACACACACTCACCGTCATGCATCTAAAATGTATTATCCCAAGATAGTTGCATGCATGAATGTCTGTTGGTGATAAACATGATGATTATCCAGTTAAGAGGAATAGGGGTTTAGAAAACTAACCTTGCAGGACCCATTCAACAATGGGGACCAAGAGTAGAAATTACTTGAACCTGCAGGTACTTGGTCAGTCTGACCACACTAAGGAATGCTAAAGCAGAAGACTTCATTCAAAAGGATTCAACCAGCAGAAGGCTAAGGACTATTCAGAGAAAAGTCTGATAAAGTCCATATATGTCCAAGCCTGTCCTTGACGACCCTCTGAGCTAACCTGAATGGAGCTCACATGGCTGCAAATCTGTATATGGGAGCATGCCATGCATCAGAAGATAAAAGAGGATTCTATGTGCCCATGCCAAGAGAGATACGCTTTATGGAAAGGATCCTCAAGGGAAGCTCACAATAGAATATCTTTGAGCTTGAGACAAAAGAAGTTCTCTACGAAGCAGAACTTCTCAAAACTAAGGACTGTCAAAGAAGACTACGTTCGTAGTACTGTCAAATGATCGTAGAATGATCAATCTTGAAAATACTCATCTCTACGATACAAGAAAGACTAAGCAACGATGATGATTCCAGTCAGAAGTAGAAATGCTGGGCAGCCCTCAAATGAACATGAAGAAGGAATCACATCTATCTGAGATGACGGCATCAACAATGGGGGAGCAGTGATCTGTTACGGAATAACTGCACCATTAACCTGGAAGAGATGTACCAGCTACAAAGTCCCAAAACCTTGTGGCTGATGAACCAAATGAAGATCCATAGTCAGTAGGATCGTCTCAAAACGAACTACTGATAACCCTTCAGCCACCTAATCCATAATCGTGAAGTGTCTACGATCAAACACATGATCGTAGAGTAAGAGTAGAAGGACACCACGATTTCAGCAATGCAGATACATAAAGATGATAGAAGATCTTCCCATCAGAAAAGGTCTAATGAGATGTCATTGAAAATCACTGTCTTAGTATTTCATCTGGAAAGCGCCTCAAGGACAAACCTGACCCTTAGCTAACTCTAAGAGGTTGGCCCTTCCTGAGCTACCTTATCCCAGAAGGAATGCTTGATCTAGTTCATCTCAAAAGAACCAAGTCAGTCAACGATCGTAGAGTTGAACTTGAAGAGGTCTAAACGATTGTAGTACAAACTCAACAATCGTAATGCTGTCTAAACGATCGTAGTGCAACCTCAGCGACAGAAGAAGATAACTCAACGATTGTAGTCCTACCAAAGGGTATTCCAGTTCAAGGAGTATGAATAATGAGACATCTGCTAAGCCATTCAAGTTGAGGAGATAAGTTCGAATACATCAGTGATTGAGCTATGCTGCATCGAAGTAAGGAAGAAAGACGAAGCCATCCACTGCAGCATCTCTCAGAAATTGATCGTTGAGTAAACAAATGAAATCGTAGAGTCTATAGCTATCTCATCATGTTACTCTACGAATCAAAAGGTCAACGGTCAAAGCCACGTTAATTAAACGTCCACTCCTCTAATAACCGAAAAGTTGTGGGAAGTTACAGCTCATTACTGGGCAACGTGCAACCAATGAACAGTTGACACATCACTGAGTATGCAGAGTTAGAAGTAACTGCCATAAAGACAAGTTCAAATCTGCAGACAGTTACCAAAAGATATCGAACCTTTCTCCCTCCCATTTTCAAAACCCTAGAAAGCTTTTCAAGAGCAAAATCAGTTAACCTCCAGAGCCTTACTAACCAGACAGTCATCTCGCATAAACCTTTCTATATTTGATACCCACATTCTTCAAACTACTCAAAATGGAAAACTGGCAAGTGATCACTGGTATTCAGCTTGGAACCAAATCGTTTGAGAAATCTGAAAAGAAGTTCAGAGATATTCTCGAGCTTGTAAAGAAGGCTGGATTTTCAGAATGCCTTGAAGCAAATACTCGAGTCTACTGCAACCTGGTTAAAGAATTCTACTCAAACGTCTCTATAAATTCGGAAACCCTTACTACCAAGGTTAAAGGTCAGTCTCTCAAGTTAAAATCTTCTGACCTAAACCAATGCCTAGGATTTCCTAACCAAGGCCTAAAGAACCTTGATAATGTCAACACTGAATTGGCTAAGGAAATTATGGGGTATCAAAGAAACTCTAGTTTCAAGGACATGAAGAAGAAGGAGTTCCCTGAGCAATATGAGTTCCTTGCTGAAATAGTTGGAAAGTGCATACTATGTAAGAACACTGCACATGACACAGTGATCGACCAGCAGTTGAAAATCATGTCTGCAATAGTTCTGAAGAAACAAATCGACTTTGGATCTATCTTGATTGATCAGATCTCCAAATGGGTAGAGAAGACTGAGAAGAAGCCCCTGACCAAGGTATATCATGGAAGGCTGTTAAGTATCATACTGAAGAAAAAGCTAGGGGGAAAGATCATGGATGATGAGGGAAAAGCCCTGAATGTGCACAAGGTGATGTCTCCACAACTATTTGAAAACTGGAAGAAGAACCCTAAGGAGAACAAAAGGCTGACAGCAGGGAGCAGTAGTAGAGCCTCTGCAAAGAAGAGGAAGACAGTAAATGCAGAGAGCTCTGAGTCCAGTGACTCTGAAGCAGCTGAAATCACACCAGCTAGGAAGAAATCAAAAGTGGTGAAAAGAGCTGGTGATGTGAAGAAAGCCCAGGCCCCACCAAGGAGAGTCTCCTCCTTGAACAAGAGTAAAGAAGAAAAGGCCCAAACTGCTGAGACCATAAAAAGAAGAAGCAGCAGGTTGCTTCAAGGGCCAGTCAGCAAGAAAGCTAAGGTGGAGGACAAACCAGTCTTAACTTCTCAAATTAATACATCTGTTGATAAGGAAAAGTGCTCTAGCCCCACGGCCAATACTCAGAGAAGCAACTCTGATGAAGAAAAAGAAATTCCTGATCAAAGTGCATCCCCAAATGCAACTGCCCCAACCAGCCCAGAGAATGGGTCAGAAAATGCTATCCAAGAAGAAGAAGAAGAACATGTCCCCTCAATCCAAAAGAGCTTTCATGATGACTCAGAAAGTGATGAGGACAAGGAAGAAGAATCTGCCCCTGCCAGTGCTGATATTCAAAGAAGTTTATCTGATAAGGAAGTGGAGTCAGAGACTGAGGAAGAAGAAGAACCTGTCTCTCCAATAGTTGAACCTCCACAAAGAAGGAAGAGCTACAGGCTGCAAGCCCAGTTTGCCTCCAAAAGGAATAGTAGCCAATCAAATGCCATCATTGAATTAAGTGATGATGAATCTGTATCCCCAGGAGAAGATGCTGAAGAAGAAGCCAGCAATGGAAAAGAAGAATCTATGGAAAGACTTGCTGAATAAAGTTCAGATGATGAAATTCAGCAAGAAGGATTTTCTGTTGAAGATGCTCAAGAAGAGTCTGAACACGAAATGCAACAAGAAGACCTCTCTGTTGAAGCTGATCTAAATGGCTCTGGTTCTGAGAAGGAAGAAGCTGGAAATGATTCCAACTCTGAAGATCAGGAATCAGGAAACTCAGAACTTCACCCTGTTCTCTCACCTGCAAGATTTATCAGGAGAATAGTAGTAGAAGTTCCCAATGAACCATCAGAGACTCCTCCTGAAAGATGGGTAAACCATGGAGGTGAACAGATCAGAATAGTAAGAATGACCTCCTTTGACCTGGTCAAGAACTGGAATAACATGGAAATGGATCACATAACCATTCTCTACAACCCTGATGATCTACTGATGAGATGGTTCTTCCAGTGGATGCCATGGTTAAAGGAACTTACTGAAAAAGATGGAAGCTACTTCAGCTGGTGTTACAAGACCTTTCCAAGCATGGAACTGGTGGCTCAGGAACTTTCCAAGAGTGAAGAAGTTTGCCACCACGCTGATCACAAACCAGCCTCACTTCAAGGTCTATCGACAAGCTAAGAATCTCTACATCCCCTACGATTGTAGAGTGGATTCTGAAGGAAGAAGGATCATGACCAAGGAGCTGATCATAGAGTCTGTTAACTCTATGGCTGATCATGTTCAAGCCCAATCCAAGAAGCCTTCTTATGATCATGCACTGCTATCAGACACTCCATCATCCTCCACAAGCAATTGGTACTCCACGATTGTTCAGATTATCTACACCTTTGAAAATTTGTCCAAAGATGACAATAGTAGAGTCCAATCCATTGCTCCACCTGAAGCTGCCAATCAAAATGATCAAACTGCTTTGGAGCAGGAATTACTGAAGAACTCTGATGACCTAAGCAAGAAGATATCTATGCTCACTGAAGAATCACAGAAGCAGACAGCAGCAGGAGATGATTCTTTCCAGCACAAGCTTCAAGCTATCTTGGCTGATATATCTCTCAAACTCCAAGAGAGAGATAGTATCTATCAGAAAGCCATCCAAGATCAGAAGGCAGTAGCTCTACAAGTTTAGGAGGCAAATGTAAAATAGATCGCAGCTCTCTCTGACAAGATTGACGATATGAAGCAAACATTCTCAGTGCAACTTGAGCTCAGCCAGCAAGAATTAAAGATTAAAGTTGCAAACTCCTCCTACCTGATGGAGCAGCTTATGTCCAACATGGAGCAGCTCTCTCAAATGATTGATGACAAAAAGGGGGAGAAAGAGAGGCGAAGAAAGAAGAGGAGCAAGAGGCACCAAAAGAAGAGCAGAGGGTTAAGGGAGAAAAAGTCAAAGAAGAAGAAAGCAGCAGCAGATAGAGAATCATCATCTGAGGGGGAGCCTGAAGATGATGATACCAAGTTCACAGAAGCTGAAAAGGAGCCAGATCAGAAAGGTGATGAAGGGGAATCAAGCAAAGATAGAAGGCCACCATCAGAGGGGGAACAAGAAGCAGCAGCAGATGAGTAGCTGATCAACAAGCATCCTGGAACCATACATGGAGCCAAGGAGGTATATCTCTAGTCTGATAGTATGTTCTGGATCCAGGATTTAGAATGTCTGAATATATAATTGCCATATTAATAAAAATGACATTCATGATTAACTGTTTAGAAATACAGCTGCTCACTGTATCTAAGATTCATTCATAACATGCATATGCACTTATTGTTTTTGTCATAATCAAATAGGGGGAGATTGTCAGGAATAAACATGCGAATGATATTCCTATTTATATACGATTTGATTATGATATATATATGAATGAATATGCAAGTATGTTTGCATGAAGAAAAGCTGTTAAGTCCTTTGATAGATAATAGAAATATATGTACAAGGACTTAGAATGAATTGATCAAAAATGTTAGGTTGATCCTACATAAGCAAAACAGCTTTGTAAAGTCCTTAAAAAGAAATGATGTACAAGGACTATAAATATAGAAAGATCAAGCTTGTTAGGTTGATCTTATGATGTAATAGATAGGCTTGTCTGATCGTCGAGCACTGCACCAGAAGTCGTAGTCTTCCAGGAGAGTCAGAGTCAACTCGGGAGATATCGAGGCAGAATAGGAGTACGCAAGATAGTGAGATCTCGGAGTTCGTAGACTTCCAGGGGAAACGAAGAAGGATCGTAGTGTGTCGAGAAGAGCCTCCTCGGGATCGTAGTGTACTGAGGAAGTCATGTTCTGAATCGTGGAGACAGCCTGCCTATAAGTCGAACGACAATCTGCCGAAGCTAAGTATGAAATGCACTCTACGCTCAGAGTCGTAGAGTCTAGCGATGCCGAAGTCAAAGACAAGGATCGTAGACTATACTCTGCGATCGTAGAGTCCACTGAACAAATGCAGATATCGTAGTCAGACAAGATCAGATGAAGACAACAAGCTCAAGTCAGCGATCGTAGAGTGGACTCAACGTTCACCAAACTAACTCTACGATCGTAGTGTGCAGAGTCAGCGATCGTAGTGTGCTCTTGGGGTCGTAGAGTCAACAACACGAGCAAGTAAAGATCATAGTGTGATCTCGGGATCGTAGTGTCTGCACTGCCGAAGCATCTCGGGAACGTAGAGTCTGCACAGCCGAAGCTGAATCGTAGAGTGCATAAATCGTAGAGTGTCAAGTTCTGATCTTCGAGATCGTAGTGTCTGCACAGCCGAAGCTGAATCGTAGAGTGCAGAACTACGACTCCAACAGTAATGCTCACAATGCTAAGTCAGAATCGTAGAGCTGATACGGTTCTCAACGAATGAGCACTCCCAGAATATCCAAAGGTACGAAGCCTTTGGTTGGCACTGCAAAGATGTAATCCACAGAAGGGAACCAGAGAGCACTCAACGAATGGCATGCAGGCTAGCAGAAGAAGTAAGCACCAAACCAATCAGCATCAAGATTGAGTTGAAAGGCCGTTCGTGATGAAGTCTTCCACAAGATGATTCAAAGAAGACTTCAGCAGTTGACTAAGGAAAAGTCATCTAAAGCAGTTGCTATCAAGAAAACAGAAGACAACGATCTTGGAAGCAACCAGGATTGTAGTGTTTGTCAGACAAAGAAAGAACTGTCAGACAAAGAAAGAAAGAATATATTCAACCCCCCCTTCTAGATCTATTGTGCCCTCTGGGATCTAACACACTCTATAAATTAATTTTTACATTTCTTAAGCTATCTCAAAATGTCACCAAAACAGCCCATAACAGTCAGTTAATTGCCCGTTCTTGTACTCCTTTACATATAGGTTTGCATTTTCAGTTTTGATTCCATTTTTCGGGTAATTAACAAGTAGTTTAATGTGACGCCCCTAAAATAGGTATACAACACCCATTCTGAGTCGCCAAATACATGGTACAGAAAGCAAACTACAACTTCAATAATACAATTGTCGTACAAAATACGACAACACATACTGTGAGTACTTTAAATAAAAATATTGTCTTCTAGAAAATATCAACACTCAAATAAGTCCTCATTATAATTATTCATACACTATTTTATAGAAATAGTGAGGACTGCTAAAACATCTTTTTAGAACCATCACTCTATACCCCGACTCGTCCTGCTATGTTCTCACCTCCTGAGAAGAAAAATGGAACAAAAAGGAAAAATGGTGAGCTCAACTAGCCCAGTAAAGAATATTATAACTAAGATAATATACAACAAATTATCATTAGTCTTCAACAGGAAAAAATCTGATAAAATATAATAGACAACAAGTTTTAGATCAACAAATACAGCGGAAACAACAATCCATTAGAAGAGTCACGTAAAGAAAGAATTCTACTATCTTCTATGATTTAAAAGTCTATCATCAATATTTTATCCCTGTAACATCAATCAATATACATCTTTAATCAAATATTCATCTTTGCACTACAGGCCAAAGATATTCATTTATATCACCAGTTGGTCATGTTCATCTCAACACCTGTTCATCTTTGTGCTACGGGCCAAAGATATTCATCAGTTAATTATTCATCTTTGCACTACAGGCCAAAGATATTCAATAATATCATCATTTAAGATTCAAAGAAACAGTACTTCAGAATGAAAGGTCGGGAGTGATGTTGAATGAAACTTGTACTGAACAGCAACTCTCAAAGTATCTAAATACTCACAAAATATGCTCGATAATATAGAGAGAAAAAGAGAGAAAACTTATGTTTCTAGTGTGATTTTCAATTCTAACTTAGCCCTCTATTTATAGAAAAATGTTAGCACACCGAAGCAGATTTGACCTGCTACCTGATGGCTTTACCTGCTACTATTGCCACCTACCACATTTGAAATAAAATTCAGCACATTTCTTCACCAACCACAAGTGGGGCCCACTCGATTCTAGAATTTTCCACCAAAATTATTTATAAACCTAATTTCTGAATCAGTTACCTCTTAAAATTTATAACAAATCATTCGTTCATTTTTAACGGTTCAAAATTTGTGGACATATACTCAACTTATATATGTATAACATATCCAAAAATCAAAACGATCCAACGGTCGGATTAAAAATTATAACTCACGCAATATATCGTAAAAATACTGATTTGATTTTTAATACCTCCATTCCGATAAAAATATTGATAAAACACCTCAACATTAATTCCTTCAATTATAACCACATAAAATAAATAAATTCATCATTTATTTCCGCATCAAATAAATATTTTCTTATCATATAAATCAATAATTAATTATTCACAAATAATATTATAGAAACACAATTATGACAACCAGACCGTTCTCAGGAAAGAGGGGGCTTTCCAATAAGAATTTTTCCTTACTGGCGCCCAACTAGGTGACCAAACCTCTCCTTGACAGAACTTTCTAGACATTGCCAATAATGCTATCTAATAATATTATTCAAATAATATGAATTATTGATCTGATAATGTGAAATACCGTGCAGTGACAATTATTGAAACAACAATAATATAAACTATCAACACATTAATTATTGAATCAATAAAATAAAATATTGAACAGTAACTACTGTAACAATTATTGAGTAGTGCCTTCTTATGTACGAATCAATAATTCAACAATACTGTGCAACCACGCATATTACTGTATTTTAACCACCAGGTATTCCAATAGTGTTAACGGTAACAATTACGCCGTTATTTATAAAACTCAAATTTTGTCGTTTTCTTCATCCAACAGTTATTCCGTTATGGGACCCACAATTGACTGCGCCGTTGTACGGATATTCCCGACAAAAAGAATATTTTATAACTACTTGCTTATTTTGTAAAATTTGCACATTTCACCCATAACCATAGCGTTATATCAAATTAACACCTTATTAATTTAGAATAATGAAAAGAGGAAAAATTCAATTTTATTTATAATAAATTGGGGTCTTACATTTAAGATATTTAAACCACGTACACACATCCTTATTACTCCAATGATCTTCCAATAAACAACAACCACCAACAATTACTAATTTAAAGAAAAGTAATTCAAGGAGATAAAAAGGTTATGGCTCATGGTCTTACCTTTTCTTGTTCTTGCTTCTTCATAGCTTCACTTAATAATCAACTTGTATCTTGCTCTTTACTTTCTCCTTCTTAATCGTGTACTTATCTCTCTATGCTCTCTTGTTTTTTATTTTCTTGTTCTTTCTTTTTCTCTTCCTAGCTTATAAAGTGAAATAAATTAAATGGCCAAGTGTTGGATGATTAATTAAATCATCCAATATCTAACTTAACCTTGCTTAGATTAGGTTACTTAACTCTCATTAAATTAATTAATGTTACACCACTTAAGGCATGTTTGGCTAATTAAATTGATTAAAAAGAACAAAACATTTAATTACTTGCTTGTTGAATTAAAACTTACCATTTATAATAAATGACTCACTCATTTGGCCCCCCACTTGTCCATCCGCCAATTCCCTCTCCCTTTCACTTTGCTTGGTTCAAATTCACCTTATGCTCAAATAATGCTTCGTATGACCATCAAGTACTTTTATCAAGTGACACATGTTTTTCTCAAGCTTTGGGTCTTCACCCACCTTGGCTCAAACCAAGCCAAATCATATTCATCATATTAAATCTTAGGCAAACTATTTAATTTTCAAGCCAAATCATTTTAAATTCCTAGACAAGCCATTTAATTCCTAGGCTTCACTTGACTTGATTATTATTAACTCATTATTATTATTTCTAATTTTTTTCTTTCTTTTAGTTAGTTTTTCTAATTTTTACATTTAGTTAAAATATTAACTCTCTTTTCTAAATTTCTACTTTCCATCCCCATTTCTTTAATAAACAATATGTCACGGCTCGAAAATTCGAAAAATATAAAAACGTGTTTTTAGCGTGAATAATGATTTTTTTTCCAATAAAAATATTTTTATTAGAAATTCCGTCTCCTTTTTCCAAATTAATAAAGGCTATGCCGTAATTCAAAAAGTTAAAAAAACGACTACGTTTTATGAATAGCGATTAGAAAAAATTATTCTCTCAAAAACTTCTAACACTCGTACATAATCACGTAACACATAAAGTAAGTCATTAATCGACCTAAATCACACAACACATAATAGTATCAATAAAATTTTATTTTATTAAATATTCACAATATATAAAAACCTATTACAAGTTTATCCGATTTGTCTGATCGTCACATCGATAATGTTGCAGGCTGATGGTTTTAGATTATTCTATTTCGACCCTCCTGGGTGTCTCGCAATGGTAGAATATATAGAGGAAAATTAATGGAGTTTACCCATTTCACATAAATATCAACATAACCACAAATGCATGCTGCTGGAGAATAAATTTTTTATAAAAATTATTTTAACGCATCAGTAAGCAGTAGTAGTAGTACTACTACTAGTACAATACCAATGAAGTGGATGAGGAAATTTACTACCTATTACCCGTATAGTCTAAGTTTCTACCAAAACACACTATTAATTTCTAAGTAAAACTAAAAACAGAAGTACTAGCATGAAGCTGCAACTACAAGCCTTTTGTTGATGTCGTTTTTGCAGCCACTGGCCCCAAAACTCTTCTCCGATACATCGATGGAACAGCTTTCTCTGCCGACGCACGCCTACCAACATTATAAATGAATGATAATAATCATCAGCAAATCATGCATGCATTAATTATAAGTAATGATATATATGGAAAATATATTCAAGACAAAAAAAATTATAAATATATATATATATACACTCCAGTACTCCACTTAACTTGTTTTATGAATGAAAGAGTATTAGGAGAGTCGCAACTGCCTTTTTTAAAGGGAGTTTCAAACACTCCACATGCACCGGTAGGATCGCCAAAGCTAGCAAATTTGACATCAGAAATAACTCGGCCTAGAGTATGGTATTTAATATCCCCCCCGTAAACAAACCTCTCTTGTTGGCATGATAATTCTAAAGTAGTACCCTCGTAAGCATTTGCACAAATTTGGCCGGTGACTACAGTTTCAACGCCCACACCTGAAGGGTCACCTCCAAATTCTTCAAATAACACTAATGTGTTGCCTTCATCTCGAAGAAAGGAGCGCGGCACATGGTACCTAACAAATTAATATATACTTATTGGAGTATTATTATAAACTATATATATAAACTACTGGTGCTGCTGCTACTACTATTAGTCTGTTAATATTACTATAAATAACAGGATTTGGATTATTGATCAATATATAAATTAAGTAATACTTTTATGTACCATCTTTGTGTTGAATTTCCACAATTCCACGGACACTTGTCTCCCGAGTATGCACCCCGATAGTCACATGTTGAATTACATCCACTGTCATCTGCATAATAGCTTGGCCAATATCGACCAATATTATGTCCATTCACCCAAGCAGATCCTTTACCCATGCCTAATAAATCCAGAACAACAGGTTCCAACCCCCTTGGAGAATCAAAACTTGTCTGTAAAAACAAATTGTTGATTAAATTATAGTAAAAAATTATAACAAAAACTAGTATTTAATTAAATTACCTTGTACCAAACAAATTCCTTATTGATGGGAAGGTCGTCAGATTTCCAAGCATGTCCACCCAAATACAATTTCTTGTCTAACCCATCCAATCCAGACCTGATTTCCCACTGACTTAAAGTTAAGTTCTTCACATGACCGTTAGGAGTAACCAATCTAACAGGACCATGAATTCCATTCCTTCCTTCGTCAAAATATGCTCCGTAGTTCTAGTCAAAACAACATTAACATTAAATAATAATAATACTAGTGCAAAAATTGAAATTAAATCATACTACTAAATAATAAACTTGTAATTCCTACTTGCAACCCAACACCGACGCTGAGTAATGATATTAAATTCTTCTTCCCAGGCTTCAAGTTTACAAGATGCTCAAATACGAACTCAGATTTCCCATTTTTACCCCAATTAGTTCCTGCGAGTATATTCATTTCATTGTTCGCAACCAATAATTTAAGAAAAATAGAAACAAAATTTTAACATAATTAATAAAAATTAAAAGTAGATCATTAATTACCAATGTGCTTCCCATTAATAAATACATGAAGCACAGGTCCATTAGTATGAACATGTAGAGTGATATCACCACCCCAGATAGGGTCATTCTCTTCCACTCGAATACTGGTTATAAAATATTTCAAAAATAAATAAATAACTATATTAATTATAAGACTTAACAATTACAAAGAAAAAATATGTTTATCATTCATACCTAGTCATGTACCACAAATAATCACTAGTGTCATTTGCTTTCTTTTGATCAGGGCAATGATCAGCCAAAAACCCATCGCCCTTGCCAAGAAACTTTCGCGTAGGGTCTTTATAGTGCTCGGGTGTCTCAAACTTATATGACCAGTTGAATGTAGAACTACTTGGACTCTTCACCGCAACAGATGTTTGTGTATTAACCTACCAAGGAAAATATTATAATAAATTAAGCAAATTGAGCTCGTGAATATATATTATGAACATGTACGTACACACACCAGTAATTTAATTTTATATATATATACATATATATATATATATATATATATATATATATATATATATCCTACCCTACCCGAGCAGTGTTATAGATTTCCTTTTTGCAGTCTTGAAGGATAGTAGCAGACCAAGCTGGGACAGTGAACTTATTGCCTAATACTTCCACTGTCATGTCTTTGTCACTGTGTGCATTTCCAATGAAACATAACTTTGTTCCATTTAATTCAAAAATCGTCGACTGAAATATGATCAAAAGTAAGTGAATATTTTAAATTTTATGCAAAATGTAAATAAATAAATAAAAAAGAAAATACACTTACAGACATCACACTGTCATAATTATTGTTTGTAACTGTGCCATAAGTAAGAATCTTTTCATTTGCTTTAAGGATGAGATGAAGCTCCTTAAGATGTCCCCACTTTGGTTGATTCAAATTACCTGTAGTACTATAAAAGTTCATACACTGGCAGACCTAAACCTAATTAGAATTAATGTATGTGTATATGAATTTAAATTTTAAATTTGTCTACCATATTCATCAAGTGGTGCATCATAATCATAAGACGTGGTAATTAAGGGGCCCCCAGCTGTACGGTCAAAATTAGTTCCGCCATGATACTGTGGGAAGAAGATATATAACCGTATTAATTTGTATTTATTTACAAATAATTTATTTTCAGTAAGGTTGATAAATTTAAGGAATTTAAAACTGACAAACCATGTAATAGTTCTGTAGTGTGCCACCAGTTTGGTAAAAACGAGCAACAGCAAATGCAAGATCTTCTGCAGTTCTATGAGGATGTTTTTGACCCCAATCATTATACCTATTGATATATATATATATATATATATATATATATATATATATATATATATAAATTGATCATTACAGATATTATTTAATCAAAGGTAGCTTTTTAAATAATACTAGTATTTGATAACCAACCATCCACTCCAGTTTTCTGTCCACATCTTGGGGATATTGGGATTTTTAGGTTGGAACTGATCACAATAAAATCCATTGCATGTGCTGATCTGTTTGTTTCAAATGAGAGGTAAAACAGTTGGTATATAATTACAAAGACAGACAGAAAAAAAATAAATAAAACAAATTTTAATTAACAATATATATATATATATATATATATATATATATATATATATATATTTGTATAAACGTACGTACCATTGAAGGTGGAGCATCATCTTGTTGACACATGATCCAAGGCACGCCAATATTTAGTGATACAGCAAAATCAGCACACCATTTGATATATTTTTTCCCTTCCTCTCCATATGAGGACATAATATTTCCGTACTCATTCTCAATCTATTATTTTTATATAAAAACAAAAAATTAAATTACAATGATAAAATATATAAGAAAAATTAAAGAAACAATAATAATCTAAAAACCTGAGCAAGAATTATTGGTCCTCCTTGGGAAGCGAAAAGGCTTTCTTGTTTAACCATGTTGACTATCTTTGTTGTGAAAATTTTCATTTCATTCTGCAAAATTAAGATAAGTAAAAGAATATTGAAAATTGTAAGAACAAAAATTTATTGAATATTTATTTATTTGATAAAGTATTTATATGTTTTTTTACCTTAAAAACTTCATTTTCAGTCCGAAAAGATATATTTGGCAAATTGTGAAGCCACACGGGAAATCCCCTATGCAACAAAAAAATAATATTAAAAATAAATAAAAATCAATCAAGTGGAATTAGTCGATACCTATAATTTAAAGATTAATTTGCCAGTATTACTAATTCGAAATGCCATAAATAATTATTACCCATAATTCCATTCTGCACAGACGTATGGTCCAATTCGAAGAATAACATAAAGTCCAGCATCTTGAATCGTCTTGATATACTTTATAAAATCATAACGTCCTGAGAAATCATACTGAATATGAAGAAGTTGGTCAGATAAATAGTTAGTTAAATGACTTAATATATATATAAATCTTGCATGCATGACAGCCATCTATATATATATATATATATGTTTATGTGTGTGTGTGTGTGTGAATAGTGAGAATTTGAAAAACCTGACGATATAAGGGCTCATGGCCATTCCAAAATATGTAAGTTTCAATGGTATCAAGTCCTCCCTCCTTTGCTTTTTGTATCAAGTCTGGCCACATCTGGATGAAATAAATTGTAAAAAAAAAACACAATAAATTAGAATTATATATGTTCAAGTGTCAAATGAGACTATAGTTTTGGAACATACATATATATATATATAGTATATAATGAGAAATTAATTAATAATGAATGTACCTGGGGAGTACTACGAGGATAGTGAATGGCACCGGAAATTAATATTTTTCTCTCTCCATCAATTTTAATGGCTCGATTATCATATGTAACCTCAATAGCCGAGGAAATCAAGCAACAAGAAAAAACTAGAATAACAGTTAGCAGCAGAAAAAGATTATACCCCATTGTTGAAATACCAATGAGGTAAAAAAAAGGAATTAAAAATGTAAACTGAAACGAAATAAGACCATACTATTTATACAGAGGTAAGTACTCATGTTTATAGTGATAATCATAATCAATTATAATGATAAGAGATAATTATGAATATCTATTGGATATATATATATATCTGTTGTAATCTTAATTTTCAACAAGATAGACTTTGACACTAAGAGTTCGTTTTAGAATTATTGGTTCGATCTCCACTTCTCCTTATAAGTATATTTTTAATTGGAAAATTCTTGGAACAGATGATTTTAGTTTTTGTACGACACTCAAACACTGAATTGCGTAAACACATTTATGTATGGACGTATGGTTCATTTTTTACTGGCCGGGGTTATTGAATTCATCTCTTGCTCAATTAAACCACATATTTTTTTTATTTATTTCAAATTCGAATAATGCTGATAAAATATTTTTGTTGCCAAGATAATAATGGTATTAATTAATTGGTAATGTTATGTCATTGTTAAATTATTGGTCAGTTATTTTGTCTCTCATGCACTCCTATCTCTATCTATGCTACCCAGTAAATCTTTTTTCACATCAAACATAAATAAAAAAGGGATATGATCCATAGCAAGTATTTGTTATGGATCAAAATTGAACAAATAACATTATAACCGTCCATTATATACATTAAGGAATGAGATTAAAAATTAATTATAGCCTTACGCTAGTCTGACTAACGTACCCTGAAAATTCATATAGCCCATACGCTACACCAAGTAGCGGAACTGAGAAAAAGGAGTTGCAACAGTCAACGCATATGGGTCATTGATAAGCCAACTGGCAAGACAATGGTTTAACTTGATAAGGGCCATTGGTAAGCCAACTGTCAAGACAATTGTTTAACTTGACAAGGCAATATTCAACGCGTCAAATCCTAACAACAGTCCAAATTTTTTAAAATTCCATATCAACTTGACAAAGGCTATAACAATCTATTATCAGATCAAATAGGAAGACAAGAAACCAAATCAGAGAAGGAAATAACATATGGGATAGCTTTCAAGCTAAAATAAAAAAAAAACTCGCACGAAATATCAATAGTAAAAAAATACAAACCTTATATTATTATCATATTTATTCCTTATAATTTCTTTTAGATATTCCCAAAAAAATAACTCGTGAATTACTCACAATTACTAATGAGTTAGAGCTTGTATTTCCAAATACTAGCAGTACGGAGAAAAAAATATTACAAAAAAAAACAAAATTTACTTCGAATATATTAATATGTACTTCCCATGTAAAAAGGTTTATAAGACATCACTAATCAGAAAGTTAATTTGCTAGGTTGGAGTATTTCACTATTTCATACACAACTCGTGCCTGCTATGTTTAAACAATAGTAGCCCCTTCACTCGTATCCAATTCAAGGACTGTCAGCAGAAATCACTAGCGATAGTGGATGATAATCACTTGAAAGTTCTTCAGCATCTCCAACAAAAGGTTCAGCCCCGTTTCAGCAATGTTCCTTTCAGTGTGACGGAAAGCCCATATTATGGAATCCATAACAAGTTTAAGTAGCTGATGCAGATCAAGAACAATATCAGACAACACTGGGTGGTAGTAACTTACTATGTAAACTAAAAAAAACTGGTCATTATACCTGAAGACATTAATAAATAGCCAATAAAAAGACAACTGTCAATAGAATCAAAGCCTGGAAATAATATGTAGTAATGGCACGAAGTAAAGATTGAATTTTGAGGCAATGCTCATGGTATTCTTCAAAATTCTTCGTAATCATCTGTGCAACAAAATAACAACGCACGTCACCCAAAGAAATGGCAACTGGATAGGACCTGAAATTCTGCTAATAAAATTTGTATGTCTCAAAAGCACACTAGAGTGCACTGCTTTATGTTTATACACAAAACAGTTTCAAGGTCACAAAGCATGGTCAAATGTGGATAAAAGCTACACATGGTAATATTACAACAGGTTAATAGAACACTCAAAAGCACATTTAAATGTCACAAATTTGTGGAAGGATCTTAAATAGCCATATGGTAAGGGAATCAAACCATTATATGATTGTACCAAAATGAAACAAACCATTATATAATTGTACCAATATGAAACAAAATAACAGTTGGTCATGACATGGCGCAACTAAGCAGCAACATCAGTAGGGTGGGATAACCTTATATCCATGATGTTATGTCACAAAAATCAGTGCTACAAGCTAAATCTAGAATCAATTCTTAAAAGTAGATTGATATCACTTAATGAGAAAGCTGAACCAGATGGCATTTTTAGTTTCCATTAATTCCTCCAATTGGCCACTGCCAATGACACTACTACAAGCCTCATGCCCCGTAGAAAAACACGTAACAGAGAAGTTAAAAATTAGAGCCAGAGTCTGAAAATCCTGACCTATAGAGACCCTTTAAACCTTCATGCTTGGCTATTCCTGTAAGGGTATTGACCTGAATATTCATCTAAGCGGATAAACATAATGATCAAATACTTAAATCTGATTTTGTTACTTGCCATTAATATTGAAAGGAGAAGTATCATAGTTTCATCCTTTATAATGTGACAGTATGTTGCAGTCAAACAAACATATTGAAATTAAAGTCCTGGTTAGAGATAACATGTTTGTCCAAGCTGTTCTGAAATCTTAACAAGGTCAGATCCTCCTACAACACCAATTGTTACAGCCTGCAGGTAGACAAAACAGTAAAGCCAAAACCATATTAGAAAATAAGCATGTTTAAAAAAATGAAACCTTGCAGATAAAAGGGGCCTTCCAAATTACTCTGTACCTTGCCAAGCTCCTTCATGAATTGTAACATATTGAGTGTGACCAGCTGAAATTTGAGACAATAGCTTTTAGTGAACCATATATAAATTCTCACTTGGGAAAAGCTCTTCAACATGTTCAATCACAATTACAATTAACGTGCAAATTAGAAAATGATTCAACTTCAAACTAGCATTATACACAGTAACGTACACTATATACTTCAAGAACAATATACTTGTACCAATTGACAAACATAACAAGTATCAAACCTCAGTTCCGACTGTACACAAAAATAAAGGATCAGCAAGCAGTCTGTTTCGAAGTATCGTACAGTAATTCATCAAGAAACTTAATGGCCAAACTAACCCCTGCAGCACAACCTTATTTATTTTTCTAAAATAAATTTAAAATTAAAAGCTGCAATCAAACAATCTCAAGCTTTGTACAAAACCAAGGTTAACAGTACTGCTTAACAGAATAGCTTAGTCATAAATAGCAAGTCCTGAAAAGAATTGAAACCAAGAAAACCCAAGATTACCAGTACTTTTTGCCCCAATTCGATTTCACAGCTTCAATTGCGAATAACCCCAATTCGATTTCACAATGAAATTGCAGGAAATTTTTTTGCCCCAATCAGATTATCATCATGGGTCAGGATTATCATAGCCGAACGAGTTTAGAGAACCTGCAGAAATGGAGAGCTAGACGATTAGCCAAACGAGTTTAGAGAGTCGCAGCTCGAAATCGCAGCAGGGGAGGGTTTGGTTTTCGAAATCGCATGAGGAAGGGTTTGGTTTAGGGAATCGTCGCAGGCATCGAGGGTCTAGTTGAACGATCGGAGCAGGAGGGAAGGTTTTGAGAGATGGAATCGTCTAGTTGAACGATCGGAGAACGAAGGTTGATGAGACTTGGGGGCAATTTAGGGTGAAAATTATTTTTCTATCATACGGTAGACCGTCTGGCGTATGTGTTTTATAATCGTAAGGCTTGTTTTATTTTTTAATCCCAGCGCTTGGTTATTGAAATAAACGACTAAGATGCTATTTGTCCAATTTACATCATAGCAAATACTTGCTATGAATCATTTTCCAATAAAAAAATAGTAAACAAAGATAAATAATAGAAATAGTGACCCATTTGTTATTTTTTTCTTCCTCAAATAATTAATAAAGTATTTTTTTCCCTGGAATCATTAGGTCACATGATCAATTTTTGTTATTTCTTTCTTTTTTATTATGTAACGTCGTTTATTGTGGGACTTTATTTCCTTCTTAGACTTGTATTCTGAGTGTGTGTGATTATTTATTTACTCCCTCCATTTCATATTAATTGACATTTTACACCCTTTGAATTATTTCAAAATATTTGACGTTTGATGAAATCAAAGCATAATTAATATTTTTTCTTCCAAATTTACCCTTATCCCTCTTTTAATGCACACAATAAGTAGTTTTTTCAATGCATTAAATTAATTGTAGGCTACCCTAATACCCTTTCATATTCCTTTCCTTCCCAATACATTTTCATAACAGTGTTAATCAATACATATATGATATTGCAAATGCTTTTACATCTCTCTAAAAAGAAAAAATGGCGGGAGGTGAAGATTCCATGGATTTGGATTCTCCAGTATTCAAGTTTGTTTCTTGTGAGCTATGCAATACCTCCACTTGTATATCATCTTCTAGGCATGGCTCATTAAGATCTGGCAAAAAAAGTTTCTTGTGCTTCCTCTTGATATGCTACATCCACATTTAGATTTATTTCAGTTAAAGGCATTTGATTTTTTTTTGCCTTGTAGCCATATTTTAACCTTCAAAGAACAGTATTCATTTTATAAATCAATTTTTGTTAGGAAATCAAAATATTCATAATTTTAGATTGAAAATTGATTTTGGTGGGAAATCAATTTTTGAATGAAGAAAATTTTCAATCTGGATGGCTGGACATAAAAGAAAGATATAGATTAGTGTGAGAGAGGAGAGAGAAAATGTTTATTAAATAAGGGTATTTTAGTCTTGCGCAATAACTTTTTACTCGTATTAATACCTTCTTTAATTCATGTGCAAAAACCTTAACCACACTTATTTAGAAATGGAGGGAGTAATATATTATTCAGAGATTATTAAAATTGATTATATAATTGATATTGTCCAACAAAAAAAAAAGATAGGTTTATAAGTTTCTTTTTATATAAATAATAGATAGGTCCTACACTTACACTCGTGGGAGAGAGATATCATAATTATATTAAAAGTAATTAATAAATATGTCAATTTTCTTAATTGTATTATTGGGCTATGCATGCTATAGGACCTGTTAACGCCAAGTTTCGTCGGCGCGTCCAATCACAGAATTCACGCGCTAGAACCTGCACAATAACAGATCACACAGAAGCTTGACGGCTTGTGCCGCCGGGGGATAGCTCCGGTGTGAGAATGAGTAACAGGCCGTTACAAGGGTAAACAATGGAGGCTAAGTATTTAGTACTCAAAAGTAGGTGTTACCTCATAATGTTAATCTAAGCCTTGTATTTATAGAGCTCATCACCTTAGAATCCTTCTCCCAGTCGGATTAGGACTCCTAGTGTATGGTAGTTACCATAACTTGGGTCCAACACAATCTCCTTAAAAGGTGCAAGTAGAAACCAATCTTACCACTACCTCTGGAGTTACCGTATTGCACATATGAATTGATGACCAGACTCTGCGCGCAGGAGAGCCCACTGTGCAAGCCCAAACGGTCCTATTATCTGGTCTGGGCTTCGGCCCAAAGGACTCGAAGACCTGACCCCTCATCATCACAAGACTGGGTTCGATCCTGACCCCGAAGGACTCATACGCCGACCCGAACACCTCCAACACCTTCATGGGCTTCAACCTATCGGTCTCTCAAACCCTTCTGCCAGAAAGCCTTCGGCCCAGATGAAGGTCGGTAAAACGCTCCCGAACATTGCCCCCCAGTCTCTGATTATAACATATTTATGACTAGAGACTTGAAAGGTCACGACAGCTAATGATGAGACATCTAGGGAAGTCCAACGGTCCGTTATAGATTTTTTAAACGTTGCACGCCTTTTAACGCCTGGACCCACCTCAAACATTTATTAGCCGCCCTGGGGCTCCGTGCCGTACAACTTTTAAAAACCCCACTTCCCCTTCCTTATCACCTTTACTAACTCTTCTTTTTCAACCCTCTGATCTCAAATTTTCCGGCAAGGCGATTTCCGGCGAGAAGCAGCTCCTCCGTATTCACCATTTTCCTCTACTCATTTAGCGTTTGAGTGCTATTTTTGCTTATTTTCTTCACCTAGACGTATCATTTCCACCATTTCTCACAAAATATGGCCGATTCCAGCATCATCCCCATTTCTGAGCCTACCAACGTCACCGCCGGCGATCTCCTGGAGGTCATAATGCCGGATGCCTCTACTGACACCGCTCCTCTGAACCTTCCTAGTTCAGGGGATGCTGAATTTAAGATTCGAGACGCCTACCGCTCCTCTGAGGAATTCTCCCACCTCCATACTCGCTCCACCCTCACACCATCCCAAATTTCTGACATCCGAACTCTCTTCAAGATTCCCGAAGAATATCAACTCAGGATCCCTCGGCCGGGAGAGAAGATGTTCTGGAGGCCCAAGGGTGAATGGGTGGCCGTTCCCCTATACGTCTTGAAGTACGGGGTTCGATTCCCCCTGCATGACTTCATCTCCTCCTTTCTAAACTTTGTGGGGATCGGGTTCTCACAACTTGTGCCGAACTCGTATATCCAGTTGATCTCTTTTATCGCCGTCTGTCAAGAGGTGGGCCTCACTCCCGGGCTCGACCTCTTCTTTGCTCTGTTCAACCTTGGAGGGTCGAAAGAGCCAGAGCTTCGGCAACTCACCAAACGCCCCAATCGCACCGTCCCGATCAAGACCCCTTCCAGCAATAAGGGATGACACGAACAGTGGTTCTATGCCAAAGGGTCCGACCTCCAACTCTTTCCATCATGGGCTCATCCAGCCGACCAATCGGCCAAAATTTCCAAGTTCCCGACTGGTCGGGCCGAAGCCTTCAAAACATTCTACGCCCGATGGAAGAAAGCCGAGTGGCATGTGGGGATTCTGATGGACGACTCCTGGTTGTACAAACACGACTGTGAGTATTTTCTATTTGTCTATATTTTATCTCTTTTTTTGCTAAGTACCACATGCCCTAACCCCTTCTTTCTCCATCCACTGACCATCTTCAAGCCCGATAGCATCGCCGACTCCTTTGTTCCAGCTACCACCACCACGGGGTTCATCCGACCCCCCGTGACTGACGACGCTCCTGAGGAGGATACAGTCCCGATCAGTGAGCTGTCTTTGGGATCCACTTCGGGGCCCGAGCCCCCGAAGACCCAAAAAGGGGCGCTGAAAATGAGCCGCGCGGAGAAGGCGGCTTTACTGAAGAAATCCAAGAAGCCCTCCAAACCGGCCATCAAAGCCCCCCCCTCAATAATTCCACCGCCTCCCATGCCGAAGCCGTCACTGCCTCCACCTCCTCCCCCCCCCCCCCGACCGAGGTGATCGAGGATTCGGAGGACACTGAAGATGCTCCTCCCGAGCCCCTTCTCAAGAAGCCTCGCTTATCGGAGGATCTAGAACGTCCGGCCGGTCCGGTGGTGGCTGCTGTTCCCGATCGGGCTGCAACGCCTTCTTCTTGACCCAGTTCCTCCCAGGGATCGCCGACTACCTGTTGGCCCAAGAGCCCATCAGATGTTTTTCCTTTCACCCTCTTCGATCACTTCAAACTTCCTGGAGATGACGAACGGTTTAAGGGATACTCATCTGACCAGTTCTTGGTGGCTTACATTCGGGCTCAGACCCAGGTAATTTTCTGCTTTGTGGATCTAATCACTGCAAGTAATTATAATTCTTATTTCTCGTATTGATGTAATATGCTTGTTGTAGGCCAACGCCATCCTAGCCAGAGCCATCCCTCCCCTTGCCAGATCTACAAAGAAAGAGGTTCAGCTGGGGACGGAGATTGAGCTGCTTGAGGCTGACGTTTCGGGGCTGCAGTCCGAGCTGAAGAAGGAACAGGAGTCCCTTGTGGAAACACAAATCCGGGCGGTCCTAGCCGAGGAGAGGGTCAAGGAGTTGGAGCAGGAGAAGGGCTTGCTTCTAGCCGAGAAGGATCAGATGCTTCAAAAAATCAAGGATTGGGAGAATGCTATTGACCAAATTACCGACAAATACTCTGAGATGAACAACAAGATGATGTTCCTGATTAAGGAGAACAACACCTTGACTGCTACTGTCGATACATTTTCTGAGAAAGTCGTCGAGGCCCGACAGCAAGCCATTGCCGAATATGAAGAATCTGACGCCCTGAACGATAAGGTCCTAGCCCAATTTGGGGAAGGATATGAAACTTATCGGGAGAAGGCTAAGGCGAAACTGATGGCTGCCGGGCTCGACGCCTCTCTCCTTGATTCTTCTGACGATGAGTCCGAAGCCGAAGACGATCCTCCTTCAGAATAGATATATATATATATATATATATTTTTTTTTTTTGTACTATTGCCCGACTCGTAAGCGATCGGGTTGTAAAAATTTTATAAGTATAAATGAAATATACTTTTTGGCCCATGAATGTTTGTTATCAGTTGTACTTAGAACTAATCTCGATTCTTTATGTTCCTCCAAACTTTCCGATCGGATTGCCCTTAGAGTTTATCTGATGATGATGGGTCTGACAGTTATTCCCGGGACTTATCTCGATCAGGGGTATTCTTTCGAACCTCTTGATCGGATAGTACCCGAAATCTGTTTGTTAAGAATGTATTGAACTCTCGGTCAGTTATGTTCGGGACTTATATCGATCAGTGGTGTCTTCCCGATCCTCTTGATCGGATAGTGCCCGAAGCATGTCTGTTCGAGTAGTAATGAAACACATGAATATAGATGAAGTTAAACATTTCCAGGAATAAGAACTTTCATTTATATCATTTAAATTGAATCGGTTTCATAGATAAAAGTAAGAATAACACAACTATTACTGGTAAAATTTTCTAAGTCTTCCAGCATGCCATGTATTCGTTACCTCCGAACCGTTCATTGCTCGAAGCCGGTATGTTCCGGGTTTCGGCACTGCTATCACCTCGTATGGCCCCTCCCAGTTAGGCACTAACTTGCCGGTGTTCTGGGGGGTTGAAGCCTCCGCCTCCCGAAGGACCAGATCACCCACGGCAAACCTCCTAGACTTCACTTTTTGATTATAGTGTTTGACTGTCCGTTGCTGATAGATTGCCAACCTTATCACAGCCGAATCCCGCACTTCGTCTAGCAGATCCAGATTTATTCTCAAGCCCTCATCATTGTATAATTCTTTGTATTGGCTGACTCGCAGGGTGGGAGACCCGATCTCAACAGGAATTAGAGCATCGGTCCCAAATGCCAGTCTGAATGGGGAGTCACCCGTTGTAGTTCTTGGGGTAGTTCGGTACGATCATAAAACGGATAACAGCTCTTCGGGCCACCGACCCTTCAATTCATCCAGCCTACGCTTTATACCGTTGAGTAGGGTTCGATTGGTTACTTCCACTTGACCGTTCGACTGGGGGTGGGCAACCGAAGTCTTTCGGTGTTGGATCCCTAGATCCTTCAGAAAGCCCTCGAATTTTGACCCGACGAACTGTCTGCCATTGTCTGAGACTATCGCCATCGGGATGCCGAACCGGTAGACTATTCCTTCTTTGGCAAACTTTAAACACTCTTGCTCGGTTATCCTTTGCAATGGCTTGGCCTCGACCCACTTGGTCATGTAATCGATGGCCACGATCACAAAACTGACCTGTTCCTTAGCCTTTGGTAGGGGGCCTAGGATGTCAATTCCCCACACAGCAAAGGGAATTGGGGATAGAACCGAGTACAACTCTTCTGGAGGTTGATGTGGAATGTTGCTGTTCAGTTGACACTTGGGGCACCTTTTGACGAATTCCTTTGCTTCTGTATAGATGGTTGGCCAGTAATACCCTTGTCTCAATATTTTATGTGCCAGTGATTTTGCTCCCATGTGATCCCCACAAATCCCTTCGTGCACCTCACGAAGTGTGTAGTCTGCTTCTGAAGGAGTCAAGCATTTGAGCAGTGGAGAACTAAAGGCTCTTCGGTAAAGATCTCCATCAATGAGGACGAAGTTCGAACTTCGATGTTTGACTTGCCTGGCGAGAATTCGGTCCGAGGGTAGGGTCCCGTCGGCCAAATATGAAATGTAAGGAGTGAGCCAGCAATTGAGTCGATCCAAAGTTAGGATTTCTGTCTTCGGGACACTGGGTTTTTCCAGAACCTCTAAGTATACTGATCCGTCGAAAGAGCTCGCTTCAGTAGTTGCCAATCTGGCAAGGGCATCTGCTATGGTATTGTCTGATCGATCCACCCCCAAACATTTGTGGGATGCAAAATATGTGAGCTTATCTTTTAACTCGGCCAGGTATTTGGTCATCCTTGCCCCCCGAGCTTCGTACTCTCCCGATAGCTGTTTGACCACCAATTGTGAATCGCTGTAGATGATCAACTTCTGTACTTCTAGGCTTCGGGCCAATCGTATCCCTGCTAAGATAGCCTCGTATTCTGCTTCGTTGTTCGTAGCCTTGAAGCCGAACCGAATGGCTTGTTGTACCTTGAACCCTTCTGGACTTGTCAGAATGACCCCTGCTCTGCTGACGTCTGAAGTTGACGATCCGTCTACGTATAAGGTCCATGCGGTCTGGTCCGGTTGTGCCTTGGCCACTGTATTCATCTCTGGCTCTGTGAAAGAGCATTCTATTACAAAATCTGCCAGTGTTTGCCCTTTGATTGCCGTTCGGGGATGATACTCTATAGCAAATTGTGTTAATTCCATCGCCCATGCGGCCAACCGACCCGACACCTCGGGTTTATGTAGAATCTTTTTCAAAGGTTGGTTGGTGTAGACCACTATCACCCGACCCTGGAAATAGTGCCTAAGTTTCCTGCTAGCAATTATGAGGGCGTAAGCGAACTTTTCCAGATTCGGGTACCTCATCTCTGCGTCCCTGAGAATATGGCTGACGTAATACACCGGAAACTGCTTGCCTCCCTTATTCCTCACCAGTGCCGCCCCTACTGCCATCGGGCTGGCAGCTAAATATAAGTATAAGGGTTCAGAGGCAACCGGTTTCATCAGCAATGGTGCCGAACCCAAATACCTTTTGATCTCTTGGAACGCGTCTTCGCATTCTGAAGTCCACTGGAAGCTTTTGTCATTTTTCGGACCCTTGAGAGTGTCGAAAAAGGGTAGGCACTTTTCTGCTGACTTTGACATGAATCTCCGAAGGGCGGCGATTCGGCCCGTCAGCCTCTGGACATCCTTGTACGTCTTCGGAGATTTCATGTCTAAGATAGTCGAAATTTTTTCGGGATTGGCCTCGATTCCCCTTTTACTGACCAGATATCCCAGGAATTTCCCTGAACCCAATCCGAAGGTACACTTGGTCGGGTTCAGCCTCAGATTATGTTGCCTTACCGTCTCGAAGCAGTCTGCCAAATCCTCCAGATGATCTCGGGCTGACGTGCTTTTGAGGATCATGTCATCTACATATACTTCCATACTCCTTCCTAGCTGTTTTTTGAATACGAAGTTCATCATACGTTGGTAGGTTGCCCCTGCGTTCCGTAGTCCGAAGGTCATTTTCCGATACGCGTATATTGCCCGATGAGTGATGAAGCTGGTCTTCGGGATATCTTCCTTATGCATCGAGATTTGGTGATATCCCGAGAAAGCGTCCATAAAACTTAGCATCCCGTACCCTGAAGTGGCTTCAATCAGCTGGTCTATGTTGGGCAGGGGATAGAAGTCTTTAGGGCATGCCTTGTTCAGGTCAGTGTAGTCGATGTACATCCTCCATTTCCCATTTTGCTTCTGAACCAATACCACATTCGCCAGCCATTCGGGATAGTCGATCTCGAAGATGAACCCCGCCTCTAGCAATTTGGAAACCTCGTCGTCTATGATGCTCTGTCTTTCCGGGGCGAAGATCTTTCTTTTCAGTATCACTGGCTTCTTTTTAGGATTGGTATGAAGCCTATGCAGTGCCACTGATCTGCTTACCCGGGGCATGTCACTGGGTTCCCAAGCAAAGATGTCGGCGTATACCCTGAGCAATTCCACCAGACCTGTTCGCAGCTGTTCGGTTAACCCGACCCCAATCTTGATCAGTTTGTCTGGATTCCCTGGTATTAATTCTACATCCTCCGTTTCTTCGGCTGGCAGAGCCATGGGTTCTGTACTTCCCTCCGTGAATGGCTCTGACTCAATGGTCATCGCCTATTTGTGTTTACTGACCCCGATTCCTGAAGATATTAAAGTGTTCCGATAACACCTTCGGGCGATATCAAGATCTCCTTTTGCCTCCCCTATCCCGTTCGGTGTCGGAAACTTTAGTTTGAAGTGGGGTATAGATGTTACTGCCTGTAATGCTGCTAGAGTAGGCCTCCCCAGGATGGCGTTGTAAGCCGAATCCACTTGTACCACAAAGAATTTTACCATGATTTCTGTCTGCTGAGGGGCCGTACCAAACCGGACTGGCAATTCTATCGTGCCCGACACATGAACCGGGTCTCCACTGAAATCGTATAACGGGCCTTCGCCTCCCAATTCCATCTTCTTTCCACCCAACTCCATCCGCTGATAGGCATGTGTATAGAGTATGTCGACTGAGGACCCGTTATCAATCATCATTCGTTTCATGTCAACCGGCCCGACCTGAGCTGTTATGACCAGAGCCCCGTCATGCGGTTCAATGTGATCGGTAGGGTAATCCTCGTCTGAAAAGGAGATAGTCGTGCCTGAGTATGGCCTGTCCTTCCTGGGCGAGGAGCCAGCTAATGATAGTACTGCTTCGAGCTGCCCGCTCCTTTTTCGACCGGTTACACGCCCTACCGACCCGCCTGATATCACATCAATAACTCCTCGGGGTTGGGCGTTCGGTTGCGGCTGTGCTTCCCGGGGAGGTTCTCTGACGTCCTCTTGGGGAGCCTCCGATCCTTCTCTGCCGACTACATATCGTACCAGCTGTCCATTCTGCACGTTCTTTTCTATCAGATCTTTCAAGTTGATGCATTCGTTGGTCGTGTGGCCTCGACTCTGGTGGTACGCACAGTACTTGTCCCGACCTCTTTTCCCCGGTTTGGTGACTGTTTGGCATGGTTCGAAAAAGGGCTTGCTACGTATCTCCTCCAGTATCTTGGCCCGATCTGTAGTGAGTGCAGTGTACACTTTGTTGACATTTTTGTTTGGGAAGGGTGGCCTTCCACTGCCAGACCCTCCTCCATTATAATTCCTCTTACTATAGCTATCCGACCTGCCTTGGATGTCGGACTTCTGATAATTCTGTTTGTCCCGATCTCTGGATTTGTCGTATGATTGGGACTGTGGTTTGAAGTTCCCCATTGCTTCCTCAACTGCTATATGACCCTCGGCCCTGTGGAATGCCTCTGTTAAGTCCGCCGGAGGGTTAATCACCAGGTCCTTCATCAGCTTTTTGGATTTTCCGATGTCTAGCCCGGTTGTGAAGAATCCCAAGGCCTGTGGAGAGTTCAACTCTGCCACCGACCCCACAGCCTCTCGGAACCTTTTAACATACTGCCCCAGGCTCTCATCGGGTTTCTGCCTGACCTGCATGAGGGATGCTGTGATCTTTCCCCATCTCTTGTTACTCCCGAATCGAGCGTGAAACTTTTCTCGAAGATCCTTCCACGAGCTTATTGACCCTGATGCCAGGGTTCCCATCCATTCTCGGGCACTCTTCTTCAGGGTTGTGGCGAACATGTGACACTTGGCCGCATCAGAATGGCCGTAGTATGTCATTAACCTGTCATACCCATCGGAGTGGTCATAAGGATCTCCCAGTCCGTCGTAAGTCTCCATTGGAGGCATCTTCCTTTTGGGGTCGGCGATTTCCCGATTAATTTCCGCAGAAAAGGGGGACCCTATACAGGCCGAAGGTTCCCCCGTCGAGCTTTTTGCCAATAGAAGTTTTTCCAGCTCGGCCACCCTTCGGGCGAGGGGGTCGGATTCTCCTTCATGAGGGGGCGATCGGGGTCTGCCCCTCTCACGTTCGGGTATCTCGTTTCCCTTCTTTCCCGAATTGCCTGGGTGTTCTGATCGGCGTCCTGCCGAACGGCTTTTCCTCCGGCTCCGGCCATCCCTCGAATGGCTCCGGTATCTGCTCCTTTCCCTACCAGCCTCTCGCCTTCGGGGAGACCGAGACCGGCTGTGGTGCCTACGCCTCTTGGAGGATGCCTCCTGTTCCTCGGCCATGTTAGCCATCTGTAGTTCGAGTTCTTCCTGTTGGAGACGTAGGGCCGTCATGGCATCTTTGTTTTGCTGCATCTTTTTCTGCAGGATGAATTCTCTTTGATCTTGACTACATAATGTACGACTCTTTTCATGCACCTCCAACGCCTGTGGGTTAGCTTCGCCCATCCGACTAGCCTGGTTGGGGGTATGTTGGCTTTCCTGAAAGAGCCGCCTCAGGGGGGAACCAGCCGACTCTCTCTGAACGTCCTGGATTCTGGAACCCAGTCTGTCCTTCACCGACCCTCTCACCTGAGTGGTCTGGTGCGTCTTGGCCTTTTCCCGGTCGAAAACTGCATATTCCACACTCGCCATCGTTTCTCGCCGGAAAAAGATCTGATTGTGATTGTTTAAGCACTAAAGCCCTCCTTCTAGCGCCAATGTTAACGCCAAGTTTCGTCGGCGCGTCCAATCACATAATTCACGCGCTAGAACCTGCACAATAACAGATCACACAGAAGCTTGACGGCTTGTGCCGCCGGGGGATAGCTCCGGTGTGAGAATGAGTAACAGGCCGTTACAAGGGTAAACAATGGAGGCTAAGTATTTAGTGCTCAAAAGTAGGTGTTACCTCATAATGTTAACCTAAGCCTTGTATTTATAGAGCTCATCACCTTAGAATCCTTCTCCCAGTCGGATTAGGACTCCTAGTGTATGGTAGTTACCATAACTTGGGTCCAACACAATCTCCTTAAAAAGTGCAAGTAGAAACCAATCATACCACTACCTCTGGAGTTACCGTATTGCACATATGAATTGATGACCAGACTCTGCGCGCAGGAGAGCCCACTGCGCAAGCCCAAACGGTCCTATTATCTGGTCTGGGCTTCGGCCCAAAGGACTCGAAGACCCGACCCCTCATCATCACAAGACTGGGTTCGATCCTGACCCCGAAGGACTCATACGCCGACCCGAACACCTCCAACACCTTCATGGGCTTCAACCTATCGGTCTCTCAAACCCTTCTGTCAGAAAGCCTTCGGCCCAGATGAAGGTCGGTAAAACGCTCCCGAACAGGGCCCTTCGCTGGAAATTTTAGTTGTTTTATTTTATTTTTTAGTTTTTCGGATTAGTAAAGACTAGACAATGCTTAAATACATTTATTTATGGGATTAAAAATAAATTTTAGCATATGGAGTAATGAATAGACATAGCCTAAATTTTTTGCGACTAAAACGAGAAGAAAGACTTGTAGTTTGAACCCTCGTCGACAGACAGAAGGTACGCCCATCCCTTCCTATATATACTTCTTATTTATGGATAATGGTGGCATGCATAACAATGTTCATTTGTTACTCCCATATGTCGTTTTCGGGTGTATATTCTGAATTATATAATACAATAACTTCGACAAATGCAGAGCCAACATTCCTGTACGTATTCTTTTGTTATTAGTATTATAATAATGTTATAATTCTGTACTTTTTATGATTGAATAGTATGGATTTTATATATATATGTTTGTGTGTGTGTGTGTGTGTGTGTGATTCTGTGATGTTGGCTTGTCGGGAATATTAGTGGAGGCTTGGATCATTTGGAATATTAAAGAGTTTTTGGAGCGGCTAAGTCGGACTTTTCAGAACGGGGAGACCCTCAAAATTTTCTGGCAAAGATGGGAAACTTTTTAGACCTTTTGAAGGGTGAGGTACTTAATTATCTCGAGTATTTTTCAAATCAAGATACTTATATAGAATGCTTTTATATAAATTAAAGGCATCATTGTATGATATTGGGGGTTCCACATTAAAAGCTTAGAGGGAAACGTGGGGGGGGGGGGGGGGGGGGGTTGGAAAAAATTGGAAGGACAGTGACCCTCAATCAATCATCATACATGTATCTCCACCGCTGGACTTGCAAGATTCATTGAATGGTTTAGAATGAAAATTTGTGATAGAATTCCCCAAGTTGGGTCTTATGCTGCGTTTTGATTGGAAGTAATGGAATGGATGGCGGAATTGAATGATTTTAAGTGTATATTTGGTTGTTGATGGTGGTAGATATTGTCGTATAATGCCATCAATGGATTTTATTCTGCCTTCTGCACATGGAATAAAAAAGCAAATGAATGGAATAAAATTTAATTTTATTCTTTCAAAATGATCATCAAATACACTATTTTTATTTCATTCCTTCATCTATTCTATTTTCTCAATCCAAGCTTAGTATTACAGCTCGTGTTGGTAATGCATGTGGGTTGTTTCATACTTGAAATAAGGAACACATGAAATGGATCCTTCTGCTACAATAGCTCCAAACAATAAATTTTAGATCTTTAATATTGCTTCTGTAAGTATCAGACAAATATTTCTTTCAAGCCTGAGGGCCAAATTGATGGAATTTTAACTTTAATCTAGCTCATCCTCCTCCTGCAAGTATCGGACAAATATTTATGTCTTTCCGTCCTGTCACAGTAGGCAAATGGTATTTGTTGGTCAATTGATCAACTTACCTAAAAACGAACTTCATGCTAACCACTTCCGTATTTGCACATACATACGAGTCGTGTGAATTTGTAGAAATTTTAGCAATAGCACGTGTCTAGTTTTATTCTCATACAATCATACTTCATATTGACAGTTTGTATTAATGATTTTCACCATGGCATGATTATATCTCTTGTCTTTAAAAAACAGTCAGATTACTTTCTTAATATTGTACCTACCACAATAAAATCCAATTGCATCTGATAATGTGTGCAACCACTATAGCGATCTACTGCATATTCTGGATAGTTATTCCACTTTTTGTTGAGTGTGTATGTATGTCAGTAATATTAATCAAATTGGAATCGTTATTTTCCAAGTATTTATTGATATCTATACCCCAATCTAACTTGCTCTGGCCCCAGGCCCTTACTTTCTCAAATTCATGTCCCATCTTTCTCTTTGTATAATGCAGTGTTTGGATTTATTCAAGATATGGGGACTCAGTTATTTGGTTGTAATATGAGAAGGGAAGATCTATATGTAGTTTGGGTTTTAACACATCTACTGATCTACATAGACTAGGAAGTTTGTCATCAAGTTGCCTGAGGACTCTGAGCACCTCAGGAATCCACACGCTTTGTATATATGAATTGATTTGTCAATTATTCAACTATCTTACTACATTGACTAATAAAATATCTTTTTTCTACGAATCTACAATAATTAAGATATATTACTTCAAGAGGTCTGCCGAGTAACACGGGAAAGAATTCTTCAGCTAGAACAGATAACATTTATGATGAATTTTTAGATCTTTGTTTGAGTGTAATATTGCTTCTAATAGTACTAGACTAAATTTGAAGCCTAAAGAGTTATTTTCCTTTGTTTTATTGGCTGTGAAATAAACTTACAGTAGGCAAGTGGATGTAGATAAATTTGGCATACGCCTCATCTCTAAGTAGAAAAGGATTAAGGTTATTATATCTTTATATAGAGAATTCCCAATAGGATGGTGCTTGATTAAAGTTAAAATACTCGAGAAACACCTACCCTAAATAGAAAAATCCATTTATCAAATACAACACACAGTGAAATCCATTTATAGTTGATGATGTATGCAACCATTATAGAGATACTGCATATTCTTTTTGGAAAAGTGTTCCACTTTCTCTTTGTTGGTGATGAAGATCAAATTCATGTGCCATCTTCTTTGTCTTTGTGTAGTGCAGTTTTTGAATTTATCGAAAGATATAGGGATCTTAATTATTTGTCTGCAATATGTGAAAGGAAGTTATGAACTTTGAGTTTTAAGATATATGGCTACAGAAACTAGGAAGTTTATCACCAAGTTGTCTGAGCAATTGAGGAATGCGCATGTCTTAAATTTATTGATTGAACTCCCAATTACCCAACTATCTTACTGCTTTTGTTAAAAGATATCAATCCTATAATGACTGAACTAATCCATACCTCAGAGGCCTGTCAAGTAACACATGAATGAGATCCCTAACAATTATCTGATTAGTTCTAAATATTTGTTTGAGATTAGTATTGCTTTTAGAAGTATAAGACAAGAATGTCTTTGAAGCTAATGGTCGGTCGGTCATAGAGTATTTGTCACTTGATAGAAGACCAGACTTAAGAGCTTTAGTGTTTCAAGTGCAGATATGGAGTACAGCATTTCCAGGGAAAACCAAAGAATTTTGCGTTCAAAATTTGTATTTCTGAATTATGTTTCTTATGAGAAGTGAAATAATTTTGCATGTTTAACAAATTTTAGTCATGTTTTTTAATACAAGAACTTCTTCTAGGTTATGTTTGCTCCCCATTTCTCAGGAACCCAATGCTGAGTGGACATAGAAGGAATTTAGTTAGACAATGTTGAAGTTTGTGTGGATCAACCTTGAAGACTAGAACATTACTCAATATGCAGATTGCGAGCCAAAAATAATGTTTACAAGTTTGACTGGTATCTACTATTAACTTAAGCCTTCTTTTCTACTCCTTTGCTTCCAAATAATTTTGAAGTCCATAACCAAAAGATTGATGTGATACATACTGCATAGCTCTGGCCTTTAAGAGTAGTAGTCTGTTTGGACCTTTTGGTACTTTTATTCTTATTGTTGTCATTTCTATTTGATACTAATAGTTATCAATTTTCCACTAAGTGGTCTGGTTTCAAAAGATAATATTAATTCATGTAAGCTAAAGCCAGCATCATGTGATATAATGGTGCTTTGTTAGACAGTTTTACTTTACAGCATATGAGAAAACAAAATACCAGCTAGTTGTTTATTTTAGTTTATAGGAAGGAGTAGTTACTATTCTTGATATATTCCAAAACATTAAAGATGGAACTCCATGTGCAGAAACATCAAACATGCCATAGTAATAAATAAATAAATAAATTAATCGATCAGAGATTTGCAAGGGTGAATAAAAAATTTGGGGAGGGGAAAAGATTCCATTGATGTGACTGGCAATCAATTATCAAAAGTGTACATTTATTGAATTGAATGAAAGAAAACAAGAAAGCTTCTTTTTGCTTTAGTAGTAGTAGTAGTAGTAGTATACAATTTCAATTTGATAGATGAAAACTTGACAAAAGAGTTGAACCACAAGTTGTCTAGAGTAGGGTTGGAGTTTAATGTTGGTGAGAGGAAACTGAATTATGAACTAGTAAAATTATTACTCCCTCCCACATCTCCAACCCCCTCCTCCTCCCAAAAAAAAATAAAAAATAAAAATAAAATTAATCTCATATTGTTCGTGAAATTTTGAGAAAATTTTAAGATTGATGTGATTTAATTTAAGTTTTAAAAACAACAAATGTTGTAACCTAAAGTAATTTTTATACGGTTTATAATAATATTTAATTAATTTTGAATAAATTCATATTAATTTTAATTATAAAGGTTCATAAAATGATTTTTAAAAGTTAAAGCAAGTCTTTCTTTTTTTTTTTGGAATGGAGGAAGTACAAATTTAAGAACACATGTTGTAAAGGTAAATAGAATTCATAATTTGAATTCTATGCACAGGGATTTTGAGATGGTAATAGACAATTAACAAACAAAATAATAAGCAGAAAATGGTTTATTAATCATATAAAAGTGAATTGCTTATGTGTTTGAATTACCACATTGATGACCTGGAGCATTTGTACTTGAAAAGGAAATTGTATATTCTGAATTCCAATCTTAATCGTGGGAGAATAATAATACTAGCTATAACCTTGTGCTGAATATTTTTATTGAGAATAATTTGAAAAGTAAGATTAAATAATTTTTAAAATAAATTTTATTATCTTCAATTTTTACATGCTAAAAAATGTACTCTCTCCGTTCATTAATATAAGTCGTTTTAGAAAAATATTTTTATTCTTTAATATAAGTCGTTTAAGAATTTTAAATAAATATTAATTATTTAGTTTTCAAATGAAATTATAATTTCGGGTTAGTGCCATATATTAGTTACTTTTATATCTAGCTACAATCTCACTATATATAATTAACAGATGATTATGTCACTATCTATAATTAGGGGAGGTTATGCTATTTGAAAAGGGAAAGTCAAAAAAATTAAGAATTTAATCAAATATCACTAAAATTTAGGAGATTATTATGTAATTAAAAATAAAATCTAGGCGGAGATTATGTTACTCCAAAAATAGATGTGAAGAGCATTAATATTTGAAAGATTTCTGAAAATATTAATTTCAAAATGCACAATATAAAGCAACAAAAGGCCAACATAAAACAAGTATATAGGTTATATATTTAATTTTCATTTTTAATTACATCAAGGATTTAATATTTTTACAAGTAAAAATAATAATTCTACCGTGCTTCTCATACATGAATAATAAATAAATTCTACTCATCAAATAAAACTTATAAAAATATTAAATTTTACTCGTAAATATATCAATTTGCATCGCATAATTTATATATAAATGTGTACACACATTAGTAAATGTGTCATAAAAATTTATTTGGGTATATATACGTCATTATTGACTCACATAGTACTAGTTGTTCAGCTATTTTTATGTACAACCACAAATGTAGGGTAGGAACCCCATCGCTTATCCTATTTGGACTCTTTTTGTTTTCTAGTGAAAAGCCGTATGTAAATTGACCACTGTGTTTACGCCACGTCAAACCATGTTCACCCCAGATGATCTAATTCGAGAATCTGTCATCCTGGGTGAGCATTATGCTTCGATAATATTCCCTCCCATTCAAAATTATTTGACTATTTAGAATTAATTTGTTATATTTTAAAATTAATTAATTTTAATATAAATAAATATAACATTAATTATCACCTTTGTTGTTTTTAAAATATGAATTAAATTATATCAATTTTGACACTTAAAAGTCAAAATGTATTTCTAATTTTATAACTGAGATAGTTGTGTTTATTGCTCTCTTCCCTATAAAAAAATTCTTATTTGATTTTATCTTACTTAATTTGTAAGTTGAAATTTAAATTTATTTTCCAAATAAATTAATTTATTTAGTAATAATTCTTATTAAGCAATTTACAATATTAAATATAAATTCACAAAAAAACATAATAATTTTAAATTTCACAAATTAAATGAGATTTTTTTTGTGTGGCTGGAAGGTAATTTTATCTCCAAAAAAGATTCTTGCTCTCTCTTACTCTCTCTCTCTCTATATGAAACTTAGATTATAAAATGGTGTGTGTTTTGATATAGGTTTGTATGAGAAGCTGTTTTGGTGGTGCATAGTTGTAGCGGAGTAACGTTACTACGTGAGGAAGGCAAGTTAGTATATATAGTTGGTGGTAGTGTATGAGAAGTTGAAATTGGTAGTGGCGGCCATGGGGACCAAAGGGTTGGTTGTGTATCTGGTAGTAGCTTTCTCTGTGGCTGTTGTGTCCGTCTTCTTCATCCCACCACCACCACCACCAAATGAACCAGATCATGTGTTTAACAATAACTACACCAGCAAATACTCTGATATTTCTTTTCTTTCATCTTCTCCAAACTCTTCTACTCATTCTCCTCATCTACAACACCGCCAGCAGCTTTATGGATCTGAAACTAAAGTCTGGCCTGTACGTGTCTCTATCAAATTCTCACTATATATATATTATATCTTTTACCCGAGCACCTCTGATGTACCATCTAGTACATCTATGGCCATCTGAAGGAGAAAATGGACAAGTGCATATTTAAAATTTTAAAACAACTTAATGGCCTAGCTCTGTTTTTTATTTAAAAAAAAAAAATCGGTGGTACATATCTGTTAAGAACAGTCATACATGCACTGGATGGAATAGAATAGTGTTGCGCATAAAGTAACTTATACAGGCCCTTGGTTGGGTTTTGCAGGAATTGGAGTTTAGTTGGAAACTTGTGGTGGCAACGGTGATAGGATTCTTGGGTTCTGGGTTTGGAACTGTGGGTGGGGTTGGTGGTGGAGGCATTTTTGTTCCCATGCTTACTTTGATTGTTGGATTTGATACCAAGTCTGCTGCTGCTCTTTCCAAGTGTAATTAACTTCCCTCTTTCTGCTTCTTTCTGTATATATATTACATAAATTAATTGAATTTATATATCATTATAATTTATGCCCGTTGTCTTAAAAGTGAGGGAGAGGGGGAAAAGAAGTACGAAAGACGAAACACTTTGTTTTGAAATGCTATACAATGATGTGACTTTCTTTGTGTTATTTTTGGTTGGGGTGTGGGAGGGGAGAATTTCAACTATAAGCTTTATTTTGTATTGAGACTATAAGAATTGGGATTGAAAATTTGATGGGTGTTTGTATGTATGTAGGCATGATAATGGGGGCATCGGCAGCATCAGTTTGGTACAACCTGAGAGTGCCCCATCCGTGTAGAGAAGTGCCTATACTAGACTATGATTTGGCCCTTCTGTTCCAGCCAATGCTCATGCTAGGCATTACTCTTGGTGTCTCTCTCAGTGTTGTCTTCCCTTATTGGCTCATCACCGTCCTCATCATCATTCTCTTCTTGGGTAATTATTTATTTATCAACAATTTTTATAAATTGTTATCTTGTTCATTTCCAGTTAGCAGATAATAAGATCACCACATCTTAGTATATGGTAATATGGAATTTATGGCCTTGTTCGGTGTATTACTTTTTATTTTCTTTTTTTGGGATCCTCAATTTTTTGTGGGTACTAAAGTCCATCATTGCTAACAATCACTCTTATAGTTTTTATTATACTCTTTAATCATTATCAACAGGGACATCTTCAAGGTCTTTCTTTAAGGGTATTGAGATGTGGAAGGAAGAGTCCCTTTTGAAGGTTAGTTGTTATGCATGGCTCAATTAGGTGGGCAATATGGAATATTTTATATGTAAATAGTAGCACCCGATTGTTAAGACAATTTAATAACAATTTCTAACTTTTATTACGGCAAAAATAGGTATTAATCTACTGCGTGATTGTTCATTTTTAAGCATTACACTATTGAGCTTTAAAAATATACAATTAATCAACTGAATTTTTTAAAAATTATTAATTAAGTTATTCTGTCAAATTTGAACCTCTGGGTTAAAAAAAAATGACTAGGAATTATTAGCCTCCTACGTGGAACAAGAAAAAAAATATATATTGAAGTGGGCATATCCCATGTGGATTTGGCAGCCACACAATAATTTTTAAAAAAAATTCTTTTATTTTCTTTCTTTTTCTTTCCTTATTATTTCTCTTTCTTCTCTAAGAGCATCTCCAACATGCCGGTGATACTCAAATCCTAAACTAAATTTAGTCTAAGACTCAGAATTTGTTCCAACAGGCAAACTAAATATAGTCTAGGGTATTTTCCGACAAAACAAAGAAACTATATTTAGGAACTTGGTTTGGTGGACTATAAATTTTTAATATATTTAAATGGGAGTGTGGAAGAATGATTAGCGGATAATAATTTATTAAATGTAATATAATCTTTTAATATTATAGTCCATGAGATAATCCATATGTTGAAAGGATTGAAAGACTATCTCATGGATTGATGTCATATGGACTAAATATAGTCCGTGATATAGTCCACATTTCCTTCATCTGGGATAATTCCTGGGTTTAATTCCATTTGCCACAAATCCTTCATCTCATCATCTTCCTCCACTACAAATTCTAGTTTAACTTCATATCTGGGTTTTATCTTCTAGTTTTATATTCAGATCTGGGTTTATCTAATTTATCTTCAGAACTAAAATCACCAAAATAACAAAACCACTCTTACTGATGAGTACTGTGGGAAAGAATGAATTTGATTCTGAGCAGTGAGATACGTGCCTTGTCTGATTTGCAAAGTGCAGTGCAGTGTGCCTCTGCTTCAGAAGGAGCCTACAATGAAGAAAGAAAATCAACAAAATTAAAAAATCAAATCAAATCAAATAATTCTATATATCAGTTATCCTATGTGGTAACTTTCCATGTCATTTCTTTGTATTTCTTATTTGTTTTAAATGTCACATAGATAATAAATTAACAGACATTCAATTAATTTAAAAGAGTGATATAATTTTACAATTTTAATTAATTCAATAGGACGATTACATATTTTAATTTTTTTTAAATTTAATTGTCAAATACTTAAAAGTCGACTAATATCCCTTTTTTTAACCCACCTTTTACCTTTTTTGGGTCGGTAATTGCAGAAAGAAATGACAAAGAAACAAGCTACGGTCAATTCTCGTGGTGAACGTAAGTCAACAGGAAAGCCAGAATATGAAATTTTAATATTTGAATATGGGTTTAATATATTATGCATTTCTATTTTCAGTTCTGATTGATGCATTGTATGAGCCACTGGTTCCACGAGAGGAAAAAACACGATTGGTGAGCAAACACTACTTTGGTGTCTTTTGTTTTCCTTTACGTTAGTGATAAATTATAGTTCAACCATATTATTTCAGCAAATTCTCGCGTTCAACCTGAGGTGGAAAAGGATTCTGGCATTACTAGTCGTGTGGGTTTCTTTCCTATTTCTTCAGATCATTAAGGCAAGTGACAGACACGATTTGTTAATATATATATATATATATTTCATTATATGAAGGGACAAGGGCTCTGTAATTGCTGATTTTTGGTTTTCAGAATGATTTAGTGGTTTGTAGCGCATGGTATTGGGTGCTCAACTTGTTACAGGTGTGTGAGGATTACTCTATGTGATGTTTTGTTTCGTGTCCTTGTTTATTCCTGAACATATTTAATTGATTCTGTTCTCCAGTTACCTGTTGCTCTTGGAGTTTTTGGTTATGAATGTATCAAATTGTATACTGAAAGCAAGAAGAGGAGAAGTACAGGGAATCCTGAATCAGTATGCGAGGCTGCCATTGAGTGGACTGCACCAAACCTTGCATTTTGTGCATTATGTGGCATATTGGGAGGCACGGTAGGGGGCCTACTTGGTTCTGGTGGTGGATTCATTCTTGGTCCTCTCTTACTCGAGATTGGTGTCATCCCCCAGGTATGATCATCTTTTTCTTAAAACACACAAGTTAGAATGATACTTTGGTAGAATGCGAATAGGACTAGTTATTGTTGCTTGAAGTTTCTCCCAACACAATTAGTCATTTGGTTCATCAAAGATTAGAAATCCTCCATTTAGTTGATCAAGAAATGAAATTTCACTTGTTTCTTCGTACCACGTTTGAAATATGCTTTTAGATAACTTTTTTAAAATCAAGGGAAAACCATTTTGGTCTCAGTCACACGGTTCAATGGTTCTGTTGATCATTTGAATCTATCATATAACTCTCTTGTTTCTTTCTGTAGGTCTCTAGTGCGACAGCAACATTTGTGATGTTGTTCTCTTCATCACTATCTGTGGTGGAGTTCTACCTGCTCAAGAGGTTCCCTATTCCGTATGGTATATTCCAAATGTCATCCTCTTTTCTTTAATTGATTAAATTTGGTTATCAATTAATATAATCATATCTACTAGCTCTATGGAGAAATCATCCATTTTTGTCCCTCTTATGATCTATGTATCTATCGCAGCACTGTACCTCATTTTTGTGTCCATCTTGGCTGGCTTCTGGGGACAATTCTTCATAAGAAAACTCATTGCAGTTCTAAAGAGGGGTTCAGTCATCGTCTTTATCCTCTCGGCTGTCATATTTGCTAGTGCTTTAACAATGGGTAAGTCCAAAATCAATTTTATTGCTAAACCTAAGAAAAGTACAATAACAAAATTTAATCAATGATCAACTTGAACTGATTAGCGAGAATTATGTGCAGGGGTCATTGGCATTGAGAAGAGCATCAAAATGATACACAATCGCGAGTTCATGGGATTTTTAGGATTTTGTTCCAGTCAATAATCCAGCTTTATGTATTTAAGTAGGTGCAAAGATTTAATGTATTTTTATAGGAGAGCAGTGAGGGTGATGGGTGTTGGTCAATTAGGCATTGACCATCCTCAGCAACACTGCAATAAAACAAATAAATAAAGGTGCTTTGTTTCATGTCTTTGTTAGTTTGTGTGCGCAAGAGCTTTTCGCTGCGCGCATTAGTGTTAGCTACGCGTTAACACTATAGTATCGCCAGCATTCATTTGTTTGTACCATGTAAATCTGAATTTCCTATTCAGAAACTTATTTAAGAAGAAGGTGGTGGCGTTTGAACTGCTTGTATTTTCTGTCATCTATTATTATAGCTGGAGGTTTTGCTTCTGCTTCTGCTTCTGGTAGTACGTACATTCATATTATTTGCCAATACCATACCATATATACCTGCATACTCATCTCAACTTGGGCACTGCTCAGTTCAAGCGCATCAGAAAGGGATAATCCTACAAGACTTGCATATATAATTTTACTTTTCTATTGACCAACTTAGTTTTATTTGTAATTCAGATTACTTTTTAATGATACCTATCCGTTCAAAATCATAATTTCGTTATCATAACAAATTATTAAACTAATTACTCATTATTTTTTAAGATAAATATCCAACAATATATTTTTAATATTCATAAATTTTTTAAAAGTTACACTTCCATTTTTATTTTGTTGAATAATTTTGGATCAGTAATAATAGTATGATAATAAAATTACAATCATAAACTTAAATTATTGTCATTTTTTAGTTTTTTCTCCCATAAAAAAATAAGTATTTTCTCGGAACAAAATTTCTTTTGTAAAAATCAAAATGGGACTATATTTTTGGCAGTGAGGGGTAGCTTTTATTTGTTTGTCCTTTCGTTTTGTCGATTTCAAATACTATACTGGACTAGATAACAAGATTGGGCCGGGCTAAATATGTGGGTCTACTTCTACATAGACCCTTTTTCTTAGGAATGCCAGATTTTATATAACAGAGGGCCCCTTTTAACTCTATATTGTGGTTTAGGGTTTTTATCTTTGATCTAGTTTTCCGCAACGAAGGTAAACAGCATCACAAGAATCAGTTAGCTATAACCAACAACCATGGTTCTCAAGTACGTCTCTCCCTCTCTCCCCCCCCTCTCTCTCTCTCTATATATATCTTCTCTTTCTCTGTTACTATGAATATTTCCTGATTTATTAAGTTTGTCTCAAGTCGTTGTTGAATAAAATATCCATACGTGAAATCCCATTTGGTTTTTATGAGATTTATGGTTTGTGAGCTGATATATTCATGTTTTAGTTTATTTGGTATACAAAATTTTCTATCTATTAGCATCTGATAAATTTTAGGAATTTCTTTGATGTACAAGCTGACATTTTATAATCATTTATTGTTGAGGCATATTTATCTAACATATACTTTGGGTGGTACAAAAATATGGGGAAGAATTTTGAGAATGAAAGTAATAGAAAGCCAAACCCCATTGATTCAATAGTTATATGAAATGAAAACTAGAATTCTGGAATTTTTCATGTAGAGGCTTAAAGGAACTCGTTCAAAAACTTCATTTGAGATGAGTTAACATCGAAGTTATTGTTGATATTTGAAACTCCCTAAGAGGATAAGGGATTCTTAGGTTGAGAAGGAATGCTGTAGAGTCTACTGTCCTACATTTTAAATGGAATCATATATTGAACATATTGGATAAAAGCTTAATATCAAAGGGGAAAAATGAACAGATGGCTCAGGAAAATTACCAAAAAGTAAATGTCACAGGATTGGAGTTTGGACTTCTTTTCTGCTATTAATAACATGCGAGTACTATTATCTTCATGGGATTGGATTCTCTCATATTTATATGGATTGGAGGATCTCTATTCAAATTAACGAGGGCTTGACACCTCAGCACCAATTCTAAATAAACGGCTCAGATTAATTTCTGAACTAATTTACTTGTAAATTGTAACAATTTATTTCAAGAATAATGATGTGGCTGAATCTGTATTGATTATGGAATGGAGACCCTCCCATTCATGTATAGTAAGAGAATGTTCCTGTATTCATACGTTGGAGCTCTCCTCTTTTTATGTGGCAGATATAAACTGTGATTTTCTGTTAAGATAAGATACTTCTATTTATGTTGCCAAATTTGTTTCCTGGTTTCCTAAATTTTATGAGCACTACAATGCAGTTCCTCCAGTTTTCTTCAGCTTTATAAGTGTAATTGTTTCAAGTTGTACTGCCTATTTTACCGAAATATCGAGATTAATATTCATGTTATTATATCAGGACAGAACTCTGTCGTTTCAGTGGGGCCAAGATATACCCTGGGAGGGGCATTAGATTTGTCCGTTCGGATTCTCAGGTTTTCTTCATTACTTATATTATGTATTCAATTCTGTGTCGCTACTACTGAATTGTGGTTAATACTCCTTGTTAATTGTATCAGGTGTTCCTTTTTGTCAATTCAAAATGCAAGAGGTACTTCCACAACAGGTTGAAGCCTTCCAAACTTACTTGGACGGTTATGTACAGGAAGCAACATAAGAAGGTAAGTTTCGTCTGATGTTGTGCATTATTTGTACATCGACATATTCCTTTCTTTCTTTTTTCATGATAACCCTGTAGCATTTAAAAGATCTCAATCTCTGGTTTGAGCCCCCTATAGTTTTAAGTGGTTAATAATTGTATTGTGATTTGTCACGCAATGTATGCGTATGGTCCTCTAGAACTTCCTTTTGCTTTAATGTCTTCTAATCACATAGTAGTTTTTTGATTGATTCTTACCGAGTAAGTTGATATCCGTCCATAGTATTTTTTTTGGTCTGGATTCCTAATATAATCTGCTTGTTCTATTGACGATCAGGATGCTGCCCAAGAGGCAGTAAAGAAGAGGCGCCGGACCACCAAGAAACCTTACTCTAGGTCCATTGTTGGTGCCACCTTGGAGGTAATCCAGAAGAGAAGAACTGAAAAGCCAGAAGTCCGAGATGCTGCAAGAGAGGCTGCTCTTCGGTGTGTTTCATTATTATTTTCTTATTTCTGTTTCTATTTTTTAAATAATCTTTACAGTAATATTCTTTATAGTATACTATTCTTCTTTTTAGTTATTTATTTATGTTCTATATTTTATAGTTTGTTGGGTTTTAATTTAATTTCTTATCATTTATGGAGTGTATAGCAGTTCCGCACCCATCAACATATGTTTTTTATGCAGTGAAATTAAGGAAAGGATTAAGAAAACAAAAGATGAAAAGAAGGCAAAGAAGGCAGAAGTGATGGGTAAGACTCAGAAGAGTTCAGGCAGAGGCAATGTGCCCAAGGGTGCTGCTCCAAAGGGTTCCAAACTGGGAGGTGGTGGAAAGCGTTAAGTTTCTATTTTTTTTCTTGTTCTGCATGATGAGAGTAATAGGTAGGTTGGTTGATGTACCTGAAGTCATCTTAAGGATCTATCTCTGCATTTATTTTCTATAGTATTTGGAACTCAAGATTAAAGATGAGAAATTTCTACTTTATAATGGATTATACTTTATGAAGTTGCAAATTTGATTGTTTTTCTTAAAAAGTGGCTTCCTTCCTTTGTATTTGTTTTGACAGTTTCTGTGTAAGAAAAGAAAAATCACACAAGGGCTTATTTCTTGGAGAAAATTTGTTTTATTTGTGGGGGGAGAGGGGGGGGGGGGAGGATTTTGTAGAGGGGAATGGAGCATATATAGCTGTTATCAACAGTTGGGGAAAAAAATGGAATAATACAGGAGTATTGGAAAAATCTATCTAATATTGGAATAAGCTTTGGGAGGGAAATTATGATGATACCCAAGCCTAATTTGCTGTTGTCTGCCATCTAATATGCCAGCTTCTGCGCCTTAATGAGAACAGTATGCAAAAGTGTTTCTGGGCTGTAGCTGGTTGACTGATATTTTTGTATCCAAGATTTTCGGGCTGCTTCTCCTCTCTATTATAACAGCTTTTGTGTTCCCAGGTTGCTTGTGTAATTTGAGTCATCCTAGTCAATAGAGTTTAAATCATGGAGTTTGACAATCCTTTTTCTAGTGTGCTTTTTTCAAATTGTTACATAAATTTTTTCGTTAGTGTTTTCCAAGAATGTCCACTTTATAAAAACATGCAAACTCTCCCCCCTCCCACCCCACCCCACCCCACCCCACCCAAGAGAATGTATATATATACACAAGATATTTTCTTCTTTCTTTTGTTTTTTTTAACAATACATTCATAATATGATAGGAGAATATTGTACTACTAATATTCTACTCCCTTCGTTCCTAAAGATTGTAGTTTAAAAAAAAAAAAAAAAATTGTTCCAACTTTCTAGCTTCTTGATTTTTGACCCTTATTACTGCTTCCTTGTTTTTTTATTGTGCATCTTTTGGACCTTACTATTTTTCTGGTTTAAACTTTAGACTTTTAATTAAGAAGCGGATGAATAATGACATGCAATCCAATATCCAATCCAATCTACTCCTGGATTTGGTTGGTCCCATTTCTGGATTTTCTGGAAGCCTTTATAGAATATTGGAGCTGCACACTCTTTATACATATTTTTGTCCCTTGTACATCGGGATTGAGTTGCTCCTTCTTTTCTATTTTTAAAATATTTAATATCATCCATTTCACATTGAGACTTGAGAAATTAATTTTGTTTTGCCTAATATACTCTTATTTATTTAAATATCAAATTATAACAATAATTATAGCTGATTGCAGATTAACGGGAAAGATTCAAGGTCAAAATGAATCTTAACAGTTACACCACTGCCAACCTAACTAACCAACAGGGATCTGCTAGAAGGACATGCATGCATGCATGCAGAGTACTGGATCCATCCGTACTCCAATCTTAAAGTAGAGCTAACTAATCTAGTAGTAATCCTCTAAGTCAGAATAATAATACTCCTACTACATATATATATATATATATATATATATATATATATATATATATATATGTATGTATTAATTAGCTAGTAGTAATACTTGCATGCAGCCTTTAATTTAAGGATAAGAAGGCATAATAACACCACCACTCGGCCAGTAAGGCGGATTGTAATTATCAACGTTGAAAACGTAGTTGCACCCATCCCCAATTTTTTGGTTTTCATTCTGATTCTGATTCCGATACTGATCGTTAGTTGTAGCAATTACAATTGTCCCCCGAGGTTGAGGCCTGTAATTTGAACTCTGAACTGCGATGACTGATGTGCTTTCAACTGTCTCTTCGCCGGAGATATCTGTATAGCCTGCCGACACTTGCTGCTTCTTTGTAGCTTCTTCCTTTTGTATTATTGCTCTCAATACCATAACCTTGATTTACAACATAATATAATATTATTCATTCATTGTATTTAATATTTTACTCTACAAAATTAACATTCAAAATTAATTTATTATCAAAACAAATTATATATGCTCGACCTTATGAGCTGAGAATCTTAACCTATATATTAAAAAAATATAAATAGAACACTCATTTATAGCTAGATCAAATGATTATTACGTATTATTGCAAGCTTTTGTCTATTTATATATATTTTGGAGCTATAAAATTTATGGATCGGAACTCTTCCTCTTCAAATCATTCATTATACTCCTAATGAAAGTGTCCCAAAATAGCATGGTCGAACATGCTTTGCTTTGAGACACCTCAAAGTAATTTTGGGCATATTATTTAACTAATTCCCAATAATACCTTTGCGCTGCCTAAATTATTCTCCAACGGTTTGCTTAATTTGGAATGGATAGAGTACATACTTTTTAACCATCTTTTAAAAAGGGGTGACGTACGTACGTATAAGATTTGGGATTTGGGATTTGGGTCGTCATATATAAAAATGAATTAACATTAATTTTGCATGGAGTGCATGTGGTACTGAAGATAACAAAGAAAAAGACAGAACAGACCTCCTCTTGGAGCTTATGCTTCTCCCTGGAAACATGATCAAGTTGGCGCTTAAGAGAATCATACAAGCGCTCAAGCTCCTTAGCTTTCCAGCGAGCCCTTCGGTTTTGGAACCAAACAGCCACTTGGCGGGGCTGCAGTCCTAGCTCCTGAGCCAGCTTCATTTTCCTGTCCGGCTCCAACTTTATTTCCTCCTGAAAACTCATCTCCAACGACTCCAACTGCTCACTTGTTAATCTCTTCTTCTTCATCTCTACAAAGTTGTTCACGTGTTGCGTCTGTGTAATCATCGGATGCTTCATCTCCGAGCATGCAACTGGAATTTGAAATTTTTTAACAAACATAAATGATCAGTAAAATTAACAATCAACCTAGCTATCTAGGCAATTCAAGATCAGATACTTCTTTACTCTTTCTTTGTTTCCTTTCTTATTTTTGTTTGGGGGTGTAGCGTGAGGACTTCCCGAGGGAGTCGTCTCACATCCTAGTAGTACTACTCTCTCGTCTAAGCTATGTTTTGTCTGTGTAAAACTAGAAAGCAAGACGTCTTTTTAAGTTTAGAAACTAATGTCTAGAAAAAAGAATTCAAATCAGTTCTACCCCATGTATTATTCTCCACATAATCTTATTCGTTACAAAGTTAACCAGCAGATAAATAGATAAGGATTAATTAGAGACAACAATACAAAGATGGGAGACAGTAGATGAGATTAAGTGGGTACCTGGTGGATAGTGGGGGTCATAGTTATACAGGAAGGTGAAGGAAGATTGATCAGTTGGTCGAGAAAGGAATGGTAGTCTAATTTGGTTTTCATTCCAATCCATGTTTTTCTTTCTTTGGAGGTACTGCTGGTCACTAGCCGGCCGAGAAGAAAAATATATGTAGTCAATATTATATTTAACCCCAAAACTAACTTAATTATACCTCTGTAAATAATGTACGTACAAGGAAAGGGGGGTCCTGTTGTAACAGTCTTTGCTGCTTTGGTCAGGGAGCTAGCTAGCTAGAGCTAGGGGTTAATCGATTGGCCGGACCACATATATATAGAGAGAGATATTAGATATAGCTTGCTAGAGAGGCGTGAACAAGAGAGAGGAGAGATGAAAGGAATTGTGAATGCCTGTATTTGTAGGTGTAGGTGTAGGTGTAGGTGAAGTTACGTTGATCCAACAAAAAAGTGAAAAGGGAAAGCATGCATGCATGCATGCATGCAGAGTGCAAGGGGTTTTTAAACTGGATCGATTGATCGCTTTTGGGGGCTAACAGGCAGCTAGTGTTGGAACTTTTGCCCTAAACATTGTCCAAATTTTGAAAAATAATAATAGTATCACGTTATAGAATGGAAGTTCGCTCTCTTTAAGACAATATTCAAATCCTATATAAATTACACAAAGTAAATTTGTCTCCGAAAATATGACAAATTCAAAATTAATACTCTCTCCGTCCCAAATTAACGGCTCAATTTTGACTTTTTAAAATTGATCATTTTTAAAACTAATCTTTTTACTATTTTTTTTAAAATATAGGTGAAGAAATTATAACCAAAAGAAAATATATACAATTTATTACTAACCTTAATTTTTATAATTTTAAAAATATATTTATATATGCTTAATTATTAATTCTAAAAATAGTCAATTTAACTTTAAAAAGTTAAAACTAAGCAATTAATTTGGTACGAAGGGAGTATATATTAAATAGTGTATATATATATATATGTGTGTGTGTGTGTGTAGAATAGTAACTAATTCAAAACTATAATTTGAGAGAAAAAAATAATAACACCAAAATTCTTTAATTTTAAAAGAATTATGTATTTATTTTTGGTGAATGAATTATTATCCCAAAGAAGATTAACTAATTCATTTATAGGATTCCAAACACCTTTTAACCATTTGAAAAGACACATTTTTTAATTTGGAAAGAAATGAAACAAACTCCTTTCTAAGGGAAATAATGGCTCAAACTAGTGACCCACTATTCTACCGATTTAATGTTATACTTGTTCAAATTAGCTAGCTAGCAATCACACCGATTCAGACTAGTGATCTAAGTTGAATCATTGTACCGATTTAACGTTACACATGTTCAAACCAGGGTCATTCCTGAGTACAAGAGGGAGGGTCGACCGCTTTGGGCCCAATCAGAGGGGCCAATTTTTTATATACAAGAGAAATAGAGTCAGCCATTAAAATTTTTTGGAGTTTATAAAATTTTTGGATTGTTTTCCTAATATTTCAATTGGTTACAGGGTATTACTAACTATTCTCGTGACAGTGGCTAAGGCTGTAAACGAGCCAACACAGTTCGGACTCGACTCGAAAAAATACGAGCGAGACTCGGATTCGTCAATAATACGATCCAAATCTGAGTATTAAAAATAGTTCGAATAAAAATATGAGTAGAATCTAAGCAAGATTCAAACTACTCGAATTTTTGATTGTGATTCGATACATACTCGGTTAATACATATTCGATTAGATGTTCGATACATTCTCTTATAATATATACAATTTAAATCAAATTAAGATAATTAGTTATTATTTTGTTTTATTTTTAATTTTAATTATGATTTTATATTTCTAAAGTATAATAATAAATATATTTTCTTATTTTTAAGTAAAATAATAAATTTAATTTATAATTATATTTATTATAAAACTAGTTATTATGTGGAGATTCGAATTCGAGCTTGAATTTGAAGCTCGCGAGTAGTTTGAATAAACATTCGAGTCGAGTCGGATCAAATTCGAATAATAAATATTCGAGTCGAGTCGAATCTGAGTAGGAATTTTTAAATATAATTCGAATTCGAGACGAATTCGACTACGAATTTATCATTTTGAGTCGAATTCGAGTAGCTCTCTGTTCGCTCCGGTTCGACTCGTTTACACCCTTAACGGTGACATTTGTTGAAAGAAATTTTTCAAAGTTGAAATTGTTAAAAATTACTTGCAATCGACTACGACACAAGAATGGTTAAATGGGTTCAATTCGCAATCATGTGCTTTGAGAAGAATATGCTGGACTTGAATATTTGATTGAAGATTTTTCCTTTAAGAAGTACGAGAAGAAGTATCTTTCAATGAATGTATTATGATTATATGTTTTGTTGTAATCGAACTATTTAGTCGAACTTCTCATATATTTTGTTGTAGTTGAAATTATCATATATTTTGTTGTAGACGAACTGTTATGTTTTAAGTTTAGGAAAGTCATTTTTTTTTATACAACTTGTATTTTTTTTTTTTTTTGTAAAGACAATGTTTCATCTCGCTTTCATTTTTTATCCTGAACCAATTGAATCAATGTATCTACTAATTATTAAAACAATATAATATATTTATTATATATATATAACAACAAATTTTAAAAATATCCAAAACAGCCATGCAACACTATAGCAGGCAGCAGCAGTGATTTAGTAAAAAGAATCTTCTACTTCACTAGTTGTGTTTTTCTTTTCTTTTAGATGGGATCATCAATACACAGACAGAGTTTTAATTAAGAGCAGAGGGAAAGAGAAGCGTGTTGCTGTCGGTTTGGAGGGAAAAGGAAATGGAAATAGGAATCAGAGGTCGCCATCTGGTCCCCTTAAACCCCCTCTCCTTTCTACGCACTGACACCTAATTTACCATTACTTGCCTTCCCTTTCCTTCTATTCTCACGCCTACTCCTACTCCTACTCCTATTCTTACTCCTGCACCCACTCACTGGCTCACTGCACTGCTTCCTTCCCCACACCCTCCCCTACACCCTCCCCCTTCCCCTTCCCCTTCCCCTTCCCTATTACTACTATCTCTTTATCTCTCTATCTCTCTATCTCTTTCTCTCTCTCTCTCTATATATATAGGTAATGTTTAATTTATGCTAGCTCATGCAATGTTCTAGTCTTTCAATTTGGCGCTAAAAGAGGTGAACACGGGTGAGTAAGATAAGGGGTATGCACTTGATCCTTATTATATATATATATATAAGGTATGTACACAGCTGTGTATTACACAGTAGGATATGACGACTGTTTTTTGGGCTATAGCGACGGTTTCACCCGTTGTCATAGCTATTCTGTACTATGACGACAGTTTATCATCGCTATAGCCCAAAAAATCTGTCGTCATAGCCCTATTGTGTAATACACGGCTGTGTATATGCATATAACCCATATAGGAAAAATGTATGTACACAGCTGTGTATTACACAGTAGGCTATGTCGACGATTTTTTGGGCTATAGCGACGGTTTCACCCGTTGTCATAGCTATTCTGGGTTATGACAACAGTTTATCATCGCTATAGCCCAAAAAATCTGTCGCCATAACTCTATTGTGTAATACACAGCTGTGTATTTACATATAGCCCATATAGAAAAAAATGTATATACACAACTGTGTATTTCATAGTAGGCTATGGCGACGGTTTTTTGGGCTATAGCGACTGTTTCAACCGTTATCATAGCTATTCTGGGCTATGACGATAGTTTACCATCGCTATAGCCCAAAAAATCTATCGTCATAGCCCTATTGTGTAATACACAGCTATGTATATATATATAGCTCATATATATATATATATACACACACACACACGCACGCACAGAATATAGGAAGCGATCATTTTGGGCTTCTTAAGATGGTAACATGCAATCATACATATTATGCTATAGCGACGATTTTATCCGTCACTATAGTTATGACGACGGTTTGCGCCTAACTTATAGACGGATCAAACAGTCGGACATATGTTTTCTTCCCCTTAATTAATTGACTTCCAATAGCAATGAAGAAAGCTGATTCTTCTTGTTTCCTTCTTCTCTTAATCGCATTCAATGGATGGGTCAGGCATAGAAGCCATAGAGAAAATTGTTGACAGAGGAATCAATTTTTTTAAGACTGATTATGATTATCAGAGAGTGTATATATATATATATATATATATATATATATATATATATATATATATATATATATATATATATATATATATAGTCCGGATCAGGTCCGGACTCCCGGATTTTGTTAAAATCCGGACTTTTTTTTTTTTTGCTTTTTTTTTTGAAACAACTAAAAAAAAAAAATTATGGAATTGGAATTTTTACATTATACAGTGTTTTGGGCGTGATTTGGATGCCTATAACAAAACATGTCTGTACAGTCTGGGCAGACTGTACATACATTGGTTGGTGTAGGTATTAAAAACACACCCAAAACACTGTATTATTGAAAAATTTCAGTTCTATAAATTTTTTTTTTTTTTAGTTGTTCTACAAAAAAAAAAAACAAAAAATTTTGGGTGCGGATTTTCTCCCTTCCGGGAGGTCCGGACCTGATCAATTTTCTATATATATATATATATATACCGGAAGGATCAAGAGCATAATTCTTAAATAGCATAACGCCTTAAATAACATAATTTTATCAAAACGACGTAGTTTTGATAAGACGCGGTGGCATTTTTGTAAATACGCGGTGGCATGATATTTACATAAATGCCACCGCGTCCCTCCAAAACTACGTTGTTTTGATAAAATTATGTTATTTAAGGCGTTATGCTATTTAAGAATTATGCTTTTGATCCTTTCCGTATATATATATATATATATATATATAAATACTAGTATGTGTTATATGCATATTTATTAATTGCTAATCTTCCTTCATCCCACAAAAATGTACAAGTATCCAAAGTAGTACACAATCCAAATATACTAATTTGGAACGTATAGAATACTACTATTTGCCAAACGTACGTAAAAGCAAATTATTACTACGTACTATTAGTTGGATGATTCACAAATACTGTTCCTAATAATATATATATATATATATATATATATATATATATATATATATATATATATATATATATATATATATTCACAAATGTAGTATTAGAAGAGGTTTAATTTGGCCTTCCCAATTATACTTGAAGGACTTTGATCAATCTAGAAGAGTTATTTTTGTTAAAGTCGCGTATTGCTTTCTTGATTCCTTTAAGAAAATAATCTGACTGTTATTAAATGTTAAATTTTGGCATATATAATTTGATCATATGAAATACTCCTCCATATAATAAAGGATAAGTAGTGTGTATATATATATATATATACCCTATGTACACAAGGAAGATTTTGAATTTCATGCATTACAATTACAGAGTACCAATTACATACAGCTATAAGTAGATGGGTATTCAAGAAACTTAGCTATATAGCAGTATATAGCTTAGCTAGGTTTAGTCATGATAAATACAAACCTACTAGAAGGAATCGGCACTCCATTTTCCTGGTTGGTTGGTGGAAAATGAAATCTCATGGGGCGTAGCCTAGTGTGTTTAGTTAGTTTTAGTTAAAAATATACTACTAGAGCTAGCTAGCACTAGTTAGTTCACGGGACACAGACTTGACACTACATGTGTTAAATAACGTAAGTAAATCTAATTCTAAAAATTAGGATCTCAAACAATGGGATATATATAGGGCTGACAAAATATAGTTATGAGTTGGTTTTGATTTTTAAAATATGGTTATGATTTCATTTAAGAACTAAAACCATATTAATCATTTTTAATATAAATAACGTGGATTGGAACCATATGGTTATGGTTAAAAACCATATTAACCATATTAACCATTTTAATATTGTTATGGGTTATGGGTTCCATGAAGGCCTGATTTGACACTAATATTATGTGATTATGTATATACCCCTTACCCCCACCCCACCCCACCCCACCCCACCCCACCCCACCCCAAAAATAATAATTCATAGATGAGTTACGTAGAGAATGAAATCTACTATAATCTATGAATTTAAAAGTCCATCATCATTATTTTATTCTTGTAACATCAATCAATATTCATCTTGAATCAAATATTCATCTTTGCACTACAAGCCAAAGATATTCATCAGTCGATCATGTTCATCTCAACACTGTACATCTTTGCACTACGGGTCAAAGATATTCATAATAAAATCAACCACCTTTAAACTATAGGCCAAAGATATTCAGTAATACCATCATTTAGGACTGAGGATGATGAAAAATATTTTAAAGAAAACGAATTCAGTGAAACAAAAGAACAAATATTAAGGATTCGTACTTTAAACAATCTGAGTTCAAAAATACTTCATAAATAACCATAGTGAAGTAAAATTCAAGAATAATCAAAACATGGATACAATCAAAGCTAGTATCCATAATAGATATTTTGGACAAAAACAAAAATTTAATTTTTCTGTGAATAGTGCCGTATTCGTGAATAGTGCCGTATACGTGAATAGTGTCGTATACGTGAATAGTAACCCCGACACTAAAAGACAAGAAATTCAAAAAAAAAAATCTTACCAATATTCCGGCATAATGATATTAGAAGAAATAATATCATTTTAAAAAAAATAATACCTTATCTTGAAAAGACGGTACTTCTGACTGGAATACTGGATATAGTGTTGAAGGGAACTTGCACCGTATAACAATACTCAAAGTATCAAAATACTCACAAGAATACGCTCGATAATATAAAGAGAGAAAATTTCAATTTCTGGTGTGATTTTCAATTCTAACCTAAGCACCCTATTTATAGGAAAATACTTAGAACACCAAAGCAGAAAATTTAATAAAATATTAATATTTATAAAAAAAACTCGTACGCAAACTTGGAAAATCTAATTTCAGCACATTTGCCACATAAGTGAGGCCCACAAACTCACCAAAAACGTTTTTATTAAAAAAAATATTTAAAACTTCAAAAATTAATTATTTTTGGAACTTCAGAACTTCAATAATTCATAATAAATAGTCTTTTTATCAGAAAAATTCGAACCTTATGTCTTTCCCATAGAAAATTTCATTCTCTACAACTTTGTAAGTTTAAGTTTTTCCAAATTCTAAACAAAAATTGATCAAAATCCACAAACGGACGATTTTACAGGCTATAATCAAATTTCAGTCAAGAAATGGGCCCACAAACATGTTTAACATGTTTTAAACAATTTTTGTAACAAAAATATTCTTCCTCCTCATTTATTCATATATCCCACATTCATTTTAAAAATATCACCATTATTATATTATTAAAATATAATAATATATTTAAATGAATTATTTTATCAGAAAAGATAAAATATCAATTTTCAGCAATTATCACATTAAAAATTTTCTCCATCTATATCCATATAAAATGAATATTTTTCTTATCATAATAATAAATAATTAATTATTCATAAATAATATTACAGAATCACAATACTAACAACCAGGCCGTTCCTAGGAAAGAGGGGGCTTTCCAATAAAGATTTTTTCTTACTGGCGCGCAATTAGGTGACCAAACATCTCCTTAAACAGAATTTTCTAGACATTGCCAATAATGTTATCTAATAATATAAATTATTGATCTGATAATAAAAATATTGTGTAGTGATAATTATTGAAACAATAATAATATAAAATATCAACGTAGCAATTATTGAATCAATAAAATAAATATTGAACAGTAACTACTGTAATAATTATTGAGTAGTGCCTTTTTACGTAAGAATCAATAATTGGTGCAATACCGTGTAGTACTGTGTTTTAACCACCGGGTATTCCAACAGTATTAACGGTAACAACTACGCCGTTATTTATAAACAACTTATACTTGTCATTTTCTTCATCCAATTGTTTTCCGTTATGAGGCCCACACATGTGAGACCTCGGATTTTATGAAGTAAAAGTATTCAATTTTCTATTTTGGTGAATAGTTAAATTGATAAAAGTTTAAAGTTAAGGGTGACATTTGAAAATTTTTCAAAGTAAGTGATAATGAAGTTTTATTTTATTAGTATTATTAATGTAATAAAACAGAAATACTTTTTATATAAAACAGAATACTTTTATAAAGTTATTCATTTTATTAGGCTAATAGTAAAATATTTTTATATAAAACAGAATACTTTTATAAAGTTATTCGTTTTATTAGATTATAAATAGAATATATTATATTTTATTGTAAACCAATTTGGACCGTCCGTTTAAAAATAAATCAATCTGGACCATTCATGGATTGGTTACTATTCAGTCCATTCTCCTATAAATTGAAGCTTATTCCTTCATTATTTCTTACGAATTCACTGAAACTCTTGAGAGAGAAACTATAGAGAGAGTTCTTCTTCTGTAATCTCGAGCGTATTTCTTTAGAGTTTAAGAAAGCTTTGAGTGTAGAAGATAGTACAAGTTTTCTTCAAGTATATTCCCGCCCTACCGTTCGGAATACTCTTCTTTCAAAGGTAAGGGATGTTATTTTTATTCAATATTCGCTTGAAAGAATATTTTCTTTCATACTCTGTAGTATGCAAGTAATATTATTTCGTTTCAGATTTTGAATTCTATACTCGTAAGGATTATTATTTATTTCATATTTTGAAGAGAAATTATATTTTTCATATTCGTATGAATATTATTATCATTCAATATTCATTGTTTTCGTTTAATATTCGTAAGGAATATTATTTTTATTTAATATTTGTAAGGAATATTATTTTTGTTCAATATTCGTAAGGGATATTATATGTTGCACCTGTAAGGGGTATTATTTCTTTTGTATTCATGAAGAGAACTTCTGTTATTTCATCTTTATTATTTTGTTGGAATAACTTGTATACGCAGGCTACCCTATACTTGGTAAAATTCTTTTGTTACTCTATTCTTTATTATTCTGTTGAAATATTCTGTTTGTGCGTTTACGCCGGACTTGGTTCCATTATTTATTATTCTGTTGGAACATCCTGTCAGTGCGAATTTCGTCTGACCCGGTTCCGTTATTTATTATTCTGTTGGAATAACCTGTCTATGCGAAGTACCGCATGCATGATGATTTCTGTTGTTATTCCATTCTTTATTATTCTGTTGGAATATCCAGTCTGTGCGATTACACATGACCTGGTTTCATTATTTATTATTCTGTTGGAATAACATGTCTGTGCGGATTACGCACGCATGGTAAAATTCTTCTGTTATTTCATTCTTTATTATTATGTTGGAATAACCTATCTATGCGAAGTACTGCATATATGGTGAAATTCTTTTATTATTACATTCTTTATTATTATGTTGGAATAACCTGTCTATGCGAAGTACTACATACATGGTGAAATTCTTTTATTATTTCATTCTCTATTATACTGTTGGTTATTGGTTTTACAGTTGTATGTCTTTGTCCTGTAGTGCAAAGATGATATGTTGTTGAATATTTTTGGCCTGTAGTGCAAAGATGATCTGTTGTTTGATAGCTTTGACCCGTAGTGCGAAGATGGATAGATGTATGACATGATCATGACCACTAGTGATACTAACGAATATCCTTGGCCGTAATGCATGGATAATTCAATGATGTGATTGGCAGGATTATGACCATTAGTTAACAGTTGAATGTCTTTGGCCGTAGTGCACTGACAGGTAATTGATTGGTATGATCATGACCATTGTTTTTAATAGTTAAATATCTTTGGCCCGTAGTGCAAAGATAGACAACTGATTGGTATGATCATTGTTATTACATTTGAATATCTTCAGCCTTTGGGGTAAGGATATTGAGTAAACGTTCTATTAAGTCTTTGTGGTAAGAAGGAACTGTTAATTCACATTATTATAAATATGAATTGTGAATTTAACTAACATCTTTGGTTGTCCAGGTGAAGACAAGTATTGAAAGTTCTATTTGTCTTAAGTATAACAAAGAACTGTTAATGAGTATTACATGAATAAAATATCAACGATGAACTTTTAATTTTGAGGAGACAGTAGACATTATGTTCTACTTGACTCTTCTAATGGATTGTTGATTCCGCTGCAATTATGGTTGAAAACTTTTATTATCTACCATATGTTATAAATCTTTGATTTTTTCTGATAAAGGCTGTTAATAAATTAATTATCTTAGCCATGATATTCTTTACTGGGCTAATTGTGCTCACCATTTTGCTTCACAATTCCTTTCAGGTAATAAGAGACTATCGAAGTTTCTCAATACATTATAAAACGATATGACATGCAACAGATAATTGTATTGAGGACCTAAGATATGTGTGTTGTATTTTATACGTCACTTAATAATTGATTTTGGCGAACAACAATAGGGTGATGAGAACCTGACTTTCACAACGTCAAAAGTGCACCTCATTAGAATGAATATGATTGTAATCGTCTTGTTCTTCTTTGGGGTCTTAAAATATTTGTTGCTGTATTTTTATATAACATTATAACAATTTGAGTTTGGATACTGTCTACGAGACAATATTGTATTAAAACTCACAGCTTAACTGTGATCGTATTCTGTACGACAGTTTAACAGTTGTATAAATAAAGTTTGTATTTGATTTTTATAGTGTGATGTCTGGCGACTCAGAATGAGTCGTGTGGACCTATTTTGGGGGCGTCACAACATAAGACTGTGCCGTCGTACGAATATTCCCCGACAGTAAGAATATTCCATGACCAAACGAATATTTCCCGACAACAATGAATATTTTATAACCATTTGCTTATTTAAAATATTTGCGCAATTTACCCATAACTAACCACATTAATCAAATCAACTCTTACTATTTCAAAATAATAAATAGAGAAAAATTAATTTTATTTATAATAAATTGGGGTCTTACAGTGTACACATTATTTTTATGGTAGGGGTAGGGGTAGGGGTGGGGGTGGGGTGGGGTAGATTGGGTGGAGTAGGTGGGGTAGGTGAGGTGAGGTGGGGTGGGTAGGTGGAGTGGAGTGGGGGTGGGAGTAGGGGGGTAGGGGGTGTGGTGGGGTGATAGTAGGTAGATAGGGGGTAGGGGTAGGGGTAAGTGGGATGGGTGGGGTGGGATGGGGGTGGGTGGGGTGAGAGTGGGATTGGGGGGGTGGGGTTGGGGTGGGGGTGGGGGTGGGGGGCCCTGGGTGGTTGAACTTCTTGAATATGTGAATATGGGTTGAAAGAATTTTTGATTTAGATTTGGAATAAAATATGAGTTGAAAAATGATTAACCGGGTTGGAATTATATTTTTTTAAAAAAATATGGTTCCAAACTTTACCCAACCCAAATAAATAAAAAATAGTTAATCGACTCATTTGGTTCCAGTTAATATAGTTTGCCACGGATGAATACCCTATATATATATATATATATATATATATATATATATATATATATATATATAGAGTCCGGATCCAGTCCGGGATCCCGGACTCTACTAAAATACGGACTTTTTTTTTTTTTTTTTTTTTTTGCTTTTTTTTTTTGAAACAACAAAAAAAAAAAAAAAAAAATTTATGGAATTAAAATTTTTCCATAATACAGTGTTTTGGGCGTGATTTGGATGCCTATAACGAAATATGGCTGTACAGTCTGGGCAGACTGTACATACATTGGTTGGGGTAGGTGTTAAAAACACACCCAAAACACTTTATTTAGGAAAAATTTCAGTTCCATAAATTTTTTTTTTTTTTTTTTAGTTGTTCTACCAAAAAAAAAAAAAAAAAAAAAAAAAATTGGGGTCCGGATTTGATCAGGTCCGGGAGTCCGGACCTGATCCTGGTTGTATATATATATATATATATATATATATATATATATAGGGTATTCATCCGTGACAAACGTTTGCCACGAGTACTGTTCAGCAAACGAGTTAATCACTGTTTATCTACATAATAAAAGGCTGAGATTAATTTAAAAAAGACCCTGCCGCTACAGGCTGTAGCGGTAGTCATGTGATGCTAAAAAGTGCTAGTAAATTACCTCCATGCCCCTGCCAATATTTCACCTCCCTGCCGCATGAGCTTGTGGCGGCAGGGGTCTTCTCTGCATTAAATCTCTTTCTTTATTGATTGCAACTTCAGCTTCTCTGCATGGCGGCAGGGGTCTTCACTCTTCTCTGCAATAAAGAGATTTAATGCATCCAAAAATATGTTAGTATTATTATATTTAGCATTATTATTATTTCATGTTTAAACATATTATTATTTTAAACATATTATCTACATATAATAATAATAATAATATTGGGGAGCAACCCCTTTTTCCCAACCACTACAGCTTGTACCGGCCACTTAAATTTTTTTTTTATAAGCCATTACAAGCTGTAGCGGCTGAAAAAAAATGGGTTGCTCCCAACAATCGATTGCTGTGGATGAAAATCTATGTAAACAAACTCCAGTTCTGCCAATACATTTTCCAAATAAAAATCTAAAATAACACCATTAAGCATTCAAATAAGAATATTGACTTGATAACTCTAGATGGTATTCAAATGCTAAAAAATCAATAGCTACCAAAATACTGAAACCCAACGTTTATCAAAATCTATTCTCTTGAACAGGACAAAAAATTCACGCGTCCATTCCCCCGTCCCGCAATACAAAGAAACTCAAGGTTGTACACAATGTCCAGATCAACACGGGATGCATTTAAGGACTCAATTGCATTTGTAAAAGACTCTTGACCACTCCAACAGACTTACTTTGTAGTTCCATATAATTGTCATATATCCCAAAAAAACATGGTTGCAACCCCCCAAACACCACACACACAAAAAAAGGTTTTTTCTATATATTCTTATTATTAATACTTCAAAACACAAAAATATACCACCCACTTTACTGTTCACAGTCTACAAAATTTACTGTCAATCCCTAGATTTCATTCATTTGGTTCAAACAAAAAATTAAAAAATACCTTGTTTGACTCCTAAATCGCGGTTGTTCTTGGTTTGACAGAGACCACGAAATTCAGAGTACCTTAGATTACCTTGGGAGAGTTAATCTTCTTAATCAATTTGGAAATGTTTCACGGGATGGGAAATACACAAGTAGCCTTCCGACCATCAATAAACGGTTTGCTGCTACACTGGGTGAACTTGTAGTCGGAAGCTCTGGTCTTGCCTATTCTTCAGCCGGTATCCTTAAGATTGCTGTCACAATTGCTACCGGAGCTTATACCAGATTTGCGATTGCTGAACCAATTGCTCCTCTGATCTTCTTTCGTCCGACGCGATTTGAAAGAGAAACGGGATTTGGGAAAATTTGGAGACTGCTTCTTTTTTGACCCGAAACTAGGATCCGCGTATCTTTTTTGCCCACATTTTCCTTTCCTGGGCCGTTGGATGTATCTGACGGCTGAAAGAAGAAGTTCGTTTTTTGGCTAAATTACGGGATCCCGGACTAGATCCCTTCCGTGTATATATATATATATATATATATATATATATATATATATATATATATATACACACTTGTATTACTTTTTAATACAGGCGGCGCCGAACTAGTGGAACCCTTCAAATTCAATGAATGAAAGATTGACGATCATCAGGAGACTTGATGATAGTACTTCTGTTTCAAACTTGTTTAGCTTTCAATTGAAAATTAAATAGTACTATCATGATGTACTTAATTCTGAATGTTGGTATTTTATAAATCTACTCTAAAAAGTTTAAAGTCATGTATGTCTAATTTAAAATGAAGGGTATTAATAATTTTATCATCTTCTATGAAAGATTGAAAATGCATATTAATTTCACGCCTTTCCGAATATATAACCGTATGCGTTTTCGGACCATGTCCTTCCATTGATCATATATATTATTTTAAGAGTAGTAAGTATGAAATTAATTTTAGTCAATTGATCAATACAGTATTAACACACAGGCGAAAGATATCTCACTCTGTGTGTCAACACTGTATTAATCAATTCATCATCGAAGAGGCTTGCTTCTTAAGGTAAAAGGAATTTTCAAAGTTATCGGCTGAATTGGCAAGTTAAAAGTACCGACGCGTAAACATGATTCCGTACTATGCAATGCAGGCGTCAAAATTAAGAAGGTTGTAATTTCTTATCGTTGAATTATCAAATATCTGTCTAAATAATTTTCTTGTGAAAATAACAATAAATACCCGCATAAGATTTGCAGGTGTCATGAAAGAACCGGACCACTTATTATGGAGGTTATATATAAAAGAAGGGTAGGGTAGGGTAGGGTAGGGTAGGGTAGGGTAGATCTTCTAGGAGGGATAAGGTAAGAAAGACAGAAACACATCACTTGTAATTTTTTTAAAAAAAATATACTCATTTCACTTGCTGATGCACCACACACACCACTATAATAAGATCATATTTTTTTTTCAACCAAACTGCTACAACCCGAGGAAAATATGAAAAGAATGCAACCCCTCGTGAGCATATCTGAGATGCAGAGATGAAATATATGGTTAATTGATGAAATCTAAGAAAGAATTTATACCTCTTCAGCAAATTACTATTTTCTTACAAGTTACAATTTGCTCACCGGTAAATGCTAGGCAGCAAAAGCAGAGTAATAAATAACGTATCTAAACAATTAAACAAAACAATACTCTCCTTAAATACTAAGTGGTAAATATTACAGGTAGAAAGAGGATACATACCAACTACTTAAGAACATCAAAATGTTTTCAAAGACATGTATGTCGTATGATAAAACCCCAATTAAAACCCTTTTGTTGTTGCATCCTTCTGAGATCAGTGATAACACTTGCAACATACATCTTTCTTCGGCTTACTTCAAAGCCCCTCTTCTTCTTCGTGCTCTCAAATCACTGGGTATTATAGATACAGTATCTACACAGAGCCCGCCTTTGGAATGTGTACAATCTATCTGTTTCATTGAAAACCTCACTTCAGTTGCCAGATCTAACTCACTCACCATGAATTCACCTACCTTGTACTCTATCCAGCACCCACGCTTTTGATTTCCGTTTGAATCCTCTTGTTCATTTTCATCTAAAAAACACTCGCTTGATGCTTGCTGACCATCTGAAGTAGACAGCTCAAATCGTACTGGCTTTACATCCCAACCATGGGTGTGCTCAAAATTACAAACACGCCGTCCAAGCCTTTTTGAAAATCTTCCAAGGTGAATCCTAAATGATAGAGTATAGATATCTGGAGGGAAAGGGAACTTCACCAATCCATCTACTTCAAACCACCATATTTGCTGCAAATAGGCCATAATCTGGAACCTGCAACCAGATAATGAAACAATAATACACTCAAGTTTTCTTTGCAGAAGCAAAACAACCACAGTGAGCCGATTTAACAATTAGGCATTTCGTAAAATTGCCTTTAGTGGCACAAAGCCTCAAACAGAACGCCTGTTGCATCTTCCAAAACCATGAATAAGACAAAAAGGCAACAAGTAAAATAAGTAGAGAAATAATATTCCAGTTCTATAAATTTCTAGTGCCACATTCCAAATTTGTAGTTGCAGAACTACCAAAAAAACTCCACTAGGCGAGTTGGATACATCAAAAGATTCCATTAGTATACATATACAATAGATTAAAAATTTGACTCTGACTGGATGAAAAAGCATCTACTCTTTCCAGTGGCCTTTTGCTATTTTCAATGAACAATTGACTTCCCCCTGAAATTATATCAAAAATCAATTCACATTTTCGGCGCTCTAAAGTCAGTCAGAGAATGAGTACAACTGTACAAGTACCACTATTTAACACTTACTAGCTGCATAATATACACACACACACAAAATACGAATGAATACTTGAACCAAAAACATGAAGAGGAAAACAGAAGAAATAATGCTACACAGCACAAACACTATCTAGCTCGATTTCTGAAGTAACCCCCGCAACAAAGATTCACACAAGTCCAAAAAATAACTTTCACAGACTTAAATTTTCTCGTTTCGCATGATTTAATGAAAAAGACATGAGGTTCTCCTAAAACACCCTGCCTTCTAATAGGGATCCAAACTGCTCATCGCATGTTCTTCTACTTGAACACAATTCTCATCAAGGAGGTCGGAAGAGCATAGCCTAATGCCATGCAAACAAACTATCCTAGAATCTGGTCCAGTCTGTCAAAATTTGAAATGTGAAGCCACTGTCACCTTCTAGCAAAGAGAAGAAAGCATTACTGCCAGTATTTTCTAGCAAGGATTGTTACCACCTTAACTATAAGGGAATTATCTTTTTACTTCCATTGATATTTAGTGTTTGTTAGACCTCATACTCTTCACCTTTTCTTTTTTGATAGGTAAATTTGGCCAGGTATGGTGACAGTAATTCATAGCTATGACTTGTACAAAATCGTTATAACGAAAGATATTGAGTGACAGAACCATATCTTAAACATTACAGTTAATTCAAATCCAAAGCAGATATTTCATTTGGTGGAGCAGTTTGATGTGCCAAAACCAATTTTTAATTATAAAAATAAACATTTTCAGGAGTGTTTGAAATATTACAAAAGTGCTTTTAGCAGTAGAGGTTTTGAGTGTAAATACACTTTTGGAAGAAGGTAAAAGTATTTGAAAGTGCGTTTACATATAAATTTGAATACATACAAAAATATCTTTATAAATAGAGTTTAAAATTATTTATCAAATGCTAATTGACAAATGAAAGCACTTATTTCTACAACTCTACTAGTAAAAGTGCTTCATCTCACTGCAACACTCCACCAAACACGCACTACACTAACTAGAACCAGAAAAAAAAAATTAGCAAATACATCAAATAGCCTTGGCATCTACAGAATATTTGACTATTACAACATCGTAAATATCAATATTGTTTCATTCAAAAGGCTTAATATTTTGTGGAACAAAGACAACAAAAACAAGATTTCAATGTACAAATAACACCACAAAAGCAGATTCCTTTTTTAGATTCCCCTATTTAGCAAACAACTTTTTGAAAGCTATATAAACTAAGGAAAAAACAGTAGAAGGTTCCCAAATGTCTTTTGACTGAATGATGTAATCTCTTTCAATTGGGTTGTGAGGTTCGGGATGAAGGATGAAGGATGAAGTATGAAGGATGAAGGATGAAGGATGAAGGATGAAGGATGAAGGATGAAGGATGAAGGAGAGGGAGAAGAAACAGACAACACAGAGAAAATTAAAACATAAAATCATTCCAGTTTAAATAAGGAAAGATAAGTAAATGATGGTGTGTGGGACTAAATTTTGATAGCGTTCTCTCATTTATCAACATTGCACCGCAATTTCAAATTTATTAGCGAAATTATTAGTAACTTAACACTGAAAGTAGACTTAGTTAACTAAAGGGTCCTAACATCGCATAATCAATGTCACATCAAGCAAAAATATATAGATAACTGAATCAGATTTAGATTGTTGGAATCTTACCTAGATTCCTCTGTAGGAATCCAGTTCCAGTATCTCCGATCTTCGATTCCAGTTATTGCCAATGCCCTTGCTGATATTGACATGCAAACTCTTCCAGTGATCCTATCCAACCAAACTTCCTGTAGAATCTCTATCGTCAGAAAATGCATAATATTAAATACACCAGCACTTCAGTCCAAAAATTAGGCTGTCCTGCAACAGGATCTTTTACCAAAAGATTAGATCACAGCCCCTAATGAACAAAAAAATCTAAAGCAAATGACAACAATACTAGCCACAAAATTGAAAATGGCCCAAACTCTGGTTTCTCTCATGCATCAAAATAAAAATAAAGAGAAACAAATATTGAGAAAGAACTAGTATTCCAAAACCTTCCGTCCAGTAAGTACTATAAATTACATATGCAACAATACCAAAAAATAAAAGAAGAACTAAAAGAACCAAGTTAATCAATAGTCTACAACCTTAAATTTCAAATTCTCCAATAAAGTGATTATCCTAAAGTCCCCCAATAACCAGCTGCAAACAGAAAAGAATTAAAAATGCCCAATCCCTAATTCGTAAAAAAAATTGAGAGAATAGTACCAAAAGCCTGAAACCAATAATAAAAATGGCCCATGATTCTCACTTTCAATCTTAATCCTCAAAATAACAAAACTAAATTAAAGAACTCAACCAAAACCCTAACTAATGTTAAAAAAAATACCCAGTACTCCAAACATTCTAATCCATAAACAAACTGACTCCAAATTCAATATGCGTCCAAGAGAACAAACAATCAGTAGCAAGGAAAATGATGTATATAGATAACAAAAACCACATGCCTTGTTGCCGTTATCGAAAGGAACGGGGCGAGAAAGGATTGCAAATATGTCCTTTTTGCAGAGATGCTGGTACCTCTCCGGAGGCATTACGTCGAGCAGATCTTGGTAATTAGGGGGTAGCTTAGACTCCCATACGGAGTCGGAGGAAGCGGCGCCGCGGAACGCCCGGTTGAGGCGGGCGAGATTGCAAATCTCCGGCGGGGTTAAATACAAGAAAACGCATGCCACGCAGCTCTCCGGTATGTCTCCCAGCCCTGGTCCTCCGTTAGCCGAACCATCGGCGGTCAGGTTCGACAGCGAGGCCCCCATCGTACACCCGACCACTATTAAATTTATGGTTCCTCTGCTTGTTGAAATATTGGTTGTATTATCATTTGGTTGATTGCTTTGCAATTAAAGTGGCGTCGCCGTCGTAGACGGGGTGGGGTTGTTGTGGTGAGAAGGAAATGAATGATGATGATACGTGGGGTGAGACTGTGAGTGACAGAGAAAGAAGCTTGGTGGGAAAGTGGGGAAGGTGATCAAAGACTGGCAATTAGAGACAATAAAAATAGAAAATTGGTGTTTTTTATTGCCTGGTTACGAGTAAATTAAGTGCATGATTAATAATGTATTTATCTAAAACTGGAATTACATAATTCATTTTAAGTCACTTAGTGATCTTGATTTTCACTTTTACCTCTAAACTAACTTACCATAACTTCTTTTTTCTTAAATACTACTCCATTTGGTGCGTAAGACTATGTGGAATTGCATGTATTTAGTAAAAGTGAAATTATACAAAATAAATGGAGACAAAAATAAGGAATTGAATACACGGTGTGTGTAGTTACTAAAATACAGTATTTAAATTACGATAATAATCATGAAATTTTAATTTTTTTTAAGTTTGGAAAATAGCATATAATTGAAATTTTAAGACGAATATACTAAAATAGTCCAACTATTTTGCTCTCGATCCCTTTATAATTTATATAGATAACTAGTTAGCAATGTTATTGTTATCTCTAATATATAATATTATTTAATATATATATATATATATATATATATATATATATGATAAAACAGAACATTATTTTAAATATATATATATATAACACAGAAAATATGAATAAATTCGAGTTCTTTGAATTCACAAAATCTCTTTAAAACAAATTTATTCCCTTACTGGTGCTAAGGATTAAATGAATAATTGTTTCCTAAGATAAAACGGATTTTCAGTTCTTAATTAGAAACACTTTAAAATTAAGAACACATCGAACCAAATTCAATGTTTTTGTACTGAACTAACATTGATTATGCATGTAAATATAATTTACAGTAATGATGCATGATAAATAGTGTATTCATACACTTACTCAGAAAACGGAAAAATTATGCAGAACGAAACTGCAGTACGAGAATGGGACGGCAGAACGGGAACGGAACTGTAGAATGGAAGGAACGGAAAAAGTTTCTGTAGAACGGAATTTTGCAGAAGGGAAGGAACGAAATTTTTTCAAAACGGAATTTTTGTAGAAGGGAAGGAACGACAGAATGGGAGGGAAATTGCTTTCTCTTTTAAGCGCCAGAGCCCCTTAATTTATAGAATAAATTAACGGTTAATTATTACCGTTGGGTTCAACCGTTGTTAAAACAACGTAGTAACTTAAAACAAAATCTGATAATTAATTAAATAAATTTTGTCTAAAAAGTTATATATCACATGACCACCCGCCCGCCCGAACCCGAGCCGGACGACGGCGTCGCGCGTGTGGGTTTGAACTATGCCTTGGCTAGGTCATCTCCCTTCCACAAAAGTGGGGTGCCCCTTGGGGCCCTTCCCATTGATCAAACATCCCATATATATATTCTATGATTTTTCCTCTAATGTCCTATGTGGGACTTTTACACCTTACAACATTTCAAGTAGGTGACTTTGAAGTCAATTTTTTTATTCAATTCTTAATGAATTTGAACATATAAATATACCAAGTTATACTCCTCATGAAGGAGAACACATTGGTGCAAAGACCCGATATTTTTAGAATGTGGGTCCCTCATTAAATTGAGCCTTAAAATGCTCTAATATTTAATATTTCAAATCTCATTTCCAACAGTTATAGACAAAAGTTGTACACAAATAATATAAAAAAAGATAGAAAATAAGAAGGACGATTAGATGTTTTATTTATTTTTATTGATAAGCAATACATGTGTCTTATTTTATTTTTTGTGCATAACCTTTTTTTGTACTATTTATGCACTTAGTATTATTTATAACTATAGTGAGATATTTGTCTAATCCTATATTTGAAGGGAAAGTCTTGGCAGACAGGTCCTTTGGACCGGAAAATTGGACAGGCAAGTTTTTTTTATATTGAAATAAATACTATATATTTTTTGAGAGTAGCAAAAAAAAACTGGCCTGTCCAATTTTCCGGTCCAGAGGACCTGTCTGCGTAGAACCACTCATATTTGAAACTTTAGAAAAAACAAAGAGAATTAAACAAAGAAAGGAGAACATTAATAAATAGGGAAATGATATTTCCACGTTTAATTTTGATACTTTCACATTTGCTCATCTCACATAAAGGTGAGACCCATTATATTCTTTTATGAGAGGAGATCATGTAAAAATATCAAAATTACATGTAAAAATAGTACTCTATTAATAAATATGTTTAATAACAATTGTAATGAATATTAAGTATAATTATATATACTTCTAAAAAAATCTATTATCAATGATAATATTAGAATACGATATAATGTAAGAGATGGTTAAGCAATCATCAATAAATTTTAAATTTTTAGATTTATTTTCGCTTCTATTTCTTTTATTTTCTCAAAATATCCAAGTTCAACGTATTAATGTAAATGAAATAAACAAGAAATGTACTAAAGTTCTAATAATAATAATAATAATAAAATTTATGTAACACACAAGTTGCACATCAAAAGATATGTAGAAATTTAATTTATTTGTGTATAAGAAATTAAGTTGCTACCAATAGTACTTTCAAGTTGGGCTAAGATAACCCAAAAAAATATTATTAGGTCAGTGGTTTGAAGCCTTATTTTGATGAATTTGATTTAATTCAGACTTAGAATTTGACCCGAAATTTGTTTTGAACTCGGGATTTGACCTGGGTTGTTACATATGGTATTAGAGCCGACTCTCAAAAGCTCAAGTTGGATCATCCAAACGGGTTGACAGAGGTGGGGACACGAAGGCTGGTGGTGTTATCTCACAATGGAAGTCCGAAGGTAGGGACACGAAACCAGCCGCTATTATCCCACAATAGCTAGAGAGGCAAAGATCTGTGGACCGTGTGTTTAATTCAGTTCGAACTTGAGATTTAACCAGAAATTTATTCGGGACTCATAATTTGATCCGAATTATTACAATCTACGTGTTTCTATTTTTATCTAAAGACGATTATTATACATCATGTAGAAGTATAAGATAATAACACATGATATTATACAAAACACTCAAAATCATTGGCATTAACAGATAATTTATCATATTAACTAGTAATTGTTTATGCAGGCAAAATGAAAAATTAGATTAAAATCATTGGCATTAGCAGATATTTTGTGACGACCTCAAAAATAGGTATACACACCCATCTTGAGTCGCCAGATACATGGTCCAGTATACAATTACAAACTTAATTATACAACCGTCGTGTAATATACGACAATACATAGCTGAGAGTTTAAACAGGAATATTGCCTTCTAGATAATGTTCACTCTCAAATAGAGTCCTCATTACATTTATTATCACACTATTTCATAGAATAGTTAGAACTACTAATGCTACCATCTGGACAATCACTCTGTTTTTCGACTAGTCCTTGCTACGTTCTCATTTCTTAAAGAGAACAGTGAAAGAAAGGGTGAGCTCAACTAGCCCAATAAGAAATATTATGACTAAGATAATGCAGGATAAATTATCATTAGCCTTCAACAATGTTAAACTGATAAAATACAATAGACAACAAGTTTAACTGCAGCGGAATAAGCAATCCATTAAAAGAGTCAAATAGAGAATAAAATCTACTATCTTCTATGATTTAAAAAGTTTTTCATCACTTTTATCGCTGAGACTCAGCTTAATAAATAATCCACATCATCCTTGTACTATGGCCAATGATATTCATTAGTATCACGACCACAAATTATCCATGCACTACGGGCCAAGGATATTCATGTATTCATCAATGGTCCTAATCATACCATAAAATAATTCATTTTTGCACATTTGGCCGAAGAGAATCCATAGCCATAATCATACCAAAAACTGTCCATCAATGCACTACGGGTCAATAAGAACTTTTTCCACATCATTTGTAACATTACGGTCATGATTATACCGAATAATCTCTGGTCATAATCATATCAAGTCCATCTATGCACGTAAGCCAAAGATGACTTTCAACAAAATATAAACATGAGGATGATGACAATGATATAAGAATTCAATGAAAATAAGTTCAAGAATTAAATTATTCAGGAACTAATAATGTTCAAATTGTCAACATGATACTTCTTTATAGAGTAAAATTCAAGAATGCTCAGAAGAATATTTTCATGAAAAGATACTGGATGAAGCACAAATATCAAGGATATTCAACTAATTTCATGGAGTATAGAAGTCAAAACTTTAATCAACTGGGTATAATAAAGAATATATGAAACTGCAAATGAATTTTCACCTGCCATGCGGTAATCCACGTATACAGATCATTTCCATAATTTAATAAGGAATGAATACAAAAGATCATTCACCATGCATGCGGTAATCCACATAGACAGGTTATTCCAACAGAATAATAAAAAATAGAATAACAGAAGGATTCACCATACGTGCAATAGACTGCACAGACAGGTTATTCCCAACATAATAATAAATAATGGAACCAGGTCCGGCGTAAATGCACAGACAGGATATTCCGACAAAATAATAAATACTGAATAATAAATAATGGAACCAGGTCCGGTGTAAAGGCACAGACAAGATATTCTGACAGAATAATATAGAATGGAATAACAGAAGAATTTTACCAAGTATAGGGTAGCCCGCGTATACAGGTTATTCCAACCGAATAACAAATAATGGAATAACAGAATAATTTCACCAAGTATAGGGTAGCCTGCGTATACAGGTTATTCTAACAGAATAATAAATAATGGAATAACAGAAGAATTTCACCAATTATAGGGTAGCCCGCGTATACAGGTTATTCCAACAGAATAATAAAGAATGGAATAACAGAAGTTCTATTTATGAATACAAAAGAAATAATACCCCTTACTATGACTCCCCAAAAATTAGGTATTCATCGTCCATCTTGAGTCGCCAAATACATGGTACAAAATTCAAATACAACTGTCGTGTAAAATACGACAAAACATAATCTAAGAGTTTTAATACGTATATTGTCATCTAGATAGTATACAAACTCAAAGGAGTCCTCGTTACATTTATTATCACACTATTTAATCAGAATAGTGAGGACTACTAATGCTATCATCTGGACCGTCACTCCTTTCCCCGACTCGTCCCAGCTATATTCTCATTTCCTGAAGAGAACATTGAAAGAAAGTGTGACGCCCCTAAAATAAGTATACATCACCCATTCTGAGTCGCCAGATATCACACTATAAAAATCAAATACAAACTTTATTTATACAATTGTTGAACTATCGTGCAGAGTACGACAACAGATAAACTGTGAGTTTTAATACAATATTATCTCGTAGACAGTATCCAACTCAAATTGTTACAATGCCATATAAAATACAGCAGCAAATATTTTAAGGCCCCAAAGAAGAACTAGAAGATTACTATCATATTCATTCTAATGAAGTGCACTTTTGACGCTTTCAAAGTCGGGTTCTCATCACCCTATTGTTGTTCGCCAAAATCAATTATTAAGTGACGTATAAAATACGAGACACACATCTGAATTCCTCAATACAATTATCTGTTGCATGTCATGCCGTTTTATAATGTATTGAAAAACTTCGACAGTCTCGGACCATCACACTATTTCTCTGTTATTCCCGCTCGACCCAGCTATACTCTTATTACCTGAAAGGAATTGTGAAGCAAAAGGGTGAGTACAACTAGGCCAGTAAAGAATATCATGACTAAAGATAATTTAAATATCAATAGCTTTTGTTAATAATAAATCAGAGATTTAGAACATATGGTAGATGATAAAACTTTTCAAACATAGTTGCAGCGGAACGAGCAATCCATTGAAAGAGTCAAATAGACCATCAGGTCTATTATCTTCTCCATGTTAAAAGTCCACCAATAATATTTTATCCTTATAACATTAATCAACAATTCTTGTCCACAATTATATGAATAACTCATAACCATAATTGTGATTCTAAATTTCTTTTTTGCACCCAGGACGAAGATAATTTTCATCACCTATCTTTACCTGAAACATCAAAAATCATGGTTATACCAAATCACAATTCCTGCTCATAATCATACTCACAAATTCATCTTTGCACTACGGTCAAAGATATATAACTGTATAACCAATAACAAATAGTTCATCTTTGTACTACAAGCCAAAGATATACAACTGTATAACCAATAACAAACATTTCATCTTTGCACTACAGGCCAAAGATATACAACTGTAAAACCAATAATGCTGAGACTCAGCTTAACAAATAAACCACATCATCGAATCATCCCTGCACTACGACCAAGGATATTCATTAAATAACATCTATGAATTAATATTTCATTGCTGAGACTCAGCTCAATAATTAATCCACATCATCGAATAATCCATGCACTACAGGCCAAGTATATTCGTTAATATCACGACCACGAATTATCTATGCACTACGGGCCAAAGATAATCATGTTTTCATCAACGGTCCTGATCATGCCATAAAATAATTCATCTTTGCATTCTTGGCCGAAGAGAATCCATAGCCATAATCTTACCAAAAACTGTCCATCAATGCACTACGGGCCAATGAGGACTTTTTTCACATCATTTGTAACATTACGGTCATAATTATACCGAATAATCCCTGGTCATAATCATACCAAGTCCATCTATGCACTACATGCCAAAGATGACTTTCAACATAATATAAACATGAGAATGACGATAATGATATAAGCATTAATCAAACGAAAACAAGGATAAATATTAAAGAATTTAAATTTATCCAAATATTATCAATCACTTAATAAACTCATAATCTAATATTATAACAATATTTTAATCACTTCTTAAACTTATAAACAATTTATTTCAATTATTTATATTTTTTTCAAATAATGCATTTAATCATTCAAAAATGCCATACTCATAAGATTTCATCACCAATGATCAAATCCCTCATCAAAAATATGTATATACCTTATATAGGATTTTCAAGCCATAAAATCCTATTTTTCAACTTTGTTACTTCACATAACATATTTAACTCATATGTTCGTAACTAAATCATTTTTATAAAAAATACTAAATCAGTCCAAAAAATAATTCTTTTCTGGAATTTAGCAAAATATAGTCCCATAATGAACATATAATTTTCTCAGAATTTTTAAAATTTATTTACTATTTTTCAAAAATCAATTTCTAATTAATTCCTTAATAAATTAGCTACCTCAAGTTTAATTCCAGAAATTCCCAAATCTTGGCAGGATCTTACACATGTTAACATGAGCTTCCAGTTTAAATTTCATGGTCATCGGAGTTATAGAACTCCGGTTATAGCATTTTTTTTCGAAAAAACCTAAATATTGAAATGGTCATAACTTGTTCATTTTAAGTCGGAATGAGCTCATTTTTGGACAGGAGATACATTATACTATATACTTTCATGTCCAAAAAGGCCGAAATTTTTCTCACAAATTAAGTGGCCGAAACAGCCCATCTAAAAATCTGGACAGTAGCATTTTGGTAATTTTCAGCTTTTGACTCCTTTGCTAAAATCAGTCCACACAAAAATCATAAACACATTTTCCAGTGATTTCACCTGTATAAGTTAGGTAACTCATAGATCTAACTCTAGAACTTGACCACACTCAAAAATTTGAAATATAATAGGAGATATAGTCAATTGAATTTCATGTTCTATTTTTACCAAAATCTGATTTTTCAACCTTTGTGATTTCTAAGAAACTTTCATGTTTTCACATAATAACCAACATAACTCATCATAACACTTATTTATACTACATATACCCATGATTTTCATCAGTCCAATACTTTTATTATGACTTTCATCATAATCCACGTAAACAAATTATTTCCATAATTTAATAAGGAATGAATATAAAGGATCATTCACCATGCATGTGGTAATCCACATAGACAGGTTATTTCAACAGAATAATAAAGAATAGAATAACAGAAGGCTTCACCATGCGTGCGATAGACTGCACAGATATTTTATTCCCAACAGAATAATAAATAATAGAACCAGGTCCGGCGTAAACGCACAGACAGGATATTCCGACAGAATATTAAATAATGGAATCAGATCAGGCGTAAACGCACAGACAGGATATTTCGACAAAATAATAAATACAGAATAATAAATAATGGAACCAGGTCCGGTGTAAACGCACAGACAGAATATTCCGACGGAATAATAAAGAATGGAATAATAGAAGAATTTCATCATGTATGCGGTACTTTGCATATACAAGTTATTCCAACATAATAATAAGGAATGGAATAACAAAAGAATTTCACCATGCATGCGGTACTTCGCATAAACAAGTTATTCCAACAGAATAATAAATAACGGAACCAGGTCAGGCAAAATTCGCACCGACAGGATGTTCCAATAGAATAATAAAGAATGTAATAGCAGAAGTTCTTTTCATGAATATGAAAAAAAAAATACCCCTTACAGGTATAACAAATAATATCTCTTACATTTGAAAGAAGATTATTCTGACTGGTAGGGCGAGGATACACTCGAAGAAAATTCGTACTACGCTCAAAGTTTTATTAAACTCTAAAGAAATACGCTCAAGATTATAGAAGAAGAACCCTCTCTATAGTTTCTCTCTCTAGAGTTTCAGTGAATTCGTAAGAAATAATGAAGGAATGAGCTTCTATTTGTAGAAGAATGGACTGCATAGTAACTAATTCATGAATGGTCCATATTGATTTACTTTTAATCGGACGGTCTAGATTTAAAGCAAAATCTTTTAAATAAAATATAATATATTCTATTTATAATCTAATAAAACGAATAACTTTATAAAAGTATTATGTTTATATAAAAAGATTTTACTATGCAAAACACTATACAGGCACTATGCAGACACTATGCATAATAAAATATAATATATTCTATTTATAGAATAACTTTATAAAAGTATTCTGTTTTATATAAAAAGCTTTTCTGTTTTATTACATTATTAATTCTAATAAAACAAAACTAAGTGACTTATCACGTAAGCATTAATAATCAATATCGTGTGCTACTATGCAACTACGCGTATTACTGTACTTTTACTACCGAGTAGTTCAACAGTTTTAAAGATAAAACTTACGTCGTTATTTTTATAAAAATATTTTTGTCGTTTTCTAAACCCGATAATAATTTCGTTGTGGGGTCCAACAATGATTGTGCCATCGAACGAATATTCCCCGACAAAAAATATTATATCAACTTGCTTACTTTGCAAAATTTTTTACATATTACCCTTAACTTTAAACTTTTATCAATTTAACTATTTACCAAAATAAAAAAAAATTGAATACTTTTATTTCATAAAATTCGGGGTCTCACAGAAAGGGTGAGCTCAACTAGCCTAGTAAGAAATATTATGACTAAGATAATGCAAAATAAATTATCATTAGTCTTCAACAATGTTAAACTGATAAAATACAATAAACATCAAGTTTAACTGCAGTGGAATAAGCAATCCATTAGAAGAGTCAAGTAAAGAATAAAATCTTCTATCTTCTATGATTTAAAATGTTTTCACCAATTCTTATCGCTGAGACTCAGCTTAATAAATAAACCACATCATCGAATCATCCCTGTGCTACGGGCCATGGATATTTATTAAATCATCAATGGTCATGACTATACCGAATAATCCCTGGTCATAATCATACCAAGTCCATCTCTGCACGTAAGCCAAAGATATACAACAAGAAAACCAATAATCAACAATCCATCTTTGCACGTAAGCCAAAGATATATAATTCAATAATCTACAGTCCATCTTCGCACGTAAGCCAAAGATAACTTTCATCACCATATAAGCATGAGGATGATGACAATGATATAAGCATTAATCAAACTATAACAAGGATAAATATTAAAGACTTTAACTTTATCCAAATATTATCAATCACATAATAAATTCATAATCTAATATTGTTAATATCATAACAATATTTTAATCATTTCTTAAACTTATAAATAATTTATTTCAATTATTTACACTTTACTAAATAATACATTTAATCATTTAAAAATGTCATATTCATAAGATTTCATCACCAATGGTCAAATACCTCATCAAAAATCAACATATACCTTATATAAGATTTCTCAGGCTATAAAATCCTATTTTCCAACTTTGTTACTTCACATAACATATTTAACTCATATGTTTGTAAATAAACTATTTTTATGAAAAATACCAAATTAGTCCAAAAAATATTTTTTTTCGGGGATTTAGCATAATATAGTCCCATAATGAACATATATTTTTCTCGAAATTTTTGAAATTTATTTACTATTTTTCAAAAATCAATTTTCAATTAATTCCTTAAGAAATTAGCTACCTCAAGTTTTACTCCAAAAATTTCCAAATCTTGGCAGGATCTTACACATGTTGACTTGAGCCTCTAGTCTAAATTTTATGGTTATCAGAGTTATAGAACTCCGGTTATAGCGTTTCTCGTCGAAAAAACCTAAATATTGAAATGGTCATAACTTGCTCATTTTAAGTCGGAATGTGCTCATTTTTGGACAGGAGGTTCTTTATACCATATACTTTCATGTCCCAAAAAGGCCAGAATTTTTCTAACAAATTAAGTGGCCAGAAATGCCCTTTTAAAATTTTGTACATTAGCATTTTCCTCTTTTATAGCTTTTGACTCCTTTACTAAAATCAGTCCACACGAAAATCTATAACACTTTTTCCAGTGATTCCACTTGGATAAGTTATAAGACTCATAGATCTAATTCTAGGACTTGACCACACTCAAAAATTCGAAATATAATAGGAAATATGGTCAATTGAATTCCATATTACGTTTTTACCAAAATCTGTTTTTTCAACCCTTTGTCTCTAAGAAACTTTCACGTTTTCACATAATAACTAACATAACTCATCATAACAGTCACTAATACCACATATACCCATGATTTTCATCAGTCCAATGCTTTTATTATGACTCTAATCATAATCAATGTAAACAGATCTTTTCCAAAATTTAATAAGGAATGAATACAAAGGATCATTCACCATGCATGTGGTAATTCACATAGACATGTTATTCCAACAGAATAATAAAGAATGGAATAACAGAAGGATTCACCATGCATGCCATAGAGACCGCACAGACAGGTTATTCCCAACATAATAATAAATAATGGAACCAGGTCCGGCGTAAAACGCATAAATAGGATATTCCGACAGAATATTAAATACGAAATAATAAATAATGGAACAAGGTTCGGCGTAAAACGCACAGACAGGATATTCCGACAGAATAATAAAGAATGAAATAATAGAAGAATTTTACCATGTATGCGGTACTTCGCATAGACAAGTTATTCCAACATAATAATAAGAAATGGAATAACAGAAGAAGATCACCATGTATAGGGTAGTCCGCGTATACAGGTTATTCCAACAGAATAATAAAGAATGGAATAACAGAAGAATTTCACCAAGTATAGGGTAGTCCCCGTATACAGGTTATTCCAACAGTATAATAAAGAATGGAATAATAGAAGTTCTCTTCATAAATACAAAAGGAATAACACCCCTTACAGGTACAACAAATAATATCCCTTACATTTGAAAGAAGAGTATTCCGACTGGTAGGACGAGGATATACTCGAAGAAAACTTGTACTACGCTCAAAGCTTTCTTAAACTCTAAAGAAATACACTCAAGATTATAGAAGAAAAATCCTCTCTATAGTTTTTCTCTCTAGAGTTTCAGTGAATTCGTAAGAAATAATGAAGGAATGAGCTTCTATTTATAAAAGAATGGACTGCATATTAATTAATTCATGAACTGTCCAAATTAATTTACTTTTAATCGAACGGTCCATATTTAAAGCAAAATCTTTTAAATAAAATATAATATATTCTATTTATAATCTAATAAAACGAATAACTTTATAAAAGTATTCTATTTTATATACAAACATTTTACTATGCAAAATACTATGCAGGCACTATGCAATACTATGCATAATAAAATGTAATATATTCTATTTATAGAATAACTATATAAAAGTATTCTGTTTTATATAAAAAGATTTTACTATGCAAAATACTATGCATAATAGAATATAATATATTATATTTATAGAATAACTTTATAAAATTATTTTGTTTTATATAAAAAGCTTTTCTGTTTTATTACATTAATAATACTAATAAAACAAAACTTCATCATCACTTACTTTGAAAAATTTTCAAATGTCACCCTTAACTTTAAACTTTTATCAATTTAACTATTTACCAAAATAAAAAATTGAATACTTTTATTTCATAAAATTCGGGGTCTCACACTTGCCGTAAAAGAAACTGGATATAGAAGTAGTGAAGTAGCAGAATACTCTTCTTCTTTCTCTCTATAATTTCTCTCTCTAGAGTTTCAGTGAATTCGTAAGAAATAATGAAGGAATGAGCTTCTATTTATAGAAGAATGGACTGAATAGTAACTAATTCATGAACGATCCAGATTGATTTACTTTTAAACAAACGATCCAAATTGATTTACAATTAAAATTTAAAGCAACGGTCCATAATGATTCACTATTAAAACTTTAAACCAGCGATCCATACTGATTTACTATTAAAACTTTTAAACCAACGATCCATATTGATTTACTATTAAAACTTTAAACCAGCGATTCATACTGATTCACTATTAAAACTTTAAACTAGCGATCCATATTAATTTACTATTAAAACTTTAAACTAGCGATCCATATTTATTTACTATTATAAATTCAACCAACGGTCTAAAATATTAGCACATCTCCTCATGGAATAATATTGTACCCAAAAATAATTTGGACCGAAAAGAAATATATTGTTCGGGTGAATATTAACTCGTGAATAGTAACTCATGAATAGTAACTCGTGAATAGTACTCTGACACGAAAAGTGTCCCGAATACCCGATTGCACAATATAACCTCTAGACATCAATTATCATCGAAATAGATGTCTATTTCTACTAACACAAATAATCCAACACAATGAAACTATCAAATTCATCTTTAATCAACACGAACTTATTCATCATTAATATTATAACTCACAATATTTAACAACCAAGTTGTTCCCAGGAAAGAGGGGGCTTTCCAATAAGGATTTTTCCCTATTGACGTGCAATTAGGTGATCAAACCTCTCATTGACAGAACTTCTAGACATTATAAATATTACAATTTAATAATATGAATAACTTTGTCGTCTCAATTATTGATTTATTAACATATAAAATATCGACAATGATTGAATCAAATAACGTGAGTTACTATGCAACAATTACTGTAGCAATAATTGAACAAAACTGAGTGATTTCTCACGTAAACATCAATAATTAATACCGTGTGCTACTATGCAACCACTCGTATTACTGTGCTTTTACTACCGAATAGTTCAACAGTATCAACGGTAAAACTTCCGTCGTTATTTTCATAAAAATATTTTTGTCGTTTTCTTACTCCTACAATAATTCTGTTGTGGGGTCCACCAATGATTGTGACATCGTACGAATATTCCCTGACACAAAGAATATTCTCCGACCAATCGAATATAATATAATAACTTGCATAATTTGCAAAATTTATAAATATTAACCACAACTATAACATTATATTAAATCGACACCATAATATTCAAAAAAAAATCGAGAAATTTAAATCTTTATTCGTAAAATTTGGGATTTTACATAATTTATCATATTAATTTATAAATTAGGAAAGTGACAAGTTTAAGCATGTAATTTACTATCAAATAACATGGGTATTTTACTTTTCCTTTCACGACGTAGTATGGTTATAATAAATTGGGAAAGTGACAAATTTAAGCATGGTTAGCTTTAGAGGTGTACAAAAAGTCTACATCCCGTGGTCTAATTTTGGTCCGGCCTTAGGGGCTGTTTGATAAAAATTTAATGAATCTGAATCTGAATCTGAATTTGAATGAAAAAAGTTGTTTGATAATTTATATATCCGAAACATCTGAATACTTTTTTTTTACTATTTTACCCCTTGGTTCAAGTATAAAATTTTATCTGAACATATTAAAAAATTAAATACAATATTTATTGATGAAAAAAATAAATACAAAGAATGAAAAGCTGTAGTCCTTTTACTTGGAAGGGTGAGGCTCAGATCTGTACATGATCTGCTAAAGAAATTCAACATATTAGCAGCAACAGGAATAGCACCGCCATGGCTGCAATTTGTTGTCCCCTGATTTGCTCAAGAAATTCCTACAAACATTTATCATCATAGCCTTTCATATATAAACATATTAGCAGCAACAGCAGAAGCACCAGAAAAAGAAAGGGTTAAATCCTTTACGCCATCAATAAAATCACCATCAAGAGCAACAATTTCTATTTTTATTGATGACAACGGTCCAGATGTTCTTTTATCTTTTTGGAATTTCAACCTTTGCTGCAAGTAAACGAAGAAGAGAGAGCGGTGGTGGAGAGAAGTCATGGCTATTTGGGTAAAGAACATTATTCAGATACGTTCAGCCGATTCAGCTAATTTTTTTCCAAAGAATCGCTCAGATCCATTAAGCTCTATTCAGATTTCAAAACTTGCAAACAAACAGCCTTAATGGCTGATTCACTCAGTTCTCAGTTCATTCAGTCCTATTCAATGCAAAACAAACACACCCTTAGTCAGTCTGATCAAAATCTAGCTTGGTTAAAATTTGGATCAGTTAAATTCGATATGAAAATTTTAAAGAGTTGGCTTGACCTGACAAAAAATTAACCTGAGCATGAGCCTGAGCTTATATCTATAAATAATAGCATTTATAAAATGAATGAGGGATATACAAAATACAAAAAGAGAATACTCTCTTTTTTTCTAATCATCTTTGTTTTAATAATCTTTTATAACAATAATATCATAATAATTATCATTATTACATGATCTTATGAAATATTATTAGGATCTAAAATCTTCACATTAACATTAATAAATAATCAATATTTGTACTGAAGTAATTAATGCCTAAATATAAGCCTCTTCCTAATTTTTTAAGCATCACGTAAAATCATATATGCATTCATCATTCATTCATTTAGGACTTTGAGAAAAAACAATAATTACAAGAGAACCATAGACATGCTATAGAAACCCTTGTTCAGTGAGTTGTTCTATAGGTGATTGTATTAAATATTTAATATTAAAAGTTAGTTAATTAAATATTAATAATAATTTAGTTTCTTGTAAATACTAGTAATATTTAACATTAAAATTTTATTAGTATTCTTTGCTACTTTTAATCTTATATATTAACATTAATTAATATATCATTAAACTAACTTTTAATGTTAAATATTAATAATAAGTTAGAATCTTATAAATACTCTAGTTATTTATTAAAGTTTTCATTTATACAAAAAAAAAGTTTGTTTCTATTTTATAATTTATATTTTTAAATGTTTACCATTAAAAGTAAAATAAAATGGTTGGATCAACCGGAACAGACCGACCGGACCCTAACCTATAAGCCTAAACATATGACCTTTAATTTATGACTTTTGAGACCAAAAGTCAAAGCTTGGCATGGTTTGATCAACGATCAAGACATGTCAGTCCTAAACCGGACCCGATCAAGTGGACCTGTTGCGCATGCCTAGTTAGGTTTAATTTAGTAGTCGCGTTTTTCTTTTATTTATTTGACACGAACTTTGAGTTATTATTTAATCATTATATTTAATGTGCTTGATAAAAAACATAATATTTGTCAAGTAATAAATTTTATTTTTAATAGATAACTTATTATAGATAAGTCATCCCAAATAAGTAATGGGAGGATTTAATTATGCCACTATAATTATATGTATCACTTGTCACTTATTACATATTTTTCTAAAAAAATTATTATTAATATTTATTTACATAATTGATAATTAAAAAATAAATATAAATATTCACAATATATATGTAACATAAAAAGATATCATAATATAATTTGTAAGTTATACTAATATATGATATTCTTTTATGGTGATATAAAGAAAACAAATATGGTGGTCACCGGTCACCGGTCACCGATCACAAACACGTGGATTCATGGGATGGAAATATGCTTTTCAAAAATAATACTAGGAATGAGAACTTATGTTTGTGCGTTGTTGGCCTCACTCCTAATTTGGAAGGCCCGCGATCTGCGACTTGACATTAGTTTGGTTTGACTCCGTTTGGTCAAACTTAAGGTTTGGATCGATCAGTTCCGACTTTGAAAGCTTGAAAATAACGTTCTTTTAAAACAGAAATTTGGTATGTTCTATAAAAAAGCTTGATCTTCCTTGGTCTGGATTTAGGTCTGGTCTTGTTTGGATCAGACTGACCTGATTCTTTATTCAATTATTTATAATTTTTAAAAATTTTAAATTAAAATTATTTATTAAATGAAGTGTAAATTATTACTTATTTATTATTGTAATTTATAAATTACAATACATTAGTTTTAATTAATACATCAATAAAATTTAAAGTTTTAATTATTCATTATTAATTTTTTATAAATATATTTAATTAATATACATTTTCAATGAATATAACAAGTTAGTATATTTACTATTAATAATAAGTTAGTTTATTGTAAATACTAAATTAATAATATTTAATATTAAAATTTTATTAATAATTCTTGCTACTTTTAATGTTAAATATTAATATTAATTAATACATCAATAAACTAACTTTCAATATTAAATATAAAAAAACAAGTTAGTTGTAAGACCTCAAATTATTAATAATTGAAATTTAATTTCCTCTATTTATCATTTTGAAATAGTAAGGGTTGATTTGATTAATGTGGTTAGTTATGGGTAAAACGCGAAAATATTTCAAATAAGCAGGTGGTTATAAAATATTCATTGTTGTCGGAGAATATTCGTTTGGTCGTTAAATATTTTTGCGATCGGGGAATATTCGTACGACGGCGCAGTCTTTTGAGGGCCCCATAACGGAAAACGATTGGATGAAAAAAACGACAAGTATAAGTTGTTTATAAATAACGGCGCAGTTGTTACCGTTAATACTGTTGGAATACCCGGTGGTTAAAACACAGTAATACGCGTTGTTGCACAGTAGCACACGGTATTGCACCAATTATTGATTCTTACGTAAGAAGACACTACTCAATAATTGTTACAGTGATTACTGTTCTGTATTTTATTTTAGGAACAATTATATTTTATATTTCATTTTAAAAAATAATTACAACAATAGTGCACTCATTAATTATTTACACAATTAATGCATTTAAATTTTTATTTACATTATTAGTGAATAATAATTATCTCTTACCGTTAATTATTATTTTTTATTAACACACATTCACATATGATGCACATCCACATATTTATAGTGCAGTTGGTAATGGACAGTGAAGCCAGAAACGATCCACCGCCAAGCGTGGATGTCGCCGTCTGCGCTAGCACAACTGCCGCATCAAAGTCGCGGTCGTACACTTGGTCTCCGCACGCGCAACAGAAGAGCTTCGCTCAATCGACGTCCACCGCGATGGCAAGTGCATACCATGCAGTAGAGAATGGGATCCCCGTAGTCTGTTCCACAGGAAATGATGGCCCTGATAGATCCACGGTAGTTAACGAAGTTCTTTGAGTCATAACCGTTGCTGCCACCACTATTGATCGAGATTTGGAGTCTACTGTTTTGTTGGGTGGAAACAAACTGATAAAGGTAGGTATATATATATATATATATATATATATATATATATATATATATATCATCAATAAACTTTTTTCCTAATTCATACAAGATCCTCATCCTGATTCTAGGCAGTTCATTTGGGCAAATGCATGGACATTATCCTTGTTCCCTTGGTATGAAGGTAACCAAACCTTCATATTAAGGGAACAAAACTTTCGTATCAAGGTAACCAATGCATATTTATATATACCAAGGTAACCAATTCATATATACCAAGGTAACCAATTTAGTGTTATTAGGTTACTAATTTATTTTGAATATGATACAGTTGGTAGCCAAACTTTTATGCAGTTGGTTGCCAAACTTTCAGACCAATGTAACCAATTTATACTGCATGTGTGTATGTAGATTGGTTACCTTGGTATAAAGGTTTGGTTACTTTAGTATACAAGTTTGGTGACCTTGGTACGAAGGTTTGGTTATCAATATTACATTACATATCACTCTCTTATCTCTCTCTTTCCTATGCAGTGTTCTTATTTTCTTTTGAATATGGAATTGGAATTGGAATTTCCGGACATGAAGAAAATTTGAAAAAACAAATAACCATGCTTCCATATCCAGTTGTTGAAGTTTGACTAATATTTTCTCTGCGAGTCCACTGTAATATTCGAAGATGAAAGTTTCTACTTGAGGTGGCTCGCACCAGATTACAATAGCGGCCAATGCTCTGCCCTCTCTTCGTTAAGAAAGGAAAAGTTTGTAATACATTTCGGATGTACAAGTAATTTGTTTTGTTTGGGCTATTGGACTTACTGACTTAGAGTAAGTGAATATTTTGAATTTGAATTTGTTTTTGTTGTTAGATCCCAAATATTTGAATTTGAATTTGAATTTGAATTTGAATTAATGGCAGTTATTTATCCTTGATTTTAGGTTCCATATTAATGTGAATTGTACTATTTTTATAATATAGGTCCTAATTACACTCTTTTTGTAATTATTTTATTGATGCACTAATGATGTAATTACTTTATAATTGTTATATATTTCTGTAAAGAACCCTTTATTTTATTGATTCAATAATTGCTGCGTTGATATTTTATATTACTGTTATTTCAATAATTGTCACTACACAGTATTTTCCATTATCGAAGCAATAATTCATATTATCTGAATAATATTATTAGAAAACATTATTGGCAATGTCTAGAAAGTTCTGTCTAAGGAGAGGTTTGGTCACCTAATTGCGCGCCAGTAAGGAGAAATTCTTATTGGAAAGCCCCCGCTTTCCTGGGAACGGCCAGGTTGCTAGTACTGTGATTCTGTAATATTATTTGTGAATAGTTAATTATTGATTTATATGATGAGAAAAATATTGATTTTATATGGATATAGATGGAGAAAATTTTTAAAGTGATAATTGTTGAAAAAATGATATTTTATCTTTTCTGATAAAATAATTTATTATTATATTTTAATAATATAATAATGGGATATTTTTACAATAAATGTGGGATATATGGGTATATGAGGAGGAAGAGTATTTTTGTTACATTAAATGATTAACACATATTTTGTTTGTCGGTAGACCCCAATTCTTGACCGAAATTTGATTATAGCCTGTAAAATCGCCCGTTTGTGGATTTCGGTCAATTTTTATTTGGAATTTGGAAAAACTTCCTTCTGTAAAGTTGTAGATAATGGAATTTCCTATGGAAAATCGCGCATTTCAAATTTTTCTAACAAAAGAGCTATTTATTATGAATTATTGAAGTTCTGAAGCTCCGAAATAATTAATTTTTGAAGTTTAAAATAATTTAATTAGGAAAAACATTTTTTTTATGTTTTGGCATGTATGGCTGATGTTGTGGGCTGGTAAGTGGGCGTAGGAAGTTGTGGAAAAAAATATATATTATTAAATTAAATTTTCTGCTTTGGTGTTCTAAGCATTTTCTTATAAATAGGGTGCTTAGGTTAGAATTGAAAATTACACCAGAAACTGAAGTTTTCTCTCTCTATATTATCGAGCGTATTCTTGTGAGTATTTTGAGTATACGGTGCAAATTCAAGTCATAGCCTATATCTGGTGTTTCAACTAGAAGTACTGTCTTTCGAGGTAAGGGATATTATTTTTTTAAAAAATGATATTACTTCTTCCAATATCATTATGCCAAAGTATTGATCTAAACTTTTAATCAAATTTGGAACTTTTTGTGTCGGAGTTACTATTCACGTATACGGCATTATTCACGTATACGGCACTATTCATAAATACGGCATTATTCATCGAAAAAAATGAATTTTTTCCTTTTCGTCCAAAATATCTATTATGGATACTAACTTTGATTGTATCCATGTTTTTATCATTCTTGAATTTCACACCACTATGATTATTTATGAAGTAATTTTGGACATAAAATAGCTGAAATACGAATCCTTAATATTTATTCTTTTGTTTCACTGGATTCGTTTTCTTTAAAATATTTTTCATCATCCTCAGTCCTAAATGATGACATGTTGTTAAATATCTTTGGCCTGTAGTGCAAAGATGATTGATTTTATTATGAATGTCTTTGGCCCGTAGTGCAAAGATGTAAAGGTGTTGAGATGAACATGACCGACTGATAAAAATCTTTGGCCTGTAGTGCAAAGATGAATATTGATTGATGTTACAGGGATAAAATAATGATGATGGATTGTTAAATTCATAGATATTAGTAGATTTCATCATCTACGTAACTCTTCTATGAATTATTATTTCCGTTGCGAATATTGATTTGAAACTTGTGGTCTATTGTATTTTATCAGATTTTTCCCTGTTGAGGACTAAAGATAATTTGTTCTATATTATCTTAGTCATAATATTCTTTATTGGGCTAGTTGAGCTCACCCTTTTCCTTTTTGTTCCATTTTTCTTCTCAGGAGGCGAGAATATAGCGAGTACTAGTCGGGGTATGGAATGAAGGGTCTAGACAGAGTTGTTTAGTAGTCCTCACCATTTTTGTAAAATAATGTATCAATAAATGTGATGAGGATTTATTTGGGAATAGATATTGTCTAAAAGATAATATTTGTATTTAAACTCACAGTTTTATGGTTGTATTAATAAAGTCGTAGTTGTTTCTGTACCATGTATTGACAACTCAGAATGGGTGATGTATACCTATTTTGGGGACGTCACAGTTGATATCAGAGCTTAGGGATATGATCTATGCGGAGATCAGGGAATAGAACTAGGAGGGGATAGACAAGTAAATCCTTCGCTAGTGAGTCCTACCTAAGCTTATTTGTTAGTTGGTCAGTATATAGGGATATTATGTGATATATTGATTTCCTTAATTAACCCTTATTTTATGAAAGTATTTGAGAACGTCAACTGAGAATATTAACAGTGGAGTAAATGAGACCGTGGAGACGCCTGTACTCACCAACGAGGAGAACGTGCAACAGGCTAGCAATGTTCCTCCTGTGAACAACACCACTGAGCAGATGATGAACGAGGGGATGTTTAGAAGCTTTTTACAGTTCATGCAAAATCAGACGAGGGAGACTCGTGTTCAAAATACAGGAGGAAATGATAACAATTCACGGGTTGTCACAGCCAAGCAGTTCAAAGAGTTGGGACCACCAAAATTCTGGGGAAAGCCGGATCCGATTAAGGCGGAAACGTGGGTCAAAGAAATCACCAAGATATTCGATGTCTTGGGATGCACAGAGGAGCAGAAGGTGCCATTCGCTACCTTTATGTTCCGTAATGAGGCAGATTACTGGTGAGAATCTGTGAAGCGTACCCATCCAGTCGTGCTCAGCATGTCTTGGGAGACATTTTAGAAACTATTTAATGACAAATACTTTCCTGAAAGTGTTCGTCATATGAAGGAAGTGGAGTTTATTAGACTAGAGCAAAATAACATGACGGTGTCCCAATATGAGGCGAAGTTTGCGGAGTTATCCAGGTTTGCACCTCATTTGGTGGAGAATGAGGAACGTATGACGCAGATGTTTCTGAGAGGTTTGAAACCCGACATACGTCAGTATCTCATTTCTCATAAATTTTTCCTCTATTCAGATGTTGTCAACAGGGCTCAGTTGTTAGAACGAGATAACGAGTACGTTCAACCGAGGGACCATAACCAGGATCATACAGGAGATAGCAGTCAACAGAATAACGATAACCAGCGAAGAAAGAAAAAGATGGACAAAAATGGTAACCACTCTGGTGGTAGTCATGTCCATGAAAATAGAAGAAGCGAGTCAGGATGAGATTTTAAAAAGAGGAGATTCAACAACGACAATATGAAAACGACAGCACTAACTGGTTCCAAGGGAGGGGAACGACCACCGGTCATATGCTATAAATGCGGAAAAGAGGGACATATCAGCCCAAACTGCCCACAACAGTTCAAGGTGTGTTATAACTACGGAAACGAAGGACATGTTGCTCGAGATTGTACGGTAGCGAAACCAAGTTCAGCGGGGACGGTGACTCAAAAGGCTGTCCCAGAAAAGTCAAAGTCAACGGTTCTTGGAAGAGCGTTTGTCGTGACTGGTCAAAATACGAGGAACCAAAACGAGGTGATCACGGGTAAGCTAATCATAAATTCTTGCGAAGTTTATACCTTACTTGATATCGGTGATACCTATTCATTTATCTCTCCTGCTTGTGCTCAACGTTTAAACTTAACTCCGGAGAAATTAGACTTTGATTTATCTGTGGAGACTCCGTTAGGAGAAACTTTCATCACATCCACTGTTTATAAATTTTGTTTAATCCAAGTTGGCACCATTACCTTACCTGTTAACCTTATCTCTTTAAAGATACTTGCTTTTAATGTGATTTTAGGGATTGATTGGTTAACTACTCATCATGCCAAAATTGATTATTTTCGTAAGGTTGTTAGCTTTCATATTCCTAAACAACCTGTTGTACGAATTCAAGCAACTAAACCATTAAAATCAATCACTGTCATATCAAGTCATAAAACTATTCGTTTATTGAAAAATGGATGTCAAGCTTTCTTAGCCCATGTTATGGATTTGAATAAAGACACGTCAGCTTTGAATAATATTCCTGTTGTTAGTGACTTTCCTGACGTATTTTCTGAAGAACTTCCCGGTCTACCCCCAGAACGTGAAGTTGAATTCTTTATTGACCTTGAACCTGGTACAAAGCACATTTCTAAAACCCCATATCGAATGGCTCCTATTGAACTTCAGGAGTTAAAGGTCCAACTACAGGAGTTGTTGGACATCGGTTTCATTCGTCCTAGTACATCTCCTTGGGGTGCTCCTGTTTTATTCGTAAAGAAGAAAGACGGGAGTATGCGACATTGTATCGACTACCGAGAATTAAACCATGTCACTATCAAGAATAGGTATCCACTACCTCGTATTGATGACCTGTTTGACCAGTTGCAAGGAACACAATTCTTTTCAAAAATTGATCTTCGTTCTGGATATCATCAGCTAAAGGTTAAAACTGAGGATATTCCAAAGACTGCTTTCAGAACTCGGTACGGGCATTATGAATTCTTAGTCATTTCTTTTGGATTGACTAATGCTCCTGCTTCTTTCATGGATATGATGAACCGAGTATTTAAGGAATATTTGGATCAGTTCGTTGTTGTCTTTATTGATGACATCCTCATATATTCCAAAAGCCGTGAAGATCATGAGCACCATTTGAAGCTGGTACTCCAAAGGCTTCGTGAAAACAAGCTTTATGCCAAGTTAAAAAAATACGAGTTCTGGCTTGAGGAAGTAGCATTTCTTGGGCACGTGGTGTCAAAACATGGAGTATCTGTTGACCCCGCGAAGATTGAAGCAATACAAAGTTGGGAGCAACCGAAGACGGTGACTGAAGTACGTAGCTTTCTGGGTCTAGCTGGTTATTATCAGAGATTCGTGGAAGGGTTTTCTTGAATCGCTACTCCATTAACTCAGCTAACTCGGAAGGATACAAAATTCGTTTGGAGCGAGGAATGCGAGAAGAGTTTCCAAGAGCTTAAGAGGAGACTTATTTCGGCACCTGTTCTAATAATACCATTTGGTTCGGATGGATTTGTTATCTACAGCGATGCTTCGGGCAAAGGGTTAGGATGTGTTCTCATGCAACGTGGGAAAGTCATAGCCTATGCCTCGCGATAACTTAAAGAATATGAGAGGAATTATCCTATTCATGATCTAAAATTAGCAGCAGTCGTTTTTGCGCTAAAGATCTGGAGGCACTATCTTTATGGGGAGAAAGTAGAGATATATTCAGACCATAAAAGCCTTAAATATTTCTTCACTCAAAAAGAAATCAACATGTGGCAACGACGTTCGCTCGAGCTGTTGAAAGATTACGACCACACTATTCAATACCATCATGGAAAAGCAAACGTGGTAGCTGACGCGTTGAATAGAAGATTATATGCAGGAACGAGTGCGATGATGTCAAATATACGCATAGAACCGACTTTAATCGAAAAAGTTAAAGTTGCTTAAGCCACAGACCCGGAGCTGATGCGTATGAAGAAGAAAGTACAAGAAGGTGCTATTCCGGAAGCGAGAATTGATGAAGAAGGAATACTTCAAGTCCACTCCAGACTTTGTGTTCCTAACGACTCTGATTTGAAGTACAAGATTATAATGGAGGCACACAATACACCATTTACAATTCATCCTGGAAGTACTAAAATGTATCGTGATCTTCGACATACATTTTGGTGGAACAATATGAAGAGAGAGATTGCAAAATTTATCTCAACGTGTTTAACTTGTCAACGTGCAAATGCGGAGCATCAAGTGACAAAGGGTCCATTGCAACCACTTGAGATTCCGAAATGGAAGTGGGAACACATTACTATGGATTTCGTTACGGGTCTTCCCACGGTTTCTCATGGCATAAATGTTATTTGGGTTATTGTTGATAGATTAACTAAGTCTGCTCATTTCTTGCCGATACGGGAGACTCATTCCCTTGAACGTCTTGCTCAAATATACGAAAATGAGATTGTGAGATTGTATGGCATGCTAGTATCCATAGTTTCGGATCGTGACCCAAGATTCACTTTAAGATTTTGGGTTAGCTTGCAGAAAGCTATGGGTACGGATTTACGATTCAGTTCGGCATACCATCCTCAAACGGACGGACAATCAGAGAGGACTATTCAAAACTCTTGAAGATTTATTAAGACTCTGTGTCCTAGACTTCAAGGGCAGTTGGGATAAGTATTTACCATTGGTGGAATTCTCCTATAACAACAGTTATCAGGCAAGTATAGGTGTGGTTCCATTCGAAGCATTATATGGACAAAAATGTCGCTCTCTAGTATGTTGGGACGAGGTGGGTGAAGCAACATTGTTGGGAACCGAGTTGGTACGTATGACTACGAAAAAGATCCAAATGATTCGACAACGTATACAAACGGCATAGGATCGACAAAAGAGTTATGCGGATCTTCATCGAAAGGATGTGGAATTTAGTATTGGGGATCACGTATTATTGCGTGTTGCTCCATGGAAAGGAGTTACAAGATTTGGGAAGAGAGGAAAGCTCAATCCACGATTTATTTATCCATTTCAGATTCTTGACCGAGTAGGAAATGTGGCCTATAGACTCGCGTTACCTCCAAGTATGTCTCGTGTTCATAATATTTTTCACGTATCCGTGCTTCGTAAATATGTGAAAGACCCGAACCTAGTTATTGAGTTAGAACCGGATGAGATAGTCGAAGATTTAATGTATGAAGAGGTACCTGTCAAGATCTTGGATAGGAAAGAGCATGTTCTACGCACGAAGGTCATACCACAAGTTAAAGTTTTGTGGAGAAACCATGCTATTGAAGAAATGACCTGGGAGTTGGAAACGAAAATGAAAGCGAGGTATCATCATCTTTTCGAAACAACAGGTACGTACGTTAATTTCGAGGACGAAATTTTATAAGGAGGGGAGGTTGTAAGACCCCAAATTATTAATAATTAAAATTTAATTTCCTCTATTTATCATTTTGAAATAGTAAGGGTTGATTTGATTAATATGGTTAGTTATGGGTAAAATGCGCAAATATTTCAAATAAGCAGGTGGTTATAAAATATTCATTGTTGTCGGAGAATATTCGTTTGGTCGTTAAATATTCTTGCGGTCGGGGAATATTCGTACGACGGCTCAGTCTTTTGTCGGCCCCATAACGAAAAGCGATTGGATGAAGAAAATGACAAGTATAAGTTGATTTATAAATAACGGCGCAGTTGTTACCGTTAATACTGTTGGAATACTCGGTGGTTAAAACACAATAATACGCGTTGTTGCACAGTAGCACACGGTATTGCACCAATTATTGATTCGTACGTAAGAAGGCACTACTCAATAATTGTTACAGTGATTATTATTCAGTATAATATCAATTGTGCATAAAAATTAAGAAAATGTTTGTATTACATTATATATAATATCAATTGTCTATAATACTCTTAAATTTTCATAATTATCATACCTATCTCATACTCTCTAACTCTCTCATCTCTAACATTTTCGCACGAGGGGTAATTTTGAAAAGATTATAGTTAATTCTCCTAGATTATATAAAATGACAAATATAAAAAAAAATAGAATTATCTAAAACAATATATACTAAGACACGAATGGAGTAATAAATATTAATTTATTAATAAATAAATAAATTATTCATTTATTGATAAATAAATAATTTAACTAATGTAATATTTTTTCGGTCTTAATGGTATGTATTTTTAGAGGCTTTGAATTGAATCCATGAGACTTCTCCCTTTTTATTTGGGGACCCATTAACACATACTATAATGTTATTGGGGGTGAAAATGATTACGGGTCGAATCAAATAATATTTTATCCAGATTTAACTCAATTTTTTTAAGATACTCGGATTTGTACTTAGATTTGAATAAAATTTTGCAATCTTTATTCATATTCGAATTCGACTCGTTGTATTGTATTCGAGTTCGACTTGACTTAACTTATTTTTTAATTGAATTATTCTACGAACATTTGAGACATACACAAATTAGAACCGGATCGTTTGTATTATGATAATGTATAGGGGTGCTAAAAAGTTTGATTTTTTCATTTTTTTACCGAATCGGTTGAAATCGGTACCGGCGGTACCAGTTTTTTTTTATTTTGATTTTTTTGGTATCGATTTTTCAGTTCGTTATACTTTTCAATACCGGTAATGAAAATTTTGAATTCGATAAATACCGAAAAACTGAAAAGACCAAATTTTTTATCCAGTGGCTGCATATCTTCTGGAAGCTATATATGAACAAAAAAAATCTTATGAGCCCAATCAACCCAAGGGAGAATGGAGATGCCAACTTTGGGCTAATAGGCCAAAGTTCTTAGTTGAAAAAATAGCTTGCCACTGCTTGGTATGAGCATGAAAAAAATAATATGATTACTTTTATTTGAATTTTAATTATGAGTAGAGAAAAAATAACATACAAATCCTATCATTTAAATTATTAATAAATTTTATTATTTTGTTATATTATTTGATACATGAGTAATAGCGATTTATTTTTAATTTAAAAAGAACGTGATGATTTAATTGTTTACCTTAAGTATATGATAATAGTTTAGTTAGATTCTTTTTATGAAAAAATATAGTTAATGAGACACATTTTGTAGGATAAAAGACTAAAAGAGGGACTAATATATATAGTTATTTATTACTATTTACTACAATTATGATATTTAAATACTCTTAGATTAACAATTGTAATTAGTATTTGTAAGAATGTAATTTACTAGTCTCATTTTTTAGTTTTAAAAAAATATGTTAATATAAAAAAAATTATTTAATTAGTGCGGTATAATCGAAAACCGAACCGAAAAAATCGGTACAGACTTTGTTCTGAACCGGTACCGAAATCAGTTATTCGGTACTGGTACCGGTACCGATTCTTGATTTTCTGATTTTTTTAGTTTGGTACCGGTTCTGTTTTTTACCGATGAGCTCTCCTAATAATGTATATAAAATTATGTTGATAAGTAGTTGAAATAATTAAAATTGGAACACTTCAAATTAGATCTTTAGTCTTGTCAAAAAATTAATGAGATGATATTATCACTATAAAAGTAATTAATAAACGATTTCTAATTCTAAAAGTATGTGAAAATTTTAATTGTTACATAATAAATATTATATAAATCGAGTATACGAGTAAGGATTAACAAACTTGTTTCAAGTATGCATTAGTGAGGTAAAGAAAATTCGATACTCTAAATTAAGGAATAGTGAGTGACTCATATTTGACTCGTATAAGTGTCTGAGTATAATAATAAATTTAAATTCGATTCGTTTAATTATCGAATTCGAGTTTCGCTCAAATTTTTGGATTGGATCCCAAACCCAATTTTGAACCAGTCAAATTCATTTTGAGGCCTACATTGTGACGCCCCAAAAAATAGGTATACATCACCCATCTTGAGTCACCAGATATATGGTACAGAATACAAATACAATTTTAAATATACAACAAGAGAGTTGTGAGTTTTAATACAAATATTATCTTATAGACAATATCCACTCTCAGAATAAGTCCTCATTACATTTATTGTCACACTATTTAACAGAATAGTGAGGACTACTAATGCTATCATCTGAACTCTAAATTCGTTCCCCGACTCGTCCCAGCTATATTCTCATTTCCTAAAGAGAACAGTGAATGAAAAGGGGTGAGCTCAACTAGGCCACTAAGAAATATTATGACTGAGCTAATGCAGAATAAATTATCATTAGTCTTCAATAATGTTAAACTGATAAAATACAATAGACATCAAGTTTAACTGCATCGGAACAAGCAATCCATTAAAAGAGTCAAATAGAGAATAAAATCTACTATCTTTTATGATTTAAAAAGTTTTTCATCACTTTTATCGCTGAGACTCAACTAAATAAATAATCCACATCATCAAATCATCCCTGAACTACAGGCCAAGGATATTATTTAGTATCACGACCACGAATTATCCATGCACTACGGGCCAAAGATAATCGTGTTTTCATCAACGGTCCTGATCATATCATAAAATAATTCATCTTTACTCCCTTGACCGAAGAGAATCCATAGCCATAATCATACCGAAAACTGTCCATCAATGCACTACGAGCCAATGAGGACTTTTTCTACATCATTTATAAAATTACGGTCATGATTATACCGAATAATCTCTTGTCATAATTATACCAAGTACATTTATGCACTACAGGCCACAGATGACTTTTAACAAAATATAAACATGAGGATGATGACAATGATATAAGAATTCAATAAAACAAGTTCAAGAATTAAATTATTCAGGAACTAATAACGTCCAAATTGTCAACATGATACTTCTTTGTAGAGTAAAATTCAAGAATGCTCAGAAGAATATTTCCATGAAAAAATACTGGATGAAGCGCAAATATCAATGATATTCCACTAATTTCATTTAGCATAGAAGTCAAAACTTTAATCAACTGAGTATAATAAAGAATGAAATAACAAAAGAAATCACCATGCATGCGGTACTTCGCATAGACAGGTTATTCCAACAGAATAATAAATAACAGAATCAGGTCAGGCGTAATACACATCGACAGGATATTCCAACAGAATAATAAATAACGGAACCAGGTCAGGCAAAATTCGCACCGACAAGATGTTCCAACAGAATAATAAAGAATGAAATAACAACAGAAATCACCATGCATGCGGTACTTCGCATAGACAGATTATTCCAACAGAATAATAAATAACGGAACCAGGTTCGGCGTAAAATGCACAAACAGGATATTCCAACAGAATAATAAAGACGTAACCAGGTCCGGCGTAAACGCACAGACATGATATTCCAACAAAATAATAAAGAACGGAATAACAACAGAAATCACCATGCATGCAGTACTTCGCATAGACAGGTTATTCTAACAGAATAATAAATAACGGAACCAGGTCTGGCGTAAAACGCACAGACAAGATATTCCAACAGAATAATAAAGACGGAACCAGGTCCGGCGTAAACGCACAGACAGGATATTCCAACAGAATAATAAAGAATGAAATAACAGAAGAATTTCACTAAGTATAGGGTAGACAACGTATACAGGTTATTCCAACAGAATAATAAATAATGAAATAACAGAAGTTCTCTTCATGAATACGAAAGAAATAATACCCCTTACCTTATAGAAGAAACTGGATATAGAAGTAGTGAAGTAGCAGAATATTTTTATTCTTTCTCTCTATAGTTTCTCTCTCTAGAGTTTTAATGAATTCGTAAGAAATAATGAAGGAATGAGCTTCTATTTATAAAAGAATGAACTGAATAGTAACTAATTCATGAACGGTCCAGATTGATTTACTTTTAATCGGACGGTCCAGATTTAAAGCAAAATCTTTTAAGTAAAATATAATACATTCTATTTATAATCTAATAAAACGAATAACTTTATAAAAGTATTATGTTTTATATAAAAAGATTTTACTATGCAAAACACTATGCAGATACTATGCAACACTATGCATAATAAAATATAATATATTCTATTTATAGAATAACTTTATAAAAGTGTTATGTTTTATATAAAAAGATTTTACTATACAAAACACTATGCATAATAGAATATAATATATTCTATTTATAGAATAACTTTATAAAAGTATTCTATTTTATATAAAAAACTTTTCTGTTTTATTAAATTAATAATACTAATAAAACAAAACTTATATATATAATATAACAATCGACAATAATTGAATCAAATAACGTGAGATATTATGCAGCAACTATTATAGCAATAATTAAACAAAATTGAGAGTTTTCTCACGTAAGCATCAATAATCAATACTGTGTGCTACTATGCAACCACGCGTATTACTGTACTTTTACTACCGAGTAGTTCAACAGTATTAATGGTAAAACTTCCGCCGTTATTTTTATAAATATATTTTTGTCGTTTTCTCATTCCGACAATAATTCTGTTGTGGGGTCCACCAATGATTGCGCCGTTGTACGAATATTCTCTACTAAAACGAATATTCCCCGACCAATCAAATATAATATAACAACTTGCATACTTTGTAAAATTTATAAATACTGCCTACAACTATAACATTATTTCAAATCCATACCATAATATTAAAAAATATATTTCTAGAAAATTAAATCTTTATTCGTAAAATTTGGGATTTTACATACATGTTTCTACTAATTCTGCCACATGTTCTCATTCTTTTTGCCCAAATGTATACTCCTAAACGGATTCGGTTAGTATGAAGTTTTTTTTTGATAAGTTGGTCAATTGACCAATAAAATACTAACACACATAGAGCCTCGTCTGCGTGTCAGCACCCTGTTGGTCAATTGACCAACTTACCCAAAAATAAATTTCACGCTAACCGCTTCCCTCCTAAACACATTCACCATCTTGTACACGGCCAATTCTGGCCCACAAATGGACGGCCAAGATTTATTATCATCAATTTTGCTATCCATGACAAGTATAGGGAAAATGTTTGCAAGAAATCCTCATCTCTTGTATACTAAGGTGGAAGTTCAAATCTTGATAATGGCTAAAGAAGGAAGGGTGTCTGTGTTTAAAATAGCAAAAAAATAAAATAAAAAAATTAAATAAAATAAAAATAATGGTCGCAAAAATATAAAGGTGACGAGGTGTAGTAGTTTTGTAAAATCCTGTGGTCTCTCTTTTGTTGTTTCTTTATGACCGATCAAGGAAAAACAAAACCATGGGCAGTTTTCTGTTAGCAGAAACCAAAACCTCCCACCATAATTCAAAACCACCAACTCCGCTCTCTGTATTTACGGGACGACTTACTAGTAGTACTATATTATATTGATCCACGTACATCACTACCCTGTACTTGCATTTGCATATAATTCATTTTCCCAATTTCTTTCTTTCTTCTACCTCCAGACACGAAAGCAAAAATTGATCACCGCACTAAACCCCTGGGTGATGCTACTTGTTCAGTTTTGGTTACTGGGTGTTGTTCCAAATGTTATTTCAATCACTGGGTATGTTTATATCTCTTTCTTTCTTTCTTTCTGTTTTGTTTTTTTTAAATCTACTCTTTGTTTAGTCTATTTTTTATTCCGTTGAAATGTTGAATGTGGGTGTAATCATAATGGGATTTTTGTTTCAGCTGGGTATTATCAAGATTTTAATTTTTGAACCAGTAAAAGTTTAGGTGATGGAATCTAATGGTTTGCCCGGTGGAATGTTTTCTGGTATGGGTTCTGGAATGTTAGGGTTAGAAATGTCATTACATCACCACCACCGCCAACCACCCCAACAAAACCCTCAAAACCCTAATCACTTGCAACACCAACCAATAGCTGCTTTTGGTCACCATGAAGCTGATCACCACCCACAAAATCAGCAAACTGTAAAACAAGGCTACCCATTTGCCCCAAAATCCAGAACTCAGCAATTAACATTTAGTGATGAGGATGAGCCTGGGCTCAGTGCTGAGGACGGTGCCGGGGATGAGAACAGAAAATATCCTTGGCATAGAATGAAGTGGACTGATGGTATGGTGAGATTATTGATAATGGCGGTGTTTTATATTGGAGATGATCAATTCGGGTCAGAAGGGAATGATCCGGCCGCCAGGAAGAAGGGTGGGGTTGGCGGAGGGGTGCTACAGAAGAAAGGGAAATGGAAATCAGTGTCTAGGGCTATGATGGAGAAAGGGTTTTATGTGTCTCCACAGCAATGTGAAGATAAATTCAATGATTTGAATAAGAGGTATAAGAGGGTTAATGATATACTTGGGAAGGGGACAGCCTGCAGGGTTGTGGAGAATCAAAGTTTGCTCGAGACTATGGATCATTTGTCGCCGAAAATGAAGGACGAAGTTAAGAAATTGCTCAATTCTAAGCACTTGTTTTTTAGGGAAATGTGTGCGTATCATAATAGTTGTGGTGGTGGTGTTGCAAATGGTGGTGATGCTCAACAATCTGCAGAGGTAGCAGCAGAGTCATCTCAAATTCAGCAGCAGTCACAGCAGACAAGGTGTTTGCATTCGCCAGAAAATGCCTCAAATGTGCCTAATTTGACTATAGCAGTGACAAAGGGTTCGAAAATGGTAAAGGGGGAAAACTGTGAAGAAGAGGAGGATGAAGGAGGAGAAGAAGAAGAAGATGAGGATGATGAAGAGGTGGTTGAAGGTGGTGCACATGATAGCCATGAATACGATACGGATGATAAAACCTCGAAGAAGCCAAGAAAAGGCATGTTCAATTCGGTGTCACCTGTGATTCAAGAATTTAGTACTGAATTGAAGAATGTAGAACAAGACGGGACGAAGAGTTTGTGGGAGAAAAGGCAATGGATGAGGATGCGGCTTTTACAATTGGAGGAGCAACGAATGAATTACCAATACCAAGCATTTGAACTTGAAAAAGAAAGGATGAAATGGTTGAAGTTCAGCAGCAATAAGGAGAGAGAAATAGAGGTAGAGAAGCTTGGGAACGAGCGGATGAGGCTTGAGAATGAGAGAATGGTTCTTCTTCTTCGTCAAAAAGAGCTAGAGTTGCTTGGTCTTCAACAACAAAAACACTCACCTTACAAGAGGGGTGATCCATCTTCGATCACAGTATAAATTATGTAGCAGATGTAGATTATAAGGTTGTTCCATCTTTGTTCTTCCCAATTTTGTTTATGAATATGTACTTGGGTTTTAGCCTCACTCTTCATGTCTGCATGTGGGGGGTGATGTTGAGCTGAGACATTTCCTTCAAAGACTTTTTCTGGGCCATTCACTGATCTAAACTCCTAATTAATTATTTGGTCACGGTTAAGCAAAAATTAAGATTTTCTCTGGGCAATTCACTAATGGTAATTCCTTTTTGGTCATGTTTAACAGTTTAAGCAAAAAATTGAAAAGAGGTTGACCCTAATTTGCCACAGAACGCGCGCCCAGTGGGACTCGATCCCACAATCGCCTGATTAGAAGTTAGTCTCCTTATCTTTTAGGGCATGGGCGCTATTGATAATATTTTAAAATTTAATATAATAGTTTCTTTGTAAAAACCCTCCATTGGCCCTTTTTAAAATTTAATAATTAAATTTGGGATAAGTATTAAATTGTATGTATTTTATAATGTTTATAGGTTTTTTTTGTATATATTTAAAAGAATAATAAGATCTATTAATTTAAAAAATAATCAATTTGATCATAAAAGTCACGAGACGGAGAGAGCACTCCCTTCACTTTTAAACCTATAATAAAATAAAATTATGACATGCATAACATTTGTGCTAAAACTGGCTTTTTAAAAAAAAAGTGTTCTAGCATATGAGAAAAAATATTACTCCATTTTTAAAAAAATAATGTTGGGAGTCTAAATTTTTTTGTCTCAAATGATAATACCTTGAATATTTTAATAATCATTTATTACATAACCAATCACATAAAATCTACCTGACTAATGTTATAGTGACATGTCATTTGAAACATTTTTTGAAAAAGCTCTTCTATGCTAATATTATAATTGGTCATAAATAATTTACAATTTCACCTATTTGAATTTTACCAATTGTTGAGAATTAAAATACAAATAGGTGAATTACATAATCAAGAATTTTTTTAATACAAGTCAATAAACCTTATATTCTATAAATGAGACAAGTCAGTAAAACAAGTAAGAAAAGACTCCCAAACCTAGCAAAAAATTCAGGAGAAAATAGTATGCCATAATTTTCATAATTCATTCCAATACTAGATGTCCATTGGGTAATCTCTCTTTTTCTTTTCCTGATAGTTGTTGTACATCTGTTCAGACAGTTATATTTCAGGGAGATTTGAACAGAAGTGAGCAGCCATGAATAACTTTGCAATTATGATTGTCAAGCACTCAAATATATCCTTAAGAACAAAAAGACCAATTGTAAAGTCACTTGTGAGATCTGAAACTGATATTTCAGATACCCCCTGCCACAACTAAAACTATGCAAAAATAAAAAATAACTCAAATCACTTCAATTACTTTATAAAAATTTCCCAGTATACGCAAATATAATATTAAGCCCCTATGACATGGCCAAGACCTGAGTTTTTTAGATCTCTGGGTTGATTGGTGATGTTTCCCAATAATTTACAAAACTAGAAGGATACCATACAAGCTCTAGTCTTCAAGCTCAATAATCTTAACCACAGATGCATCCCCAACTTTCTGGCAGACAACAACCCGATCATGCGACTTTATTACCCCTGAGGACTTTCCATGATCAAGCGCAACCTTCAGGACCGACTCATTTGTTGCGCTCGTAGATTCAGCCTATAGAAGTATACATAACATCAAATTCAATAATATCTTCAAACTTATGAAAGAAAAACGCCATTTGATTTCTACCCACATCAAAATGGTCGAGTATATCAATTATAGTATTCTGCAGGTAACTTCAATAGAAATGGATGGATTTATTACAACACCAAAGTGAAAAGAAACCCATGGTCTTCATGTGAGCACGTAAAGTCCACCCATGATAGTCAACGGCAGTCAGGCTGGGCAGACCACATTCATAAAAGCACATAGCCTTAAGTCTCAGTCAAGGTTATAAAAGGTCACCAATGGTTCCACGAACTTAGCCTGTTAGAAATTGAGGCTAACAATATTCTATCATACTCCAAAATCCCCCCCTCCCCCGTGCAACTTCCCCACTAGCTAGTGGATAGGCATATCCTGGTACATTATAGCGCACAACCCAAAAAGAATGCAAGTACAGTACTACAGTGACAACACAAGGGAGGGAACCAAATATAAGTGGAAATACTTGAATGCAAAACCTTGAGGATATGAAGTTAAGTTACCATTGCTCTAAAAACTTGTTCTCAAAGAATAGGCCACATTATGTTTATCATACTTTAACAGGTATTAATCTAATTAAAGATGATTGTCGGTCCTTGAAAAAGAAAAACATGACTTCTGGAAAATATAGTTCCTTAGCTGAGTTTCAGCCTCGATCTCAGTCCCAGATCCAATATATAACTAATTATAATAAATGTAAAAAGAAAAAGAACCATAAAGCCTTGAGTTTGATTTCGAAATAATATCAGTAAGCAGTGGCATAAATTGACTATATAGTTTCCTAACTTGGTGTTCCAGGCAGGAAATAAAGACATATCTTATTGTCACTAGGATATGTATGTTTATGTGTATGTGTGTGTAGAGGCACAAGGATGTTTAGCTTTCAACACAAGATGGCTTTACAAAGCTTATCAAGTGCATACACATTTATGTGAAATTTGAAGATGTGTGATTTTACTTTAGAAGAAACTGGAAACTATAATCAACCAGCAGTTAAGAAATCGAAATAAGAACTTACAGGATGTCGGGGATCAGCAAGCATGGGAAAAAGACCTCTGATAATAAGTGATTGCCTTGCCTAAACAAACATCAAGTAATAACAATAGACACATTAGCTTAATATATCATCACGATGGCGAAAAAGGTAAGAGGAACAACATAAAATGCTTAAATTCAATTCTTGGGTTTAACACATTATTCCAAGATTCTCAACCATAAAGAGAAGTTTCTGAAAAGTATTGTTTTTGTAAGTTGGACAAATAAGTATTTATGTGCATCAATAATAATAAATGCAATATGCATGTAAAAGCACAAGTATAATGTTTAATGCAGCAACAAAGTATTCATATATAAGAAAACTGTTAAGCTTTGCAAATACAAAAACCTAACAAACCCATGCATGTGTAACAATAAATTCAAGCCAGAAAGCTGAAAAAACTTCAAAGCAGGAGCTGAAAAAACTTCTAAACCGTATAATATAAAGGACATTTGCTTCACATACAGAATGGAAACTGAATTTAGTAAACGTGAAGAGCTCAAAAGTACATGCACTAAAACACACTTATTAAGAGCATCAAGAAGCAAAGTCAGCATCAGATATCACAACTAAAAATGGAAATTATCATTTCTCATAAATACAGGTCCTAAACCTCAGACCTCCACAACTCCTGTCCAATATTGAATTGATAAAAAGAAAAGGGGTTGGTGATAGAAAAAAATATATTTAGGAACTGAATAAACTTTAAAGATGCAATTATTCTAGCTTTACACATACATCAGTTTGTTAGTGATAATGCTTAAAACATGCTATCATTTTCTTGCCGTTGATGTGGCATGAATGGCTACTTGTAGTTTCATTTTGCTCTCTTTGAGATTTGTAGGAACCACATTAATCAAATTATTATGAAAAACCAGTTCATAGAAAATAAGCTTTGAGCAACATTAATGGATTTCTTAGTACTCATATTATTAAATGTTTCCTAAAATATGAATTTGATGAAGTAACATATAAAAAAGTAATAATACTTGGTTGTGGTAGATTTTTTAATGAAATTTTTATGACTCAAATCTCTTGAATTTCCAGAAAATATTTTAAAGACATGGTCCAAACACGATCAAATGATACAGGGACCATTTTATTCTGTAAAATATTTTAACAAGTAAATTGTTTCCCTATGAAAAGTATTATGTTGAAATGCAGGGACCATACCGAGTAACAATCAACTAAGAGTTTCCACTATCCAGCAAGAGAAGGAACAAGATAATGTATGTAGTTCAACTACTAATCCAAATTGAGTATTCCCAACAGAGGTAAGCTGTAACTAGACTTGAATGAGTAGCGTACCTCAAATGCACCACTAAAACTCCACCGTAACTGATTTGTCTTGAGCCGTGGGATGACAACAGATAGAACTGGCATTGTTGGTCTATACTTTGCAATTAATCTGGCATTCATATATGTACAATAACTTAAATTTTAGTTCTAATTTCTAAACAAAAGTGATTACCCTAACTTCATTAGTAACAAAGACATCTCAATTCAAGATATATCAAGTATTTATGTTGATTTTTGAACATTCAACAAATACCTAGCAGCCCTTCCAGATGAAGTGAAGCAAATAATAACAGATGCCTTCACTTTGATGGCCGCACGTACCTAGACAAGAAAAGGAAAACACCTTAAAATACTTTCAAAAATGCAATTGTTTCGATGAAGGAACCTAAAAATGATTCTTCACAATACCCAAAGCAATATTAGAAAGTATAAGCAGAACAAAATAAATACACGCCCGCCCACAGAATATCACTTTCAGAAAGAATATACCGCAGAGGAAGCAATTGATTCCAAATGTGTCATTGGTTCTCCAACATATTTGACAGTCTTCTTGAAGTACATGTCTTGATTGAAAACCTTCTCCGCCTGTATGATAATTCAAAGACGATGCTTGTCAACCATAAATTATCACCATGGAAAGTTGACTACGAAATTAAGAGGATCACATAAAAGCAATAGCAGCATGACATCTATATCAAACATATATAATTTGAGTTAAACCCAAAGAATTGAGATCCAACAATGTGTCTAGCATCCATTCTATATAGCAAATGCAACCATTAGTTTTGCTACATCATCTCTTCAAACACACACTGCCATTAGCAATGCTACGAGAGCCAACTATATAAAAGGTTAACAAAAATTGACTAAATAATTCTTAAAATTAAGTGTCAGAAGAAGAATAAAAATATCAGTAGCCGGACCTAGGCGGCAGAGGGGCACCTAGAACCTAGGCGTTCTTAGACGGTCTCTTTTATTTATTTTTCTATTGTATATACTTGTTATACTAAGCATATAGTAGATTTAACTTTTTAAAATTTAAATGAAAAAATTACCAAAAAAGACAAACTTTTAAGGCTTAACAATTCATTCAAGTATTGTAGAGCTTCAAACCCTTTATTGAATTGATGTTGTAGAGGCCTGATTGGGTGCCTGGGCACCCATCCAATTCGAGACAGTTGGGGACCTGCCTAGAGCCTACGCGCGGAGATTACTAGGACCTAAATAGGGATTTATTAGAACACTACAGGTAACACTAAAATACAGTTCGTGTAACTCTAATACAGCGTACAGCTTAAGTCTAGTCCATCATATATATAATTTATCAAAATTAAGCATTTGACGCAAGACAATAATAAGAACTTATTTCTTGAGACAAGCTAGGCCTGACACATTTAGGGCATTAGCCTTTGTGCAAAGGAAAAAAAATACCTCAGCACAAATTTTACCAACAATAGAGATAGTCTCAACAGGGTACAATCCACGAAGAGTCTCAGCACCAAGAAGAATAGCGTCACTTCCTGCAAAATCAGGTAACCAATATAAAATGCCCAGTTTTTGTTGCGCTGAAGATGATGCAGAATAAAACCTACTCAACATTAGTAGAGAAATACATAACATTAGATATATGGACCTAAATCATCAGACAAAAATATGTCAAAGTAATTTCATGAACAATCACGACATAGTATATAATCCTAAAAAATAATATAATAAACAAGATATATTTACAAGGGATTTTTGGGCAGCTACTAGAGGGATAAATCCTCTAACCAGAAAGACACTTACCATCCAATACAGCATTAGCAACATCAGTTGCTTCTGCACGAGTTGGCCTTAGATTGTCAGTCATGCTATCAACAACACGAGTTACCACTGCTGGCTTCCCAGCCATGTTACACTTGTAAACAGCAGCCTTCTGAAATAAAAACACCTGCAAAATTTCAGACAGTAACAGGTTAGGAGCAAGTAATTATACTTTTTGAAACGATCATAATTTACTTTCCACAAGAAACTGCATATATAAGCAGAAGTTGCACAAAGAAGCCTCAAGCTTTTTTGACATGGATATGGAATAGTAAAAAATTTCTTTGAAATCCTCCACACAATGTAGGCTTTTAAGGTGAAGTATAAGGGAAAAACTTTTCACTTCGTGAGCAAAAATGTAAGAGTAACGTCACACCAGTGTCACAAATATCAAAGTTTGTTTCAGGTATTTGTTTATGTACAAGTGGGTCAATGCAAGTCTGTAACTGGTATGAAACTAATTGATTAACCAAATGAAATTCAAATAAAATAATTGCTTTGAACTATTTGATAAACTAACCTTCTCAGGTGGAAGATCTATGCCAAGATTCCCACGGGAAAGGATGATACCATCTGCCTCTTGCAGGATCTCATCAAAATGTGTTAAACCCTAAAAAAAGAGAGAAATGTATACATGAGCCTCCCACAAAACAATGGGCAGAAAATAAACACATAGAAACCTGCATGGAAAAGGAGAAGCAATCTCGTACAAGGTTACTTAAAACTCACCTCTATGTTCTCAATTTTTGCAAAAATTTGAGTTTGACTCAAGTCACCCAGGTTAGATAAATATTCACGGGCCTGCAATGCAGTAAAAAGAAGCCTGTTTGCTGAGAAATCTGAGCACCCAACAGACTAGGGAACATGGAGTACATGAGAATTATTAACACAAACCCAATTAGGGGAACTTACTTCACGAACATCTTTCGCGTGCCGTGTATATGAAAGAGACAGAAAGTCAATTTTGTTTTGTGCACCCCACGTGCTTATAACCTAAATTAAGATCGAAAATATCAGTATCACTCCTAGGTCCATGTCAAATTTTATTAGAAAGAAGGGCATAGCAGAGTGAAATTTAATAAAGAAAAAGATAGAGACGCTTTGCTACAGAATACATGCACCACTAATTTTGTCGGATAAAAGTATGCAGCTTTCAATGATAAAGCATCAAAGTTATTTGCTGTCACCATGTAGCTGCTAGAACATGATCTATAGAGATGTATCAAATGTTAGAGGCCAAGCATCTAACCAGTATCTGTATAACGAACAAAAAATAATGTTTCTTCTTTTCCTGGTTGTGTGTCTTATAACCACGTCTTAACAAATAAAAACTACACTGTCCCAATGTAGACAGTTTTTTGTATATAGATTTCCCGGTATAAAAGTCAATTTTTAAAAGGCCTACAGGCTATAGATATACTATTTTTACATTGTATCCGAATCCAAGCCAGATATATCTGGTTCAGTTCACACTTTAGCATAATAAACATCTTGCAATTTAAATTCAGTAGAAAAACATTAAATGACAACTAACTTTTTGAATCGGACGGTGATAAAGGAAATTACATGTTCCTCATTAAATGTATAAAGCATCAACTGCTCAACCCTTTAATGGTAGGAACTCCAAGTGGGGAGTCTAACAAGGGACAGAGAGCCTAAATTTGAAACATAGGTTGAATAATTTCAGTTTTATATCTTCACAATGGGACAGGACATATAAATCACTTGCATAAGTGCAAACAATTAAAAAAGAAAAGATGAGACAAAATCATAACTTCCAAAGAGGATACGTCGAAATGAAGGAAAAACAAGTAGATGCTTGTATTAATCATCCATAAAATATTGCCACAGAGAAAAAGTTGATGCAATTCTCCTTATATATTTTTTCATGATATCTTCATATTTTATACATGAAACAAACAAAACAACCGACCGAATTCAGGAGCCAAAAAAACATGCTTAGCATTTATTTCTTGGAAGCAGTACTGACCTCCTTATCTTTATCAGAGAGGGTAGGCATTTCAATACGAACTTGACAGACATGCAGAGTGAACATTGACCCAGCCAACGTTGCAGAATTTTTTATCGTGCAAACCACATCATCATCTTTCACACTTTCAACCTGCTCAGCCCAGTATTTTTTTTCAGAAAAAAAAGGTCGTCATGCATAGGTTAAATGAAATAACTTTTAGCTTGCTGGCCAGTTTAATGATTATTTTTGGACTTTACAAGTTTTAATTTAATTTGAAACAACGCTCACAATAATTTTCTAATCCGAACTGAATAGAAAATTCATGTCAACATAGTTTATGCAGTCTGCCTCCTACCTCCAACCAAACAGAAGTAGTCTCACTTCCTGTGAACAGGTAATGGCCTACAAAAATAGTGTCTCCAATCTTCACGGCCTGCAAGACCATGACAACATTCTCGTAAGTACGAACAGTTTACTAAGAAGTTAACATAATCCATTACTGAAAATAATATCTTCATATAATTATTGATTATTGAAATAAACATTATCCATTATTTTAACCAAATTATGAGCGTAATGAAGTATGCATATTATCAATTATTACCACGAACAAGTTTGAGCAATTTCTAGAACCTGAATACCTGATAATTAGTCCACCAACTTCCCCAATAAGGGTAGGTAAAAATCTTAACATAATGAGGTTACGGTATTGTCCATTTTAAAGTAAAGGTTCCAACAAGCAACTCAGCCCATTGTGAAGCATGAACTTGTGAAGCATGAACTTGTGAAGCATGAACTTGTGAAGCATGAACTTGTGAACATAAGGCGACTATTCACAATGGCTATTGGAGATATTAACCAAGAGCAAGCAATTTGTGATTTCTTCAAAAGTTTAAATTGACTTTTTTATTTATTTGAATAAGCCATATCAAATGGATTAAAACCCTGCAAAATAGTTTTTCTCCCTTCTTTTCATGCTACCGAATGATTTGTTAAGTACGACTAATGAGCAAAGTATACTCTCTCTCACACAGTTGTAATGCTTTAATATGTAAATAACAGAAACAATTATACATGATGATGAGGAGATATTAGAATTTAAACCTTAGCGAGTCCATTAAAGTTTATTGGCAGCACTTCAGGAGAGGCGTCCTGACCTTGATAAGGCGTCAGGATAACAGTACCATCTTCCTGAAGTGAAATAGACTTCTCAATTTTATTCACAACCTGCAACTCAGGTCCCACTGTATCTAGCATAACCTGAAAAGTAAAGAGAATATTGTCATATTCTTACTCTTACCTGACTCACATTTTTCTAATTAAATAACAATTAGGACTCTTCATCAAAGAGGCAAAATACAGCAGCTAAGCGCATTGCCATCGAAATTCCAAACCCTATATATAAAATTACAAATACATACAGCACAGAGTTTCTTAGTGCTCTTGACAGCCATCTTCAAATTTTCCAAAGTCTCTTGGTGATACTCAGGGTGTCCCCACGAAAAGTCAAATCTAGCCACTGCCACAAAACACAAACCATTAATTGAAAGAAAAGAAACATCTTTAAAAAATAAAATAAACTATATAAACTATTTTTTTTCAGTTCAACTGTAATTCACATATATACAAATTCAATTAGGCATATTATTTAGAGTAAAAATTAAACAGTTAAACAAAGAAAAAACATGAAACCTGACATTCCAGCTTTGAGACAACCGGAAATAAGGTCGACAGATCGAGATTTAGGGCCCAGAGTCCCTACAATCTTTGTCATTGCAGGAAAGAAGCTCTGCACATATACATCACCATGTCATAATTTCTCAAATCAATCTCAAAAGGATATGCATGCAGTTACATAGAGATACATAGACAGATGTTTAAACAAATATACATATACTGAAATTACAGATCCAAGTTGAAATTGAAAGGAAAAATGAGAAGGAAAAAAAAAGTCTCACAGATTTTGAAGGCTCGAGGATGGAAGCCATCCTAATAGGCTCCTCGAGGAGCAAGTGATTCGAATGCATAGTTGACGATTAGAGACAAACGAAAACTGAGGTATATATAAATATATAGATTGTGTGTATAAATATATATATATAGAGAGAGAGAGAGAGAGATTGTATGTATATGTGCAGAATGAGGTAGTAGAACAACAGAGAAATTTATGCGATTGAGAAGTCGGTGGGTTGGAACTTGGAAGTGGCGTGAAAACGACGGAGTGAATGGAGTTTTGAAGGTTTTCTTTTGGACCAAACCTAAATATATTTTGGTTTTTTATTGTTTGATTGTTTTTTACCGATGAAACTGGTCTCAAATAACAGTGGGTAAAGGAGGAGGTTGGGAATGGAAAATATTAGTTTTATTAAGTGTTCAGTTATTTATTGTAAATATTTATATTGAAATATGATTATGATGTATATTAATATATGAAATTGAAATTATAAAATTAGTTTACTAAATCAAATGTATTATTAATTAATTATAATTATTTACATAATTTGTAATAAAAAATGATATATATATATATATATTGATATAAAATTACAAAATATATTATTTTCTTTTTATTTATTACTATGTGAAATACATCTCGTAAAAGTAATTAAAATATCATCCTTTCAATTTTTAAATGCTCAACCCTCTAAAAGTAAGGTCAAATTTTATTTTTTAAATTAATTTGTTGTTAGATTGATAAAAGAATCTTATAAAAATTAATTCATAAAATGATGTGATAAAATATAATTTATTAATAATCTGCAATATATAAGTATAATCAATAATAATTAATCACGTTATTTTATATGTATTTTTTGTAATAGAAAAAAATCATTTGTCATCAAAGTAAAAAAAATGGTGTTAATACATGGTGCATAGGATAGAGTAAAAATAAAGCGCACGTGTTATGTATGAGGTTTAGTCGAGGGACACAACTTTGTTTGCCAAGAAAAGACAGCTTATACCATGGTCCACGCCTGTTTTTTTGTCATCGGAGTATTGTGTTTGATTCTATGGGTACCACTAGTAGTTGCAGTTAGTATTGCGATGCTGGTTTATATCTCTCTGCGGCTTGTAGGGCCCACAATCATTTTAACCACTGGATCAACACAATGGCTTGGCTACTAATGAAATCTAATTATATGAATTTCATTTGCAACCGCAACAGGCTCCGGCGAGGGCGAGCAGGCACTGGCGCACTACTTCTTCTCCGAGTCTCTAACAGTCCGACTACCAGCAACAGGTCTGTGTTAATATTTTTTTTAAGGACCATGAAACGACGTTGTTTCATAAAAACAAACAAAAAAAAAATTACTAGGTATCTTGTCTCTCACTCTTTACACTACCTCACTCTCCGTCCGCTATTGCCTCTTTAGTCTCTTCCCTTCCTTGCTTCCGACAGCCTCAGCCGCCACTACTCCCGGACTACTTCCGACAGCCTTAGTCGTCCGCCGCCTCCCGCCGCCTGCCTTCTGACTCTGCTTGTCTGCTCTACGCGGACCACGCCTCGCCGCCTCGACCAGCCACTGCTTTGGACCTTTGGTCCAGCCGTCCAGTCCAGGTAATAATAAAGTAATTGATGAATGTATATTCTACAATTGATAATTTGATATAACGTGGTTGATGGTTGATTGGTAAACAATTGATGAAATTATTTGACTCTTAGCAATTGATTGGTAAACTGTAAACATGATCACTAAGAATGGTAAAAAAAATATTATTTGATTTTTATTGGTGGTTATTTTGATTTTTTTAAGTAAAGATGAGCAATTTGTTTCTTGCCCATGTGTTTATTGTATTTTCTCCTTTTTTTTTGATTGGTTCTAATTATTGTTTCCTCAGTTCTACAGAGTACAGAAACCCATTTATGATTTAAAAAAAAAGGTGTTCCAAAATAATAGTCCTTTGTTCTTTTAACAACCTATTAAATTTCAACCATGTGGACTTGGGGAATCTAGGGAGGGGGGGACAAAGGGAGAGAAAAATTACCTTTGCTATGAAGGGTTTTACTGATTTTGTTGCATAATAGACTCGAACCTCTGTTACCAATACAACTATTAGGCTATTACCATTGCTGCATAATAGTCCTATTTATTAGACTACAATACAAACTAACTTACTCCTAATTTACGCTTACAAACTACTCCCTCCGTCCCAAATTAACTGCTCAATTTTGACCTTTTTTAGTCAAATTGACTATTTTTAGAATTAATAATTAAACATATATAAATATATTTCTGAAATTATAAAAAATAGGATTAGTAATAAATTGTATATACTTTCTTTTGGTTATAATCTCTTCACCTATATTTTAGCAAAAATAGTAAAAAAATTAGTTTTAAAAATGGTCAATTTGACTTTAAAAAGTCAAAACTGAGCAATTAATTTGGGACGGAGGGAGTAAATTATTTTGGTATTCCTTTTAGTTTGTAAAATGTTGAAATGGGACTATAAATGTGGAACTGAGGGACTTTTAGATACTTTCTTCATTCCATTATATCTGACGTTTTAGAGATTTTCACATACATTAAGAATAGATGTAGTTTTATTATTTTACCCTTAATTAATATTTTGATCTCATTTAATTATTCATTAACACCAAACTTGATTTCACACTCTCTCTCCTAATTAAAGAATAGAATTTGAAATGTTTTTTGAAAACAGAGAAAATAGCCATTAATGCTGGTGGAGAAGGAAGGGTAGAAAAGAAAACTAATAGGCAAAATATTCTTGGTTTTGTAGAACGTCAAATATTTTGGGAAGAAAAAAATCTTCTAGAACGTCAGATATAATTGGATGGAGGGAGTATTGACTATGAATGCTCAGAGCCCATCTTAGGATCATCAACAATAAGTTTGTTGGAATATTTAATAAGAAGCTCTTCAAGCGTCAATAAATAATTTTTTTTATTGATATATTTTACCTCTTTTAAATTATGTTTTGGTTCCGCCACTGTGATGGTTGGACAAGTTATTTATTTAATACTGTATTCCTGATCGAGTTTTAAAGAGGGGCAAAAAGGAAAGGGATCGGGAAAATTAATTTTATGTTTGTGAAAAAGGTATGATGTTATTGTCTCGAACGTGGCTTATAATGATATTAATGAGGCAATTCTACTACTCCTCCTCCTAGTAAAGAATGACACATCATGACATACATATTTTGTACCAAATTTATTACATATATCACTAAAATAAAATCACATTCCATGGATTCTAAAATTAATGATAAAAAAACTGACGAATATATTTAATTTTTTTGTATTATTGGATCTCATAGTTTGGATAATTGTTGTTGATATCAGCGAATGACAAATGGGCGTCAAACCTCCTATCCTATCCTATCCTATCCTAACATGGATGTAATGGTGGATCATTTGTGCTCGACTACAATTCGGACTAACGCAAACCTTTAACATGGACTGGACTTGAGAATTCCTAAGGAGTCTCTATTTAATTAAAATAAATGAATAGGATCCTAGTCTGTTTCTGTTTGTCTATTAAGAGTGTGTGTGTGTGTGTGATGGCCAAAATCCCATATGTTTTTGCCATGGATATGTTATTTAGATTTAATTTTAAACATTGATAAAAATTATTTTATACCAACACATAACGTTATATGAGATGAGACAGAATATTTAAATAGGAACACCAAGCCAAAAACAACAAACCTCTGAAAACAAATAATAGTCCATCCATTCCAATCCAAAATTATTTATTTTGAAAACCTAAAACATCCATCCCTAATTATAAAAGATTTATTATTTTTCAAAATCAAATAAATTTTTAGAACCTCTAGGCCTCCAACATCATCTCTTTCCATGCAAACCCTCCAATGTTATCGGTTTCTATTGCTGGGGCCGGGATAGCAGAAATTAAGCTAGCACTAAGATCATCATTGAATTCTATTCTTTAAGAAAATTGGGAGGGAGACCTAAGCACTCACTTATGATCCCTTCCAAAAACTCACCCCCCTCGGTCAACTCTTCCACTATTTCTCTTTTCAAAATTTATATCAAATTAATTGGGTAATAGAGGGAGGAGTAACATATTGGGGGATTCAGTTATATATATATATAATATACATACATACTAGCTAGCAATGGACATACCGGAATTCAGGAGGATTAGTAGGCAACACACACACTGTTGGTGGTCCGACCTGGAGGACACATAAAGAAATCCTCTTTGATGGGGGGTGGAGTTGTAACTGAAGTCTACACTGTTATATATATATATATATATATATATATATATATATATATATATATATATATATATATATATATATATATAACAGCAGCAACAGTTGAGCAACACATCAACACACACAAAGCAATAAGAGCATTAAGTTGAGTTGCAGCCCTCGTCTATTAAGTTATGTATATAGATTAGTTCAACCAATCTTTCCCTTGCAATGAGAAATTAAATAAGTTCGCCTGTTCTCCTGTCTGCTGCTCAAGCTTTTCTAATTCGCAGCTTGTTATGTTCTTCATACTTTTCATTTGGTTCTTCGATAGTTGTTAATATCGTTGGTGCATATATTTTGCAGTGATGTCTAATTTTTATTTTCTTGTAATTAATATTTTCACAAGTAAATTTGATAATTACACAAGCTCTTTCTCACATTAATAGTAAATAAAATCCACCTAATGTGAGAGTTGTGAAAATATTGATTCTCTAAATTTTCAGAAGTTTGCTTGTTTCTTAGCACAAATTCATCTTTGTTGAATCTACCTACATATGGTAGAGTAGAGTAGGTCAATACTTGACATGTGTGCATGTGCTAATTCTATATATTATCTTAAATAAAATTGTTAAAAAAGTTCCCAAACTTTATTTGAAAACTTCAATTTGTAAAGGTTACATTGTAGCAAAGATTACGAGGTAAAGCTGGTTTGTCTTTCACCAAAGATGTATACAAATAAAATTATCAGCCAAAAAATGATTGCTTCCTGTTCCTGATATTAAGGGCAGTTGGTGCAAAGTATATGTATGTGTCAACATTTATATATATATGAACTGATATTAAAAATAAATTGATACTTCCAAACAACATAAGAACAACAAAAATAGACTGCACATGTTAAAAGCTATATATTGTTCAATAATCTCAACAAAACCAAAATATATTTTGATCGAGCATGTCAAACAATCCATCCATGAAAGGGGAGAAGTATATAAAGTAGTTTTAGGAATTCAACCATGAAATAGGAAGGTAACTTAGAGAACAAATTAACGAGAGTTGAAAAATGGAGAATAAAGGAAATGTCTTACGTACCATAGTTGACGCATGGACTTTCCAAGAGCAAGAGCAAAGGAAAGGACGAACAATAAGTTGTCTGGAGAAGACTTGAAGCAGTCTCACCATAATTGAAGTGCGTGTGTACTTTCCAACAAGATGTCTGGAGAAGACTTGAAGCTTAATTAAATCAACCCAGGAACCTGAATTTCACATACTGCTGATGCCATGTTCAGCTTGAAAGGACGAGTATTGCATTATAACTTCTCTAAGAACTTTTTACGTACCAATATATAGTTAAACTTAACAAAACTTCTTTACCACAGGGTCAAAACATTCGATCACAACTGCATGCCCAAGCTGATGCATGCTGAAAACAATTTTCTTGCCTAGGTGTCATTTTTTTGCCTAATATTCACTTTAAGAAACTAATTTCATTCTTCTAGTTCTTTTACACTTGAGAGAACTATGTTTCTATGGACAAATCTAATACACACTTGAAGCTAGTATTCTCTGCTAATCCTTCGATATGTTATTAGGTGTCAGAGATTTCTTTTGCATAAGTTTGCCATCTCCTCCTCAAAATAAATAAATAAAGGTGCAATGGAAAAACAGAAACTATGCAATACAAACCCGTATACGTAATCATGTTCTTATGTGTGCCTAGAGACATCAAACGAAAGACGACCAAAAAATAAAAGTAAAAGAAACGTCAAACAGAGTGAATCTTCAATTTACCCGCATTTGCTGCTAAAATTAAGTCCAATTGCATTTAAAGTGTACCTGTACACAGTCGAAGTAATAAAGTGCCAATTACTTTAGTGAGTGAACTGTAACTGCCTTTAGAATTTTAAGTATATTCCTTTATGTCCTCCTCTATAGCATGGACAGAAACTGTGTTGCTCTAGAACCCAAGTTTTTTTTTTTGGTCAGAAAAGGACAAAATATAGGCCCAAATGAGAATATAGAAAAAAATGTAACTGACGTGCAAACTTATGAATAATAATTATTTTTGTTTAATAATGTCCTACTTCAGTTTCTATGAAAACAAAGATCAGAGGCATTACATTCACATTGATATATAACAACAAAACAAAGAAAAGGAAAAAAAAATCATGTTGCATGCTTATACACAACTATTTTTTTGAAAAGAAACATCACATGCCTTTGTCAAAGACACAAATATTATTGTAAGTTAACCTTGGAATAATTCAGAAGAATTATAACAAAAATACTGAAATAAATTATAGAAAAAGTGTTGCACGGAACATATGTCTCAATTGAACACATAAATCTTTATGTACAAGGTAAGCATGTCTTTAACAACAGTGAATATTAGACCCGTGTTCATTCAATACATAAACAAGATGTGCTGATATCAACAATACTAGACATCGGGACACATGCTTCCTATAAAAATAAAATAACTAAAATTTGTCTTAATGCTCATCACAGTACCTCAAAAACTGGAAGAATGTCTTCTAGCGATTTAAAATGTCCCAAGCCATAGGAAAACTCAACTGCCTATTTGAATGGCAGTGAACTCTTCATGAACTAAGTAAGATTTAATAAGTAAGCCTTGTGAGAAACATCCTAAGAAGTGTGATCTACTGCATCATTGGCGAAGTTATCCTTATGTGTCAAATAATCATCACAAGATATACTACATGACGACTCCCGGAAAGCTATATCAGTAAATTCTCTACCGAACCTTGAGATGTAATTTAGACCCATGAGAAGTTCTGTTATTGCAGCTTCTGTCTTTGCTTGATTAGCAAAGTAAAGGGTTTGGACCAGAAGTACAGTCGTTTCAGAAACCATGCGCTGCTTCTCAAAATTCCGCTCCGAATGCCACCTAATCATGTTATGAGCAAGCGGAGCCAGCCATTCCAATATCCTTGCCAGTGCCAAATTCCACTCTGTTGCAAGGGTAGCATCATAGATAGAAGAAGCCAATGTTTTAGAGAATAGCTTTAGCTTTGCACTCAGAGATGTTCTGACACTTGCAGGTAACATATCATATAGGTCGTCTCTTGCATCAATGCTAATCAAGTGAGGAGAGAAAGCTATCTTCTCGATCAATATAATAACGTTTGCATATTGGAGAGCTAGTGCAGCACCACCAAGAGTAGATAGAGGGGCTATCAACAACTTATGCTTTGAATTGAATGGAAATGTTTTGGAATGAAGCAAGTTTCCACAAGAAAAGGAAGCAGTATCTTTTATTTTATCAATATCTTTCTGAAATACACTTCTTGATTTCGAAGAGAATTTGCTTGTTGGCATGCAATTCTGCATCACTGAAGAATCACTTCCACTCATCATGCATCCTTTAAAAGGTCCTACATGAGCTAATCGTCTTGTTTTCCCTTGTGAGGGCTTTCCATTAAGGATCGATGACTGATAATGAGTTTGCAGTTTGTTGTTTGATCTTCTCTTGACAGTACTCAGCCCCAGATTTGAAACTGATCTCCCAAGAGGACCTGAATATAATCTTGACTGGTTATCTTCAGATGGATGAACAGAAGACCGCATAACTGTAGAAATGGAATGGCTGCGAACAAGACAATCATCAGTAACACTTTTAGAATCATGACTTCCCTCAACAGCTCGCAACTGGTTTATCCCAAATACGTGTTTAATCCTCTCAAGTATTGTGAAAAGGGATCTTAGCAAAAGCCGGACAGTGTAGTCATATGTTCTAACCCAAGGAGACATCTCACGAAGATTCCTCACCTCCTGACGCTGCCAGATGACCTTCTGTTGAAACTCAAGCAACTTCATCCGACTTAAACCAACACTAGAATGCATTCTCCTAAGATTGCGTTCGAGCTCAGCCAGCACTTCTAGCTCCTGATACAACTGCGAGGTAACCGCAGAAAATCTATCCATTTTCTTGACCTTCCTCTCCATCTTCTTCAACGTATAATCCCACCCAACCCAATTGAGATCCATCTCAACAAAATCATCAATAACATGCTCGAGATGGTGATACGAGAGATCTGCACACCTCTTCCCAAACCTAGCCACAAATTCTGCTGCACATCCCAAACTCTCAAGTATCTCAGCAAGAACTAGATCCATAAGATAATCACCATCATCCGAAACAAGCTTTTGAATCCCAGGCGACTGCATAATTTCTTCACGCAGTCGAATGAGCTGCCTATCACTTAAACACTCCCATAATTTAACAACTTTAGACATCACAGTGGCAACTTCAAATGCCAAAATTCCAATCACAGCCTTCTCAGGCTCCAATACATGGCTCTTACGCGAATTCCTCCACAAATTACCAAACCATGAATCCATTACCGTATTATCCCCCATCACACAACAAATAAATTAAGAAAAACCTCAACAAAGGTTAAAATTCCTGCATCAAAATTCAAAGGAGTACAATAAGACAAACATAAATTTCACCATACATGTGGACATACAGTGAAAAGGCAAAAAAAAAAAAACTTTAAACTGCGACCTAATTCTTATTCTTAGCAATGTCATATCTCAACTTTCAATAATAAAAAAAAACAATTAACAATCGGGCATTAAACAGAACCTACCCTAAACTTCCGTTGAGAAGGCGATACAATTAATACTAATAACAAAGTCTTATACGCCAAGTATTTGAAATAAAAGTATCCTAATTCATAATTTCTTTTTTTTTTTTGCGAGCTTACTGTTCCGGAGCAACTAAACAAAGCGGAAACGAATCCTTAATCAAATTCAAATATTCAAAATTACATACATTATCAGCATATTTACAAAAGGTAGTAAAAGATAGTTACCGTTGAATTGGAAGAAATCTGAGATATATGTGTGTACCGGGCTACATTAACCGTTGAGATCGGAAAAAAGAGTGTGTACCACCGGAGTCAAACAGTTCGACCGAAGTGAGGAATGGGTGAGGAGGAGAAAGCGACAAAGTTGCGCAGAAAATCGGTGCAACCGAGGGATTATGCCTTGCCCGCAGCGAATTCAAACACCGGGGTTTTTACTTTTACTTGAGGCGATGTTTGTAATTGTACAGTTCTACAAATATTTTACAAACTGGCGATGTGACATATTCCAAATCAGTATATTGTGTGAGGTCGGAGATTACATTGAAATAATTTATAAATCAATATGCTGAGGTGGAGTATGCCACATCAACAATTTATAAAATAATTTGTATCTCTAGCATTACTCAAAGTCTTATACAACGGATTCACCAACAAATTAAAGTATGCTACATTTGACCTAATTTAATAATACTATTAGCTTATACTTTGTACAAATGTAATAATATTCTTTTAAATTTTATTCAATTATATATGCATATTATTTATACATTCCTTCCGTCCGCTAATTCCAGGCTTGAATCAGTGTTATGAGAGCATAATTATCTGATATTTTCATTTCTAGCGGACGGCAATTTCAGATTTTAAATCTAAACCCTTCATTTTTGTAATGATGCACATATATATCATTGATAATATTAATGCTCATTAATTTTACCCTAAAGACAAATTTTTCCTTAACCATAAGTAGCTATTTTTATAGTACTTTCTATATTCTACTAAAGACTTGCATTTATTAATTTTAGCAAGAAAAATCTTTTATAAAAGAGAAATTGACAAATAAAAAATTAATTTATTGTAGGACAGAAGATGTAATAGAGAAAGAATTTCATCCATCTCTATATTGTTAAAAAATAATTTATCAAAATTTAACAAAAATCCTATAAAATACGTTATAATTAGACTTGGCAATATAGTTAGTTAACTGTTGGGTCAAACCATATTAATTGAAATCAAATGGATTGATTAACCATTTTTATTTATTTAGGTTGGTTCAAGTTTGAACTCGTATTTTTTAAAATAAATATAATTCTGAACCGATTAACCATTTTTCAACTCATATTCTATTCAATCACACCCCTCCTTCGGACTGCCCCAACTACTACTGCTATTACCGTACAAATATAATTTTGCAATTGAATGATACCTGGCAATGGTCATGCTCAACCTCTCTCCCGTTCGCAAATCGTTGTTAAAAATATTTATTTTTAGTTTATATGTACTGTACAACCACTTTAATTGATATTTTATGTAAGACCCCAACTTATTATAAATAAAATTAAATTTTTCTCTATTCATTATTCTAAATTAATAAGGGTTAATTTGATATAATGCTTTGGTTATAGGTGAAATGTGTAAATTTTGCCAAATAAGCAAGTGGTTATAAAATATTCATTTCTGTCGGAGAATATTCGTTTGGTCGTGGAATATTCTTGTTGTCGGGGGAATATTCGTACGACGGCGCAGCAATTCGTGGGTCCCATAACGGAATAACTGTCGGATGAAGAAAACGACAAAGTATGAATTTTTATAAATAACGGCGTAATTGTTACCGTTAACACTATTGGAATACCTGGTTGTTAAAATACAGTAATACGCGTGGTGGCACAGTAGCATACGGTATTGCACAATATTGTTGAATTATTGATTCGTACGTAACAAGGCACTACTCAATAATTGTTACAGTAGTTATTGTTCAATAATTTATTTTATTGATTCAATAATTGCTGCGTTGATATTTTATATTATTGTTGTTTCAATAATTATCACTGCATAGTATTTCCCATTATCAGATCAATAATTCATATTATTTGAATAATATTATTAGATAGCATTATTGGCAATGTCTAGAAAATTCTGTCAATGAGAGGTTTGGTCACCTAATTGCGCGCCAGTAAGGAGAAATCCTTATTGGAAAGCCCCCTCTTTTCTGAAAATCGCCTGGTTGTCATAATTGTGATTCTGTGATATTATTTGTGAATAATTAATTATTGATTTATATGATAAAGAAATATTTATTTGGTGTGGATATAAATGGTGGATTTATTTATGTCGTTATAAATGAAGGAAATAATGCTGATGTGTTTTATCAGTATTTTGTCAGAATTGAGGTATTAAAAATCACCCGTTTGTAGATTTTGGATATTTTCTGTTTAGAATTTGAAAAAACTCAAAGTTACAAAGTTGTAGAAAATTCGATTTCAGACAGAATGGACATAAAATGGGTATTTTTTAATAAATTGGCTATTTTCTATGAATTACTGAAGTTTCAAAAAATAAAATAATTTTTATTAAATTATGGGTGGGACCCATATTTTTTAAACATGCGGGCTTCATGAAATTTCAAATTTGGCTGCTGATGGCTTTCAAAATTGGTTGGTGAAGGTGTGCGTAGAGTTTTGATTTATAATAATAATATTTTATTATTTAGTCTCCTTTGACGTTCTAATATTTTTCTATAATTAGACGCTTAGGTTAGAATTGAAAATTATACCAGAAATAAGTTTTCTTTCTCTTTAGATTATCGAGCTTATTTTTGTGAGTATTTTGATACTTTGAGAGTTGCTGTTCGGTACAAGTTTCCTTTAGCTTTCTATCCGATATTCTGATCAGAAGTACCGTTATTTTGAGGTAATGGATGTTATTTTCTTCTTAAATGATATTATTTTTTTCAATATCATTATGCCAAAATATTGGTGAATTTTTTAATCAAATTTAGAACTTTTTGTGTCAGGGTTACTATTCACGTATACGACACTATTCACGGATATGACACTATTCACTGAAAAATAAAAAAAAAAAATTTGTCCAAGATGTCTATTTTGGCTACTATCTTTGATTGTATCTATGTTTTGATCGTTATTTTTAAATTCTGCTTCAGAATTGGTTATTATAAAGTAGTATTGATCTTGGATAAATTGCTATACGAATTTCTAATATTTGTCCTTCTGTCTCACTGGATTAGTTTTTTTTAAAATATTTTTTATCATCCTCAGTCTTAAATGATGATATTACTGAATATCTTTGGCCTGTAGTGCAAAAATGAATGATTAACTGATGAATATCTTTGGACCGTAGTGCAAAGATGAACATGTGTTGAGATGAACACGACTGACTGGTGATATAAATGAACATTTTTGGCCTGTAGTGCAAAGATGAATATTTGATTAAAGATATATATTGATTGATGCTACAGGGATAAGATATTGATGATGGACTTTTAAATCTTAGAAGATAGTAGAATTCATTCTCTACGTGACTCTTCTAATGGATTGTTGTTTTCGCTGCATTTGTTAATCTAAAATTTGTTGTCTATTATATTCTATCAGATTTTTCTCTATTGAAGACTAATGATAATTTGTTGTATATTATCTTAGTCATAATATTCTTTACTGTGCTAGTTGAGCTCACCCTTTTTTTTTTGTTCCATTTTTCTTCTCAGAAGTTGAGAACATAGCAGGATCGAGTCGGGGTATGGAGTGATGGTTTTAAAAAGATGTTTTAACAGTCCTCACTATTTTTATAAAATAGTGTATGAATAATTGTAATGAGGACTTATTTGAGTGTTGATATTGTCTAAAAGATAATATTTGTATTTAAACTCACAGTATGTGTTGTCGTATTTTACACGACATTTGTATTATTGAAGTTGTAGTTTATTTTCTGTACCATGTATTTGACGACTCAGAATGAGTATTATATACCTATTTTGGGAGCGTCACATTTTACTTTCATTTTAATTAATTTGTGATTACTACCAAAAACATTTTTATTTTGTTTTAAAATTGAACACCTAAGATTTATAAATAAAGCATTTATAAAAATACATAATAAATTTCTGAAAATTGAGATTAAATGTCTAATTATATATGTATGTGCTACTTTTTGGTGACTCCTGAATTTCAATCCTTTTTTAATTTTTATTTTTAAATCAAAATAAAAAATAGTTGAATTAAATTAAACAATAGTTAAGCTACTAAAAAATAATTAAAATAAATTAAGCAAATAATTAAACAGAATAAATAATAATACGCCAATAGTAAATTATTGCCTTAGTTGGTGTACCAACCGTAACCATTAAGCTACAAAAATGTATTTCCAGCACAAAAATATTAAAATTGCAAAAATGTATTTGGGTATCAGTGACCAAAACTGAAGTTAGACCAAATATATAAGGTTAAGACAGATCACGCAAATAAGGCAGTAAAATGAGTAAACAATTCGGGCTTGATTCGTATTTGTTCGACTAAAAGTTCGATTCGAGCTCGTCTCGAAATATAAATGAGTCAAATATGAACACATTTTAAAGTTCGATAAATTACTCGAACATCCTCAAATTATAATTTTATATTGATACTCGGATCATATTCGTTAGAAAAGTTCAAACTGCTCGGGCTCGATTCGGAATCGTGCTCTACTCGGTAGCTAAATGAGCCTCAATCAAACCTTATTTTTTACTCGATAAATTTTGTGAACCAAATTTGAGCAACTCAATACTCGGATCGACTCGATTCGTTTACACCCTTACACGCAAATATATAAGTTTTGTTTAAAAGTTAAAACATCTTAAAATTATTAATATGGTTTTGAACCATAATTATATAGTTCCAACTCACTCAACTCATATTAAAAATGGTTAATATAATTTTAGTTCTTAAATGGAACCATAACCATATTTTGAAACCAAAATCAACCCATAACCATATTTTATCAGGCCTAGTTATAATTTATAAGATCATGAATATTAAAATTTTAAACATTTTCAAACTCAAAGAGTTAAAGTTAATATAAATTCATTTGATTTATGTCAACACTATTATGAATAATCTACCTAAAATGTACTACTTAGAAATTTTATTATTTTTAAATTTTAAATAAATCATATTAAATTTAAATTTAAAAACATTTTAAAATATCAATATCAATCTTATAATTTAGAATGCGTGAGGAAAAAACTCTAGAATCGTCCAGATTAAGAACACTATATCAAATATTATAATTTGATACACAACTTGATTTTTGAAATTAAATGTGACATATTAAATTTTAAAATTAATATAACTCATGAATGTTTAAAATAAAATAAATTGTGTTTTAATAATTTTTATTATATATTATATAATTTATAATAAGTATATCAAATAAAATTAAATAAATTTATATGAATTTAAAATTTAATATATTTGAGTTCAAAAATTAAATTGTATTGTAGCACTGGCGCAAAGCGCGCGGCTAAAGTAGCAGTACAGAGTCATAAGTAGCGCGGGGCGGGGGAGGCTAGGATTGACAAGAGTTTTGTAGCACTGGCGCAGGAAACGCCTGTGGCAACGCGGGGCGCGCCTGGCGCGGACAAGATATGTAGCACTGGCGCAAGGCGTGCCGAGCGCGGATAAAAGTTGAATTAGAGTTAGAATATGAGTAGCAGATATATGCCTATATATACTCTATATCGTAAAACCATATTTAATTCAGTGAATAATAAAAGAACGATGCCGCTCCCGTGGACTGCCCAAATTGAAAAATCACATAAATCTTTATGTTAATTCTTTACTATCGTGTGCGTATGTGTGATTTAATTCTAACAATAATATTTCTATTATCGTATATTAAAATTTTAATTTTTATAATTAATTAAACATAAATTTCACACAAATTGTAGTTGTGTTATAAATTGCAAGTATCGAATAAACCAACAATAATTAGCATGAAAGACCCATACCGGTCTTGAAATATAAATTCGTGCCCAAATGATGTTAAGAAAATGTTTAGGCACTTTTAACTACATTTGGATTAGAACAATGAAGTTGTGCATAGAATGACTCATTCTTATAGAAGAAAAAAAATCTTGTTTGGTTGCGATTGAAATTGATTGATCCATTCTTATTTTTCACAAACAAATTTATGAATTTTATTCTTGGGAAAGTAAGAGTATAGAATAACTCATTCCATATATAATAGAATGAATCATTCCACTCTTTATTCTATTTCTTCAATCCAAACGTAGCTCCGTGTGTTTTAAAGTAAAACTTTTTAAGAAAAATATTTTCCTAATTTTTTATTGTTTGGCATACTAAAGAACAGATGGTCAATCGTAAAATATTTTTTGGTCAATGAAAAATTCATTAATCTTAGGAAAATGACTTCACGATTTGAGATCCATGTCATTATCCGAAAAAAATGTGCAACGTAATATCTCTCAATAATAAGTTTTACTTTTATTCTTTTTCTTTTTTATTGCTATTTAGCAAATTAATTTATTTTCACTTAATTAAATTAATTATTTTCTTCATATATATATATATATATATATATATATATATGGGTAAAGGTGCCAAAACCTAACATTTTCCCGATATCCAACGCGCTCCTTATACTTTTTTTCTCCAAAAATACCTATAACGTTATATTTTTTGAGTCAACTCTGTCCCTGGCGCTAACGGACATGCCACCTGGACAAATGTGACTGATACGTGGACAATTCAAATCAAACATATTTGTCCTAATACATATGCCCATTGTCAATATAACTTTCGCATCTTATTTTTTTACTATTATTGTTATTGTTATTTGTGTTACCCCAGATTTTATGAATAAAGATTTAAATTTATCGAAATATTTTTTTTTAATATTATGGAGTGAACTTGATATAATGTTATAGTTGTGGGTAATATTTATAAATTTTGCAAAGTATGCAAGTTGTTATATAATATTCGATTGGTCGGTGAATATTCGTTTTAACATAGAATATTCGTACGACGGCACAATCATTAGTGGACTCCACAATGGAATTATTATCGGATTGAGAAAACGACAAAAATATTTTTATGAAAATAACGGCGAAAGTTTTACCATTAACTGTTTAAACACCCGGTGTTAAAAGTACAGTAATACGCGTGGTTGCATAGTAGCATACGATATTGATTATTGATGTTTACGTGAGAAGTCACTCAGTTTTGTTCAATTATTACTACAGTAATTGTTGCATAGTATCTCACGTTATTTGATTCAATTAATATTTTATATATTATTAAATCAATAATTGATATAACAAAGTTATTAATATTATTATTTACAATATTAACGATGTCTAGAAGTTCTGCCAAAGAGAGGTTTGGTCACCTAATTGCGCACCAATAGAGAAAAATTCTTATAGAAAAGCCCACTCTTTTTTGAAAACGACCTAATCGATTAATATTGTGAATTATAATAAAGGTGATGTTTTGTTTTATTATTATTATAAATGTAATAAAACAAAATTTTTTATATAAAACAGAAAACTTTTTATAAAGTTATTTATTTTATTAGACTATAAATAGAATATATAATATTCTATTATGTATAGTGTTTGTAGAGTGCCTGCATAGTATTTGCATAGTAAAATATTTTTATATAAAACAGAATACTTTTATAAAGTTATTCGTTTTATTAGATTATAAATAGAATATATTATATTTTATTTAAAAGATTTTGTTTTATTAGAATATTTTATTAATACTGCATAGTAAATCAATATGGACCGTCCATTTAAAAGTAAATCAATCTGGACCGTTCATGAATTAGTTACTATTCAGTCCATTCTCCTATAAATAGAAGCTCATTCTTTCATTATTTCTTACGAATTCACTGAAACTCTAGAGAGATAAACTATAGAGAGAAAGAAGAAAAGTATTCTGCTACTTCACTACTCCCATATCCAGTTTCTTCTAAGGTAAGTGCTATTATTTCTTTCGTATTCATGAAGAGAACTTCTGTTATTCTATTCTTTATTATTATGTTGGAATAACCTATATACGGGGGCTACCCTATACTTGGTGAAATTATTCTGTTATTCCATTCTTTATCATTATGTTGGAATAACATGTCTATGCGAAGTACCGCATACATGGTGAAATTCTTCTGTTATTCCATTCTTTATCATTATATTGGAATAACCTGTCTATGTGAAGTACCGCATACATGATAAAATTTGTGAGACCCCGAATTTTATGAAATGAAAGTATTCAATTTTCTTATAATTATTCTATTTAGTAAATGGTTAAATTGATAAAAGGTTAAAGTTAAAGGTGATATGTGAAAATTTTTTAAGCTATGTAAGTTGTTATAAAATATTATTTTTGTCAGAAAATATCCGTAGGACGGCACAATCATTGGCGGACTCCACAATGGAAGTATTGTCGTAGTAAGAAAATGACATAATTATCTTTTTATAAAAATAACATCGAAAGTGTTACTGTTAAAACTGTTAAACTACTCGGTAGTAAAAGTACAGTAATACGCATGGTTGCATAGTAACACACGGTATTGATTATTGATGCTTACGTGAGAAGTCACTCAGTTATACTCAATTATTACTACAGTAATTGCTGCATCATATATCTCATATTATTGATTCAATTATTGTCACAATATCATCTGCATAATATGTTATATATTAAATCAATAATTGAGACGGTAAAGTTATTCATATTATTATTTACAATATTGACAATGTCTAGAAGTTCTGTCAATGAGAGGTTTGGTCACCTAATTGCGCGCCAATAAGGAGAAATCCTTATCGAAAATCCCCCACTTTCCTGGAAACGACTTGCTTGTTAAATATTGTGAGTTATAATATTAATGATTAATGTTATTAAAAATTGAGTTTGAGTTCGAAGTTGAATTTGGAGACGCTAACGTGATACCTGAGTCCGAAATGATGAAATTAGTAGAAATAGACTATAAACACAAAATTTATCGGGTTGACTTTTTGGTCAAAAAGTCAACAGTTGACTTTTTTTCAGAAAAAGTCAAACTTTGAAATTTCAAAAATAAAATTATTGAGAAAAATATTTCCATTATGTTGGGATTATTAGTGTTAGTTGAAATCGACATTTATTTCGATAGTAATTGATCTCTGGAAGTTATATTGACCAACCGGGTAATTAATCGGGTAAATATGCAATTAATTGCTATTAATTCATATAATTATAACTATTTATTCACATGTTTGTACTATTAATTCATATTCTTGTACTATTAGGAGAGTTGGTGCAAAATTGATAATACTTGCATGACTAAGTTAAAAATGGAGGTACAGATGGAGGTACTATATTGTAATTTATATTTTCACATGATTATAACTATTGATTCACATAATTGAACTATTGATTCACATTATTTACTATTAGGGGAGGTGGTGCAAGTTTGATAATACTTGCATGACTAAATTAAAAATGAAAAAAAAGAGGAAGGTATTATACTATAGTATTTTGAGCCCCAAAACGTGCAATTACTGAAACTATATTTTCCTATAAATAGAAGCTCATTCTTCCTTCATTTCTCACCAATTCACTAAAGCTATAGAGAAATAATTATAGAGAGAAATTATAAAAAGAAAGAAGAAGAGAAGTCTGCTACCTCACTATTTCAATATCCAGTTTTCTTCTAAGGTAAGTGATATTGTTATTATAGTAAGGGATATTATTCTTTCGTATTTATAAAGAGAGTTATTTTCTTTCAATATTCGTAAGGGTTGTTATTCTATTCTTTATTATTCTGTTGGAAATAATCTGTCTGTGCGGTCTATCGCATGCTGATAGAAACGTAATTCATACATTTAATTATCCCTAATTTTGTCTTTTTAATTATATTAGTTTTTTAAATTAATATGTTTTATTTTATTTTGTAGGATTTAATATTTATTGCAATAAAGACAAAATCTTGGTGATCAAGCAATATTTAATGCTTTTATTCATATAAGGAATGTCCAAGAAGAATCCTACAAGGAGAAGGAAAGAGATAGAACAATCTTAGTGCAATTCAAATCCAACAAGAGGAAGAAAAGTCTATCTAGAAGATATTTTTGAGAAGTTGATTGCTACTAGAAAGTTGAATCCTACATGGAAAGGGAATCAAAGTGTCCAAGTTCAATGAATCTAAATTAGGGTTCAAAGTTATTTTCCCTATAAATAGGCCTCTTGTTTTAGAGAAAGACACTACTTGTTAATTTATTTTTCTTAGTTTTTTACTAGTGTAGGAGGGAGAAGATATTTAGAGTTTGTCTCTTTTTTTTCCAATCACGTGTGGAACATACTGTCAGGGAGTATTTGTCACTTTCTTTTATTTACATAATAGAAATTCTCTTTTTAATTATTGTTCTTATTTCATGCAAATAGTAGTACTAATATTATTTGTTTTTATTTTTAATTCCATGACTAGCTAAATTTCTAATACCTAGGATTATGATGAAACTAAATATTTCATAACTATATTTTCTTTTCGTTCCTAAATTAATGCCTAATTATTTTCACCTTCATATTTTCCTCCGCATAATTTGCATATGATTTTTATATTGATTGCGAGGTTTTGATAAGTTATAGTTAATCTGTGAATTTTTCATAACTTATGCTTGCCCATATTAATTATATGAATCATTATTTTTAAAGGGAAGGGGAAATAATTTGAGAATTGATTTAGGAAATAAGAAATTATTTATTATGTTAATATTTGGTGGATTCTAATTCCTAGGTATCTTTTCTAATTAATAGTTTTCATTATTAATTAATAGTTTGCATAATTTAGTTAAAAAATCTTCTCCACCATTTTTATTTCTAATTTGCCTAAAATATTAATTAAGGATATATTAAAGAATTAATCTAGTCTCTGTGGGTTCGACTTGTACTTGCCAGTTCTTCAATTTGACACTGTGCACTTGCAGTACATATTTTTAACACATCAAGTTTTTGGCGCCGTTGCCGGGGACTGGAATTAATTTTTATTTATTCCTTAATTTTTGTTTATTCGAATTAGTTTTAACTCATTTTTTTTTCAGGATTATTGAAGCGGATCGAAGAAGCGAAAAGATAAAGATTTTGTTGTTGCTCTTTCTTCGGTACTTTGTATCTCCATATTTTTTTAAATATATATATATATAGTAGTTTAGTTTTTTTTATATTTTTTTTGTGCGACTTTCGTGGTTAGTTGTCTATTTGTTTTGTGATTTGTGGAAAAATGGATTTTTATTATAGTTGGAATAATAATTTTGCTTGGAATCAAGAATCCTATGAAAATTTTAATCCGCACCAAGTAAATCAATTTTTTTCAACTTATGAAAATCCTTATCCATTTTCATGTTTATATCCATATTCAGATCCAGAACCTCAATATCCACAAGAATTATCAAATGAAGAAGAGGAAAGACTTAGTGCCTTAGAGAAAGCTATGGAAGTTCTAATGGAAAATCAATTTAGCATGGATCAAGTTATATCTCGTCTAGAAATTCAAATGAGTCGATTAGCCACCATAATAAATGAACAAGAGGTGGGTGAATTTTCTAGTAACTCTGAGGTTAATTTTGAAAATCTTGATGGTTGTGGAAATGATGAGGAAAGTAGAAATTTTATATTCAATTCTACACAATTTGAGTCAAGCGTATTTGAGGAGTCTACAAATTATGAGTCTATGCCTAAAATTGATCATGTTGCATTTGATGAGTCGGTTGAAAAAGTTTATAAGCCTAAAGCTCCATACCTTGAAAGACTTATTCCTAAAAAACCACCTAGTGATTTCTTGGACCAACCCATTAAAGTAAACATGATCCAAGAGTTGTCAATGACCCAAGAAATAATTGAAAATAGACTCTTGATTGAAAAAGATCCAATTGATTTTTTCTTAAATCACCTTGACCAAAATTGGAATGAATCTGAATATTTAGATAAGGTCAATGAGCTGTTGAGATCCACTACAAATAAGTCAACTAAACTAGAACATGTATTTGAACCAACTCTTCCATCATTTGAACATGTTAATGAAAGTTTTCTTGAGGTAAACTTGAAGCATAACTGTGATGAAAATTCTGACTATTTTCAATTTCCTAGACCTCCTAAAAATAATGAAAAGTTCACACTCACTTATCCATTTGTAACATTCATTTTTAGTCACATAATTTTTAGGATTTATAAAATTTGTAGATATGTACATTTGTTTTCTTTCTCACCACATCTTCTTGTAGAACAAATGCCCCGCACACAAGGTACAATTCTTTCATATCTTTGTTCTCTTTTCTTCATTTGCATACATTGAGGACAATGCATGATTTAGGTATGGGGGAAGTTTGTTTGTATTAGATTTTTTTTTCTTTTTACGAAAAAAAAACACAAAAAAATTAAAAAATTTAAAAAATTTTGTTTGACTTTTTATGAATTGAATTAATTCTAATAAGTGTTTATGGAGCAAAGCGCATGAGTGAGATTGAAAGATTTAGAACTCTTGAATTGTTGATAAGATACAAAATCTTAGTTCAAAACACCATCTGCATTTAAAATTGATTTCACAAGCATTTTTACACTTCACGTTTGCACTAATTCTTAGTTGTGGGGTATAAACCATGATTCGAGTAATTTCAAAAAAGAAAAAAAAAAGAAGAAAAGAAAAGAAGAAAGAATGAAAAAAAAAAGTTGAAAAAAGTTGAAAAAAAATAAAAATAAATAAATAACTGCTTCAATGTCCATTAAACGAAATAACTGGGTATCCAAGCCTTGGGAAGCATCGATATTCACGCTGAAAAGTATGATGGATAAAAGCAACTTGACTAGTCTAATTTTGTGGCCTTTGTTACTCGAGTTAGTAAATCCTTAGGGGTGTCTCTACACCTAGTGTCCTAAAGCCATCTTGTGACGCCCCCAAAATTAGGTATACATCACCCATCTTGAGTCGTCAGATACATGGTACAGAATTCAAATACAACTTACTAAAACCACTGTCGTGTATAATACGACAAAATACAACTGTGAGTTTGAATACAATAAATATCCACTAGAGATCATACAAACTCAAAAGGTGTCCTCAATACAATTATTGTCACACTATTTAACAGAATAGTGAGGACTACTAATACTATTCTCGGGTCCATCACTCCGTTCCCCGACTCGTCCCAGCTATATTCTCATTTCCTGAAGAGAATAGTGAAAGAAAGGGTGAGCTCAACTAGCCCAGTAAGAAATATTATGACTAAGATAATGCAGAATAAATTATCATTAGCCTTCAATAGTGTTAAACTGATAAAATACAATAAACATCAAGTTTAACTACAGCGGAACCAGCAATCCATTAAAAGAGTCAAGTAGAAAATAAAATCTACTATCTTTTATGTTTTAAAAGGTTTTTCATCATCGTTATAGCTGAGACTCAGCTTAATAAATATTCCACATCATCGAATCACCCCCGCACTACGGCCAAGGATATTCTTTAGTATCACGACCACAATTATTCATGCACTACGGCCAAGAATATTTGTGTATTCATTAATGGTCATGATCATGCCAACAACTGTCCATCAATGCACTACGGGCCAATGAGGATATTTAATTTTTACATCATTTGTAATATTACGGTCATGATTACACCGAATAATCCCTGGTCATAATCACACCAAGTCCATCTATGCACTACAGGCCACAGATGACTTTCAACAAAATATAAACATGAGGATGATGACAATGATATAAAAATTCAATAAAACAAGTTCAAGAATTATTTTATCCAGAAATTATTAACGTCCAAATTTTCAACACGATACTGTTTTGTGGTGTAAAATTCAAGAATGATCAGAAGAAGATTTCCATGAGAAGATACTGGATGAAGCGCAAATATCAAGGATATTCCACTAATTTCATGGAGTATAGAAGTCAAAGTTTTATCCAACTGAGTATAATAAAGAATGGAATAACAAAAGAAATCACCATGCATGTGATAGACCGCACAGACAGGTTATTCCAGCAGAATAATAATAACGGAACCAGGTCAGGTGAAATTCACACCGACAGGATGTTCCAACAGAATAATAAATAATGGAACCAGGTCCGGCGTAAAACGCACAGACAGGATATTCCAACAGAATAATAATAATAACGGAACCAGATCCGGTGTAAAACACACAGATAGGATGTTCCAACAGAATAATAATAAGGATGGAACCAGGTCCAGCGTATAGCACAGACAGGATATTCCGACAGAAATATAAAGACAGAATAGGAAATGGATGTCACCAAGTATAGGGTATTCCGCGTATACCGGTTATTCCAACAGATTAATAATGAATGGAATAACATAAGGATTTCACCAAGTATAGGGTATTCCGCGTATACCGGTTATTCCAACAGATTAACAAAGAATGAACATAAGTTCTCTTCAAGAAGAAAGAATAACACCCCTTACATTATGTAGGAGACGGAATACTGCAGTAGTGTAGTAACCGAATACTCTTCTTCTTTCTCTCTTATTCTCTCTATACTTTCTCTCTCTATAGCTTGAGCGAATTCGTGAAAAATAATGAAGCCCTAGGCCTCTATTTATAGAAGATTTATTACTATTTACGAAAGTATTTACTATTTACGAAGGTAATTACTATTGACGAAGGTAATTACTATTTACGAAGGTAATTACTATTTACGAAGATAATTACTATTTACGAAGGTAATTATTATTTACTAAGGTAATTATTATTTACTAAGGTAATTACTATTTACGAAAAAGACTGATGATGACATATGGCCCCCCATAATTAAACTTACCACAAACGTCTAATAATAGACTCTTTATATACATCAAGGATTGAATAAAAATTATCAGAAATCATTTTATTTTTTTTAATCAACACATATTTAATCTTTCAACAATTATTAATCATCTATAACTTGTCGTCTCAATTATTGTTTAAATAATATAACATATTATACAGATGATACTGTGACAATAATTGAATCAATAATATAAGAGATATGATGCAGCAATTACTGTAGCAATAATTGAGTATAGCTGAGTGACTTCTCACGTAAGCATCAATAATCAATACCGTGTGCTACTATGCAACAACGCGTATTACTGTACTTTTACTACCGAGTAGTTCAACAGTTTTAACGGTAACACCTCCGCCGTTTATTTTATAGAAAGATAATTTTGTCGTTTTCTAACTACGACAATACTTCTGTTGTGGGGTCCACCAATGATTGTGCCGTCGTACGAATATTCCCCGACAAAAAGAATATTCCCCGACCAAACGAATATTTTATAACAACTTGCGTACTTTGCAAAATTTATAAATATTACCCACAACTATAACATTATATCCAATTTATTCCATAATATTCAAAAATAATAATTATAGAAAATTCATCTTTATTTATAAAAACTGGGGTCTTACAACCTCCCCTTCTTATGAAATTTCGCCCTCGAAATTATGGTACGTACCTGGTATATCAAAGAGGTAAGGATACCTTGACTTCATTTCAGATTCTAACTCCCAAGTCATTTCCTCAACATCGTGGTTTCTCCACAAAACTTTGACTTGAGGTATAACCTTGGAGCGTAGAATATGTTCTTTCTTATCCAAGATTTGAACAGGAATCTCTTCATACGTCAAATCTTCCGCTATTTCGTCCGGTTCTAACTCAATAATGTGGTTCGGGTCTTTCACATATTTTCGTAACATGGATATGTGAAAAACGTTATGAACACGAGACATACTTGGTGGTAGAGCGAGTCTATAGGCCACAGTTCCTATTCGATCGAGGATTAAAAATGGACCGATGAATCGAGGATTGAGTTTTCCTCTCTTTCCAAATCTTGTAACTCCTTTCCATGGAGTAACACGTAACAACACATGATCTCCTATATTGAATTCCACGTCCTTTCGATGAAGATCAACATAACTCTTTTGTCGACTTTGTGAGGTTTTTATACGTTGTCGGATCATTTGAATCTTTTCCGTAGTCATACGTACCAACTCCGGTCCCAACAACGTTGCTTCACCCACCTCATCCCAGCATACTGGAGAGCGACACTTTCTTCCATACAACGCTTCGAATGGAGCCATGCCAATACTTGCTTGATAACTGTTGTTGTAGGAAAACTCCACCAATGGTAAGAACTTGTCCCAACTTCCCTTGAAATCAAGGACACAGAGTCTTAATAGATCTTCGAGAGTTTGAATAGTCCTCTCCGACTGTCCGTCCGTCTGAGGATGATATGCCGAGCTAAATCGTAAGTCTGTGCCCATAGCTTTTTGCAAACTAACCCAAAATCGTGAAGTAAATCTTGGGTCTCGATCAGAAACTATGGATACCGGCATACCATGCAGTCTTACAATCTCGTTTATATACATACGAGCAAGACGTTCAAGTGTATAAGTTTCTCGTATCGGTAAGAAATGAGCAGACTTGGTCAATCTATCAACAATGACCCAAATCGCATCTATGCCTTGAGAAACCTTAGGAAGACCGGTAACGAAATCCATGGTAATGTGCTCCCACTTCCATTCTGGAATTTCAAGTGGTTGCAACGGACCTTTTGGTACTTGATGCTCCGCTTTAACTCGTTGACAAGTTAGACACCTTGAGATAAATAACGCTATCTCTCTCTTCATATTGCTCCACCAAAATGTATGACGAATATCATGATACATTTTGGTACTTCCAAGATGGATTGCAAACGGTGTATTGTGCGCCTCCATCATGATTTTATACTTTAAATCAGGGTCGTTAGGAACACAAAGTCTGGAGTTGACTCGAAGTATTCCTTCTTCATCGATTCTTGCTTCCGGCATAGCACCTTCTTGCACTTTCTTCCTCATACGCATCAGCTCCAGGTCTGTAGCTTGAGCAGCTTTAACTTTATCGATTAAAGTCGGTTCTACTCGTATATTCGCCATTGTCACATGTGTCCCTGGAGTCTTCAACTCTATCTCCATTCTTTGCAAGTCACACAAAATGGGCCCTTGCGTTGACAATATCGCACTCGTACTTGCATGTGATCTTCTACTCAATGCGTCAGCTACCACGTTTGCTTTTCCAGGATGGTATTGGATGGTATGATCATAATCTTTCAACAGTTCAAGCCAACGTCGTTGTCGCATATTGAGTTCCTTTTGAGTGAAGAAATATTTGAGGCTTTTATGATCCGTAAAGATCTCCACTTTCTCCCCATACAAGTAATGCCTCCAAATTTTAAGTGCAAAGACAACAGCTGCCAACTCTAGATCATGAGTAGGATAATTCCTCTCATATTCTTTGAGTTGTCGCGAGGCATAGGCTATGACTTTTCCATGTTGCATGAGAACACATCCCAGCCCTTTGCCCGAAGCATCACTGTAGATGACAAATCCCTCCGAGCCAGATGGTATTGTCAGAACAGGTGCTGAAATGAGTCTCCTCTTGAGTTCTTGAAAACTCTTCTCACATTCTTCGCTCCAACCGAACTTTATATCTTTCCGAGTCAGCTGAGTCAATGGAGTAGCGATTCGAGAAAATCCTTCCACGAATCTCCGATAATAACCAGCTAAACCGAGAAAGCTACGTACTTCGGTCACTGATTTAGGTTGCTCCCAGCTTTGAATAGCTTCAATCTTTGCTGGGTCAACAGATATTCCATGACTTGATACCACGTGCCCAAAGAATGCTACTTCCTCAAGCCAGAACTCGCATTTCTTCAACTTGGCATAAAGCTTATATTCACGAAGCTTTTGGAGTGTCAGCTTCAAGTGTTGCTCATGATCTTCACGACTTTTGGAATAAATAAGGATGTCATCAATAAAGACGACCACAAAGTGATCCAAATATTCCTTGAATACTCGGTTCATCATATCCATGAAGGCAGCCGGAGCATTAGTCAATCCAAAGGACATGACTAGGAATTCATAATGCCCGTACCGAGTTCTGAAAGCCGTCTTTGGAATGTCTTCAGTTCTAATCTTCAGTTGGTGATACCCGGAACGAAGATCGATCTTTGAAAAGAATTTGGCTCCTTGCAACTGGTCAAACAAGTCATCAATACGTGGCAATGGATACCTATTTTTGATGGTGACATGATTTAACTCCCGATAATCAATACAAAGTCGCATACTCCCATCTTTCTTCTTCACGAATAGAACAGGAGCACCCCAAGGAGAAGTACTAGGACGAATAAAGCCAATGTCTAACAATTCCTGCAGTTGGGTTTTTAACTCCTGAAGTTCAATAGGAGCCATTCGATATGGGGCTTTAGAAATGGGTTTTGTACCGGGTTCAAGGTCGATACAAAATTCAATCTCACGCTCTGGGGGTAGGCCAGGAAGTTCTTCGGGGAATACGTCAGGAAATTCATTAACAATAGAAATATCGTTCAAAACTGACGTATTTTTGTTTAAATCTGTGACATGAGCTAAGAAAGCTTGACATCCGTTTTTCAATAAACGAATAGCTTTATGGCTTGAGATGACCGTGATTGATTTTAATGGTTTGGTCGCTTGAATTCGCATAATAGGTTGATTAGGAATATGAAAGCTAACAACCTTATGGAAACAATCAATTTTTGCATGATGAGTAGTTAACCAATCAATCCCTAGAATCATGTCAAATGAAAGTATTTTCAATGAAATAAGATCTACAGGTAATGTGAGGGTACCGATTTGAACCAAACAAGATTTATAAACAGTGGATGTAATAAAGGTTTCTCCCAACGGAGTTTCCACAGATAAGTCAAAGTCTAATTTCTCCGGAGTCAAATTTAATCGATGAGCGCAAGTAGGAGAAATAAAAGAATGGGTAGAACCGGTATCAAATAAAGTATAGACTTCGTTAGAGTTTATGATAAGCTTACCTGTGATGACCTCATTCGGGTTCCTTGCTTTCTGGGAGGTCACAACAAACGCTCTCCCTTGCACTACCGGCTTTGATCTTTCTGGGACGGCCTTTGGTGCCTCCACCCTAGCTGAATTTGTCTTTGGTAAACGACAAAATCGGGCTAAGTGACCTTCTCTTCCACAATTATAACATGCTTTGGACGGCATCGCGCAATTTGGACTGATGTGTCCCTCCCCTCCGCATTTGAAGCATATGATAGGTGGTCTTTCTCCTTCCTTAACAACGGGTGCTGGTGCTGACGTCTTTCCATCATTGTTGAATCTCCTCTTCTTGAAATGCCCATTCTTATTGTTTTGGCCCTGATTACCACCGAAGTGGTTACCATTTCTGGCTTGCTGATTCCCTCCACGCTTGTTGTCACCGCTTCGATGACCACTCTCGCTGGTATTATAATTTTGCCGGCCGCTCTCTTTTAGTTGAGTTGACTCGTTATCCCGCTCCACTAACTGAGCCCTATTTACAACATCAGAATACAAACACAGTTTATGAGAAATAAGATGTTGACGTATCTCCGGCTTCAAACCTCTTAAAAACATTCGCGCCATTCTCTCTTCATTATCCACTAAGTGGGACGCAAACCGTGATAACTCTGCAAATTTTGCCTCGTATTGCGACACGGTCATATTATTTTGTTCCAACTTAATAAACTCCACCTCCTTCATGTGGCGAATACTTTCGGGAAAGTATTTATCATTGAACAGCTCCTGGAACTTCTCCCAAGATATCTTCAGTACAGCAGGTTGAGTACGTTTTACCGATTCCCACCAGTAATCTGCCTCTCCACGCAACATAAAGGCAGCAAAGGGAACCTTTTGCTCCTCGGAGCATCCCAAGACATCAAATATCTTGGTCATCTGCTTTATCTATGTTTCCGCCATAAGTGGTTTTGGCTCTCCCTTAAACTCCGGTGGTCCCAGCTCCTTGAACTGTTTAGCGGTGACCGCCCGAGAGTTTCCCGCGTTTCCATCTACGTTTTGGACAGGAGTTGCTCTCGCCTGCTGCTGCATGAATTGCATAAAACCTCTGAACATTTGATCATTCGTCATTTGGTCAGTGTTGTTGTTTGCATGAGGATTTTCGCCTTCCTGATGCACATTATCCTGATTATTGATATGTGGTGAATCAACAATCGCCTGTGCTCCATTGCCAATCTCAACATTCTCAGATGTCATTTTCAGATACTGCCACAAAACAAAAAGTTAATTGACATGTAACACATTATCCCTATATTCTGACCGACCAATAAAATAGCACATAAACTTAGGTAGGTCATACTAGCGAAGGAATTTCCCGTCTCTCCCCTCCTAGTACTATTCTCACATCTTAGCCAGGGATCATATCCCTAAGCTCTGATACCAACTGTGACGCCCCCAAAATTAGGTATACATCACCCATCTTGAGTCGTCAGATACATGGTACAGAATTCAAATACAACTTACTAAAACCACTGTCGTGTATAATACGACAAAATACAACTGTGAGTTTGAATACAATAAATATCCACTAGAGATCATACAAACTGAAAAGGTGTCCTCAATACAATTATTGTCACACTATTTAACAGAATAGTGAGGACTACTAATACTATTCTCGGGTCCATCACTCCGTTCCCCGACTCGTCCCAGCTATATTCTCATTTCCTGAAGAGAATAGTGAAAGAAAGGGTGAGCTCAACTAGCCCAGTAAGAAATATTATGACTAAGATAATGCAGAATAAATTATCATTAGCCTTCAATAGTGTTAAACTGATAAAATACAATAAACATCAAGTTTAACTACAGCGGAACCAGCAATCCATTAAAAGAGTCAAGTAGAAAATAAAATCTACTATCTTTTATGTTTTAAAAGGTTTTTCATCATCGTTATAGCTGAGACTCAGCTTAATAAATATTCCACATCATCGAATCACCCCCGCACTACGGCCAAGGATATTCTTTAGTATCACGACCACAATTATTCATGCACTACGGCCAAGAATATTTGTGTATTCATTAATGGTCATGATCATGCCAACAACTGTCCATCAATGCACTACGGGCCAATGAGGATATTTAATTTTTACATCATTTGTAATATTACGGTCATGATTACACCGAATAATCCTTGGTCATAATCACACCAAGTCCATCTATGCACTACAGGCCACAGATGACTTTCAACAAAATATAAACATGAGGATGATGACAATGATATAAAAATTCAATAAAACAAGTTCAAGAATTATTTTATCCAGAAATTATTAACGTCCAAATTTTTAACACGATACTGTTTTGTGGTGTAAAATTCAAGAATGATCAGAAGAAGATTTCCATGAGAAGATACTGGATGAAGCGCAAATATCAAGGATATTCCACTAATTTCATGGAGTATAGAAGTCAAAGTTTTATCCAACTGAGTATAATAAAGAATGGAATAACAAAAGAAATCACCATGCATGTGATAGACCGCACAGACAGGTTATTCCAGCAGAATAATAATAACGGAACCAGGTCAGGTGAAATTCACACCGACAGGATGTTCCAACAGAATAATAAATAATGGAACCAGGTCCGGCGTAAAACGCACAGACAGGATATTCCAACAGAATAATAATAATAACGGAACCAGATCCGGTGTAAAACACACAGATAGGATGTTCCAACAGAATAATAATAAGGATGGAACCAGGTCCAGCGTATAGCACAGACAGGATATTCCGACAGAAATATAAAGACAGAATAGGAAATGGATGTCACCAAGTATAGGGTATTCCGCGTATACCGGTTATTCCAACAGATTAATAATGAATGGAATAACATAAGGATTTCACCAAGTATAGGGTATTCCGCGTATACCGGTTATTCCAACAGATTAACAAAGAATGAACATAAGTTCTCTTCAAGAAGAAAGAATAACACCCCTTACATTATGTAGGAGACGGAATACTGCAGTAGTGTAGTAACCGAATACTCTTCTTCTTTCTCTCTTATTCTCTCTATACTTTCTCTCTCTATAGCTTGAGCGAATTCGTGAAAAATAATGAAGCCCTAGGCCTCTATTTATAGAAGATTTATTACTATTTACGAAAGTATTTACTATTTACGAAGGTAATTACTATTGACGAAGGTAATTACTATTTACGAAGGTAATTACTATTTACGAAGATAATTACTATTTACGAAGGTAATTATTATTTACTAAGGTAATTATTATTTACTAAGGTAATTACTATTTACGAAAAAGACTGATGATGACATATGGCCCCCCATAATTAAACTTACCACAAACGTCTAATAATAGACTCTTTATATACATCAAGGATTGAATAAAAATTATCAGAAATCATTTTATTTTTTTTTAATCAACACATATTTAATCTTTCAACAATTATTAATCATCTATAACTTGTCGTCTCAATTATTGTTTAAATAATATAACATATTATACAGATGATACTGTGACAATAATTGAATCAATAATATAAGAGATATGATGCAGCAATTACTGTAGCAATAATTGAGTATAGCTGAGTGACTTCTCACGTAAGCATCAATAATCAATACCGTGTGCTACTATGCAACAACGCGTATTACTGTACTTTTACTACCGAGTAGTTCAACAGTTTTAACGGTAACACCTCCGCCGTTTATTTTATAGAAAGATAATTTTGTCGTTTTCTAACTACGACAATACTTCTGTTGTGGGGTCCACCAATGATTGTGCCGTCGTACGAATATTCCCCGACAAAAAGAATATTCCCCGACCAAACGAATATTTTATAACAACTTGCGTACTTTGCAAAATTTATAAATATTACCCACAACTATAACATTATATCCAATTTATTCCATAATATTCAAAAATAATAATTATAGAAAATTCATCTTTATTTATAAAAACTGGGGTCTTACACATCTGGTTTGGGAGTCATTGGTCCAACGCTCGATCTACATGGGTAACTCTGAAAAGCCTAAGAAAATGAGACATTACACAAGTCAAGATAAAAAAATGGAGAAAAAGAAGGAAAAAAAAGAAAGACAAAAAAAAAAGAGTTTACTTGATTTTCATGATAAAAATCCCTACTAAGAGTTACATCACATACACATGCATGCATTACATGAAATTGATTTAATGAAGGATGGTGTCTAAAATGATGATTGAGTATTTTTGATAAGGTGAAAGTGTGATTTTAAATTTAATCTTGCTTATGTATAATGCCCATAAATATTTAGAAGTTTTCTTTCAATTTCATAATTTGTTGAACCCAAAAATATTTTTAAATTTTGTGGGTATATTCACTGCAAACCCTCACGAGACACAACTCGTCCACTTGGGGTAACCTTGGGGTTTAAAGGCTTGTTGCACATGTTAAGTGCAATCGTGTTTCCTACGAAAATGGGGTATTGTAATTTTTATTTTTTATTTATGTTACTCGAGGACGAGCAAAAGCTAGGTATGGGGGTATTTGATAGAAACGTATTTCATACATTTAATTATCCCTAATTCTGTCTTTTTAATTATATTAGTTTATTAAATTAATATATTTTATTTTATTTTGTAGGATTTAATATTTATTGTAATAAAGTCAAAATCTTGGTGATCAAGCAATATTTAATGCTCTTATTCATATAAGGAATGTCCAAGAAGAATCCTACAAGGAGAAGGAGAGAGGTGGAACAATCTTAGTGCAATTCAAATCCAACAAGAGAAAGAAAAGTCTATCTAGAAGATGTTTTTGAGAAATTGATTGCTACTAGGAAGTTGAATCCTACATGAAAAGGGAATCGAAGTGTCCAAGTTCAATGAATCTAAATTAGGGTTCAAAGTTATTTTCCTTATAAATAGGTCTCTTGTTTTAGAGAGAATGGATTAATTAAGTATTGTATTACTTTAAGTTAGGAGTAGGAGTAAATTAAATTATGTTTCAACGCTTGTTGGAGGATCGTGAATGAAGGGAGTTTTCTTATTTATTTTCAATCTTCTACTTCTTGTTTATTTTAGTTAATTTATTTATTTTCATGTCTAGTTAATTTCTTTAATCTAGGATGAAGATGAAATTAAATAATTATTCCTAATAATATTTTTTATCTCTTCTATTATTTATGCTTTTATGTTTAATTGATTTCGCCTTCATGTTTCGTTATTGAAATACATTCGTTTTATAGTTCTTATGTGATTTTAAATTAATTAAGAGGTTTTGATAGATTATTGTTAAGATATGAGTTTTTCATAATCCATGTTTGCTCAAAGAAGTTTTGATGGGTTATAGTTAATCCTTAAATTTTCATAGTCTATGCTTGCCCACGTTAATTGTAAATTACTAAATTAAAGGGAAGAGAGATCAAAATCGTAATTTGAGTTATAAAAATAGAAGAGATTGAATTATATGTTATGTTTATTATTTAGTGGATTCAGATTCCTAGATTGCATTCTCGTTAATTGTTTTCATATTCTAGTTAATTAATTCTCAATCTTTATTTCTAATTCGCCTAAAATAAATATTAAGGAAACATTAAAATTAATCTAGTCTCTGTGGGTTCGACCTGTACTTGCCAGTTCTTCAATTAGACACTGTGCACTTGCAGTACATATTTTTATCACATCAAGTTTTTGGCGCCGTTGCCGGGGACTAGAATTAATTTTTATTTATTCCTTAATTTTTATTTATTCGAATTAGTTTTAACTCATTTTTTTTTTCAGGATTATTGAAGCGGATCGAAGAAGCGAAAAGATAAAGATTTTGTTGTTGCTCTTTCTTCGGTACTTCGTATCTCCATATTTTTTTAAATATATATATATATATAGTAGTTTAGTTTTTTTTATATATTTTTTTTGTGATTTGTGGAAAAATGGATTTTTATTATAGTTGGAATAATAATTTTGCTTGGAATCAAGAATCCTATGAAAATTTTAATCCGCACCAAGTAAATCAATTTTTTTCAACTTATGAAAATCCTTATCTATTTTCCTTTTTATATCCATATTCGGATCCAGAACCTCAATATCCACAAGAATTATCAAATGAAGAAGAGGAAAGACTTAGTGCCTTAGAGAAAGCTATGGAAGTTCTAATGGAAAATCAATTTAGCATGGATCAAGTTATATCTCGTCTAGAAATTCAAATGAGTCGATTAGCCACCATAATAAATGAACAAGAGGTGGGTGAATTTTCTAGTAACTCTGAGGTTAATTTTGAAAATCTTGATGGTTGTGGAAATGATGAGGAAAGTAGAAATTTTATATTCAATTCTACACAATTTGAGTCAAGCGTATTTGAGGAGTCTACAAATTATGAGTCTATGCCTAAAATTGATCATGTTGCATTTGATGAGTCGGTTGAAAAAGTTTATAAGCCTAAAGCTCCATACCCTGAAAGACTTATTCCTAAAAAACCACCTAGTGATTTCTTGGACCAACCCATTAAAGTAAACATGATCCAAGAGTTGTCAATGACCCAAGAAATAATTGAAAATAGACTCTTGATTAAAAAATATCCAATTGATTTTTTCTTAAATCACTTTGACCAAAATTGGAATGAATCTGAATATTTAGATAAGGTCAATGAGCTGTTGAGATCAACTACAAATAAGTCAACTAAACTAGAACATGTATTTGAACCAACTCTTCCATCATTTGAACATGTTAATGAAAGTTTTCTTGAGGTAAACTTGAAGCATAACTGTGATGAAAATTCTGACTATTTTCAATTTCCTAGACATCCTGAAAATAATGAAAAGTTCACACTCACTTATCCATTTGTAACATTCATTTTTAGTCATATAATTTTTAGGATTTATAAAATTTGTAGATATGTACATTTGTTTTCTTTCTCACCACATCTTCTTGCAGAACAAATGCCCCGCACACAAGGTACAATTCTTTCATATCTTTGTTCTCTTTTCTTCATTTGCATACATTGAGGACAATGCATGATTTAGGTATGGGGGAAGTTTATTTGTATTAGATTTTTTTTTCTTTTTACGAAAAAAAAAACACAAAAAAATTAAAAAATTAAAAAAAATTTGTTTGACTTTTTATGAATTGAATTAATTCTAATAAGTGTTTATGGAGCAAAGCGCATGAGTGAGATTGAAAGATTTAGAACTCTTGAATTGTTGATAAGATACAAAATCTTAGTTCAAAACACCATCTGGATTTAAAATTGATTTCACAAGCATTTTTACACATCACGTTTGCACTAATTCTTAGTTGTGGGGTATAAACCATGATTCGAGTAATTTCAAAAAAAAAAAAGAAGAAAAAAAATGAAGTTGAGAAAAGTTAAAAAAAAAGAGAAATAAATAACTGCTTCAATGTCCATTAAACGAAATAACTGGGTATCCAAGCCTCAGGAAGCATCGATATTCACGCTGAAAAGTATGATGGATAAAAGCAGCTTGACTAATCTAATTTTGTGGCTTTTGTTACTCGAGTTAGTAAATCCTTAGGGGTGTCTCTACACCTAGTGCCCTAAAGCCATCTGGTTTGGGAGTCATTGGTCTAACGCTCGCTCTACATGGGTAACTCTGAAAAGCCTAAGAAAATGAGACATTACACAAGTCAAGAATAAAAAAAATGGAGAAAAAAAGGAAAAAAAAAAGAAAGACAAAGAAAAAAAGAGTTTGCTTGATTTTCATGATAAAAATCCCTACTAAGAGTTACATCACATACACATGCATGCATTACATGAAATTGATTTAATGAAGGATGGTGTCTAAAATGAAGATCGAGTATTTTTGATAAGGTGAAAGTGTGATTTTGAATTTAATCTTGCTTATGTATAATGCCCATAAATATTTAGAAGTTTTCTTTCAATTTCATAATTTGTTGAACCCAAAAATATTTTTAAATTTTGTGGGTGTATTCACTGCAAACCCTCACGAGACACAACTCGTCCACTTGGGGTAACCTTGGGGTTTAAAGGCTTGTTGCACATGCTAAGTGCAATCGTGTTTCCTACGAAAATGGGGTATTGTAATTTTTGTTTTATTTTTATTTTTTATTTTTTATTTATTTTACTCGAGGACGAGCAAAAGCTAGGTATGGAGGTATTTGATAGAAACGTAATTCATACATTTAATTATCCCTAATTTTGTCTTTTTAATTATATTAGTTTATTAAATTAATATGTTTTATTTTATTTTGTAGGATTTAATATTTATTGCAATAAAGACAAAATCTTGGTGATCAAGCAATATTTAATGCTTTTATTCATATAAGGAATGTCCAAGAAGAATCCTACAAGGAGAAGGAAAGAGATGGAACAATCTTAGTGCAATTCAAATCCAACAAGAGGAAGAAAAGTCTATCTAGAAGATATTTTTGAGAAGTTTATTGCTAATAGAAAGTTGAATCCTACATGGAAAGGGAATCAAAGTGTCCAAGTTCAATGAATCTAAATTAGGGTTCAAAGTTATTTTCCCTATAAATAGGCCTCTTGTTTTAGAGAAAGGCACTACTTGTTAATTTATTTTTCTTAGTTTTTTACTAGTGTAGGAGGGAGAAGATATTTAGAGTTTGTCTCTTTTTTTTCCAATCACGTGTGGAACATACTGTCAGGGAGTATTTGTCACTTTCTTTTATTTACATAATAGAAATTCTCTTTTTAATTATTGTTCTTATTTCATGCGAATAGTAGTACTAATAGTTACAAGATTTGGAAAGAGAGGAAAACTCAATCCTCGATTCATCGGTCCATTTTTAATCCTCGATCGAATAGGAACTGTGGCCTATAGACTCGCTCTACCACCAAGTATGTCTCGTGTTCATAACGTTTTTCACATATCCATGTTACGAAAATATGTGAAAGACCCGAACCACATTATTGAGTTAGAACCGGACGAAATAGCGGAAGATTTGACGTATGAAGAGATTCCTGTTCAAATCTTGGATAAGAAAGAACATATTCTACGCTCCAAGGTTATACCTCAAGTCAAAGTTTTGTGGAGAAACCACGATGTTGAGGAAATGACTTGGGAGTTAGAATCTGAAATGAAGTCAAGGTATCCTTACCTCTTTGATATACCAGGTACGTACCATAATTTCGAGGGCGAAATTTCATAAGAAGGGGAGGTTGTAAGACCCCAGTTTTTATAAATAAAGATGAATTTTCTATAATTATTATTTTTGAATATTATGGAATAAATTGGATATAATGTTATAGTTGTGGGTAATATTTATAAATTTTGCAAAGTACGCAAGTTGTTATAAAATATTCGTTTGGTCGGGGAATATTCTTTTTGTCGGGGAATATTCGTACGACGGCACAATCATTGGTGGACCCCACAACAGAAGTATTGTCGTAGTTAGAAAACGACAAAATTATCTTTCTATAAAATAAACGGCGGAGGTGTTACCGTTAAAACTGTTGAACTACTCGGTAGTAAAAGTACAGTAATACGCGTTGTTGCATAGTAGCACACGGTATTGATTATTGATGCTTACGTGAGAAGTCACTCAGCTATACTCAATTATTGCTACAGTAATTGCTGCATCATATCTCTTATATTATTGATTCAATTATTGTCACAGTATCATCTGTATAATATGTTATATTATTTAAACAATAATTGAGACGACAAGTTATAGATGATTAATAATTGTTGAAAGATTAAATATGTGTTGATTAAAAAAAAATAAAATGATTTCTGATAATTTTTATTCAATCCTTGATGTATATAAAGAGTCTATTATTAGACGTTTGTGGTAAGTTTAATTATGGGGGGCCATATGTCATCATCAGTCTTTTTCGTAAATAGTAATTACCTTAGTAAATAATAATTACCTTAGTAAATAATAATTACCTTCGTAAATAGTAATTATCTTCGTAAATAGTAATTACCTTCGTAAATAGTAATTACCTTCGTCAATAGTATTTACCTTCGTAAATAGTAAATACTTTCGTAAATAGTAATAAATCTTCTATAAATAGAGGCCTAGGGCTTCATTATTTTTCACGAATTCGCTCAAGCTATAGAGAGAGAAAGTATAGAGAGAATAAGAGAGAAAGAAGAAGAGTATTCGGTTACTACACTACTGCAGTATTCCGTCTCCTACATAATGTAAGGGGTGTTATTCTTTCTTCTTGAAGAGAACTTATGTTCATTCTTTGTTAATCTGTTGGAATAACCGGTATACGCGGAATACCCTATACTTGGTGAAATCCTTATGTTATTCCATTCATTATTAATCTGTTGGAATAACCGGTATACGCGGAATACCCTATACTTGGTGACATCCATTTCCTATTCTGTCTTTATATTTCTGTCGGAATATCCTGTCTGTGCTATACGCTGGACCTGGTTCCATCCTTATTATTATTCTGTTGGAACATCCTATCTGTGTGTTTTACACCGGATCTGGTTCCGTTATTATTATTATTCTGTTGGAATATCCTGTCTGTGCGTTTTACGCCGGACCTGGTTCCATTATTTATTATTCTGTTGGAACATCCTGTCGGTGTGAATTTCACCTGACCTGGTTCCGTTATTATTATTCTGCTGGAATAACCTGTCTGTGCGGTCTATCACATGCATGGTGATTTCTTTTGTTATTCCATTCTTTATTATACTCAGTTGGATAAAACTTTGACTTCTATACTCCATGAAATTAGTGGAATATCCTTGATATTTGCGCTTCATCCAGTATCTTCTCATGGAAATCTTCTTCTGATCATTCTTGAATTTTACACCACAAAACAGTATCGTGTTGAAAATTTGGACGTTAATAATTTCTGGATAAAATAATTCTTGAACTTGTTTTATTGAATTTTTATATCATTGTCATCATCCTCATGTTTATATCATTGCACTAAGATTGTTCCACCTCTCTCCTTCTCCTTGTAGGATTCTTCTTGGACATTCCTTATATGAATAAGAGCATTAAATATTGCTTGATCACCAAGATTTTGACTTTATTGCAATAAATATTAAATCCTATAAAATAAAATAAAATATATTAATTTAATAAACTAATATAATTAAAAGGACAAAATTAGGGATAATTAAATGTATGAAATACGTTTCTATCACATGCATGGTGAATTCTTCTTTTATTCCATTCTTTAATATTTTGTTGGAATAACCTGCATGTGCGGTCTATCGCATGCCTGCTGATTTCTGTTGTTATTCCATTCTTTATTATTTTGTTGGAATATCCTGTCTGTGCGAATTACGCATGACCTGGTTCCATTCTTTATTATTCTTTTGGAATATCCTGTCTGTACGAATTACGCATGATCTGGTTCCATTCTTTATTATTTTGTTGGAATAACCTATCTATGTGGATTACTACATGCATGGTGAATGATCACATGTGTGACGCCCCCAAAATAGGTCCAATCCACCCAACCTATTCTGAGTCGCCAAATACATGATACAGAAACAACTACAACTTCATTATTACAATTGTCATGCAAAATACGACAACACTTATGCTGTGAGTTTAAATACAAATATTGTCTTCTAGATAATATCCATATCCAAATAAAGTCCTCATACAATTATTGATACACTGTATTATAAAATGGTGAGGACTACTAAAACAACTGTCTTGAACCATCACTTCACACCCCAACTAGTTCCCGCTATATTCTCGCCTGCTCAGAAGAAAAATGGAACAAAAAGGAAAAGGGTGAGATCAACTAGCCCAATAAAGAATATTATGACTAAGATAATGTAAAACAAATTATCCTTAGTCTTCAACAGGGAAAAATCTGATAGAATACAATAGACAACAAGTTTTAGATCAACAACTGCAGCGAAAATAATAATTTATTAGTGGAGTTAAGTAGAGAATGAAATCTACTAACATCTATGAATTTAAAAGTTCATCATCAATATTTTATCCCTGTAACATCAATCAATATATATCTCAAATCAAATATTCATCTTTGCACTACAGGCCAAAGATATTCATCAGTCGGTCATGTTCATCTCAACACATGTTCATCTTTGCACTACGGGACAAAGATATTTATAAGAAAATCAACCATCTTTGCACTACAGGCCAAAGATATTCAGTAATGTCATCATTTAGGACTGAGAATGATGAAAAAAGTTTTAAAGAAAACGAATCCAGTGAAACAAAAGAACAAATATTAAGGATTCGTACCTTAACCAAACCGAGCTCAAAAATACTTCATAAATAATCATAGTAAAGTAAAATTCAAGAATGATCAAAACATGGATACAATCAAAGCTAGTATCCATAATAGATATCTTGGATACAGAAAAGAAAATTTAATTTTTCTGTGAATAGTGTCGAATTCGTGAATAGTATCTTATACATGAATAATACCGTATACGTGAATAGAAACTCCAACACTAAAAGGTAGAACTTTCACAAGAAAAATTATCATGCTTTGTGAATAGTAACTCGTAAATAGTAACTCATAAAAAGTAACTTGTGAATAGTAACTCGTGAATAGTAACTCATGAATAGTAATTCTGACATAAAAAGATCAGAATTTCACAAGAAAAATCTTACCAATATTCCGACATAATGATATTAAAAGAAATAATATCATTTATAAAAAAATAATATCCCTTACCTCGGAAAGACAGTACTTCTGAATGGAATACTGGATATAGTGGTAAAGGAACTTGCACCGTATAGCAACACTCAATGTATCAAAATACACACAAGAATACGCTCGATAATATAGAGAGAGATGTAGAGAGAAAACTTTAATTTCTGGTGTGATTTTTAATTCTAACCTAAGGACCCTATTTATAGGAAATTGCTTAGAACACCAAAATAGAAAATTGAATATAATAATATATTTTATAACCAAATTTTCATTAGCCCACCACATCCAAAACACATTTATCACACAAAAATGAAAAACATGTTTAAAATAATTTTTGTTACAAAATCAAACGGGCGATTATACAGGCTATAATCAAATTTCAGTCAAAAATTGTGTCCACCAACATGTTTAACATTTATTAAACATTTTTTGTAACACCAAACATGTGTTAAACATTTAATGCAACAAAAATACTCTTCCTCCTCATATACTCATATGCCCTACATTCATTATAAAAATATCACCATCAAAATATAATAATAAATTATTTTATTAGAAAAGATAAAATATCAATTTTCAACAATTGCCACATTAAAAATTTTCTCCATCTATATCCACATAAAATCAATATTTTTCTCATCATATAAATCAATAATTAATTATTCACAAATAATATTACAGAATCACAATACTGACAACCAGGCAGTTTCCAAGAAAGAGGGGGCTTTCCAATAAGGATCTCTCCTTACTGGTGCGCAATTAGATGACCAACCTCTACTTAGACAGAACTTTCTAAACATTGCCAATAATGTTATCTAATAATATTATTCAGATAATATGAATTATTACTCCGGTAATGGAAAATACTGTGTAGTGACAATTATTGATACAACAATAATATAAAATATCAACGCAACAATTATTGAATCAATAAAATAAAATACCGAACAGTAATTACTGTTACAATTATTGAGTAGTTCCTTCTTATGTAAGAATCAATAATCGGTGCAATACCGCGTGCTACTGTGCAACAACATGTATTACTATATTTTAACCACCGGGTATTCCAACAGTATTAACGATAACAACTACGCCGTTATTTATAAACAACTTATACTTGTCATTTTCTTCATCCAATCGCTTTCCGTTATGGGGCCCACAAATGAAACAACCCGGGTCAAATCCCGAGTCCGGAACAAATCTTGGGTCAAATCCCAAGTCCGAATCGAATCAAATCCATCCAAATAAGACCTCAAACCACTGGCCCAATAGTATCTTCTTGGGTCATCTAGCCCACCACAGGCTCCCAAAAGGTCATGACTTGAAGGTACTATTGGTAGTTACTTAATTCCTTATATGCATACAAATTATCCCCCTATCTTTCGATGTGGGACTGGGGTGTTACAAACTCCTCCACTTAAATTTCTGACGTCCCCGTCAGAACCGATCACACACACGGTCCAAAGATCTTTGCCTCTCTAGCCATTGTGGGATAATACCGGCTGGTTTCGTGTCCCCACCTCCGGACCTTCATCTCTCCATTGTGGGATAATACCACCAGCCTTCGTGTCCCCACCTCCGGCAACCCGGATGACCCGACCCGAGCTTTCGAGAGTCGGCTCTGATACCATATGAAACAACCCGGGTCAAATCCCGAGTCTGGAACAAATCTTGGGTCAAATCCCAAGTCCGAATCGAATCAAATCCATCCAAATAAGGCCTCAAACCACTGGCCCAATAGTATCTTCTTGGGTCATCTAGCCCACCACAGGCTCCCAAAAGGTCATAACTTGAAGGTACTATTGGTAGTTACTTAATTCCTTATATGCAGACAAATTTTCCCCCTATCTTTCGATGTGGGACTGGGGTGTTACAACAAAAGGTTGCGTCGTCGTATGAATATTCTCCGTCTCCGACAGTAAGAATATTCCACGACCAAATGAATATTCGCCGACAACAATGAATATTTTATAACCACTTTCTTATTTGAAATATTTGCGCATTTTACCCATAACTATCCACATTAATCAAATAAACCCCTTACTATTTCAAAATAATAAATAGAGGAAATTTCATTTTATTAAAAAAAAAATCGGGGTCTTACAACCTCCCCTCCTTATGAAATTTCGTCCTCGAAATTGACGTACGTACCTGGTGTTTCGAAAAGTAAAGATACCTCACTTTCATTTTTGATTCCAACTCCCAGGTCATTTCTTCAATAGCATGGTTCCTCCACAAAACTTTGACATGTGGTATGAACTTTGTGCGTAGGACATGCTCCTTCCTATCGAAGATCTTGACTGGTACTTCCTCATACGTTAAATCTTCGGTTATTTCATCTGGTTCTATCTCAATAACGTGTTTCGGGTCGTTCACATATTTTTGTAACATCGATACGTGAAAAACGTTATGAACACGCGACATACTTAACTGTAAAACGAGTCTATAGGCCACAGTTCCTATTCGATCGAGAATTTCAAATGGACCAATAAATCGAAGGTTCTGAGCTTTCCTCACATCGTCGATTCTCGCTATAACAACTTCTTGCACCTCCTTCTTCATATTCATCAGCTCCAGTGTATAGCTTGAGCGGTTTTAACTTTATCGAGTAAAGTCGATTCTACTTGTATATCATCACGTGAGTCCCTAAAGTTTTTAACTCCATCTCTATCATTTGTAGGTTATACGAAATGGGTCTTTGACAATATCGCACTCGTACTCATATACGATCTTCTACTCAACACGTCAGCTACCACGTTCGCTTTTCCAGGATGGTATGGTCAGAACATGTGCCGAAATGAGTCTCATCTTGAGTTCTTCGAAGTTCTTCGAAGCTCTTCCCACATTCCTTTCTCCATTCGAATTTTTTATCTCTACGAGTCAGCTGAGTTAATGGAGTAGTGATTCAAGAAAATCTTTCCACGAATCTCCGATAATAACCAACTAAGCCTAGAAAGCTACGTATTTCGATTACTGACTTAGGTTGCTCTCAACTGTGACTCATATCACGATCTTGGATAGCACGTCACAATGGCACCTATCAGTTTACTACCGCATGAATATGGCGTCCCCTACGAAGAGTCTGGCTTCGGTGCATTCCATAAAGGAAATCACCAGATAGAGGATAGGTACCAACTTCTATAGTTAAATTTTTAAATCCTGAAGTTCAATAGGAGTCATTCAATATGAGATTTTAGAAATGGGTTTTGTACCGGGTTCAAAGTCGATACAAAATTTAATATCACGCTCTGGGAGTAAGCCAAGAAATTCTTCAGGAAATACGTCAGGAAATTAACAAACAACAGAAATATCACCCAAATCTGACGTATTTTTGTTCAAGTCCATGACATGGGCTAAGAAAGCTTGACATTCGTTTTTCAATAAATAAATGGCTTTATGACTTGATATGAAAGTGTTTGAATTCAAATGGTTTGGTTGCTTGAATTCGAATAATAGGTTGCTTAGGAATATGAAAACTAACAACCTTATGAAAGCAATCAATTTTGGCATGATGAGTAGTTAACCTTAAAATCACAACAAAAGCAAGTATCTTTAAAGAGATAAGGTCAACAGGTAATGTGATAGTGCCAACCTGAATCAAGAAAGATTTATAAACAACGGATGTAATAAAAGTTTCTCCTAATAGAGTCTCCACAGATAGGTCAAAGTCTAATTTCCCTGTAGTCAAGTTCAAACGTTGAGCGCAAGAAAAAGAGATATAAATGAATGGGTAGAACCCGTATCTAATAAGGTATAAACTTCGCAAGAATTTATAATTAACTAACCCGTGATAACTTCGTTTGGGTTCCTCGCATTCTGAATGGTCACGACAAACGCTTTTCCAGAAACCGTTGACTTTGTCTTTTCCGTATCCGCCTTTGGTACCACCGTTCCAGCTGGACTTGATTTTGCTACAGGAAAAAATCGAGCTATGTGACCGTCTTTTCCACAACTAAAACATACCTTGGAAGGTTGTGAACACTTTGGACTTATATGTCCCTCCTCTCCGCATTTGTAGCATCTAACTGGTGGTCGTTCTCCTCCCCTAGAATTTGTTGCTGGTGTTGGTGCTGCTACCGACGTCTTCCCGTCATCGTTAAATCTTCTCTTCTTGAAATTTCCACTTGAGTTATTTCTTCTATTATCTTGGCCATGATTACCACCGAAATGGTTACCATTTCTGGCACGATAATTTCCTATACGATGGTTATCATTGTCCCGATGGCCGTTGCCACCGGTACAATTATCATCGAGTTGTAGGTCGCCCAGTTGAATAGACTCTTTATCTCGCTCTAATAATTGAGCCTTGTTCACAACATCTGAATATAGAGAAAATTTATGAGAAATGAGATATTGACGTATGTCGGGTTTCAAACCTCTCAAAAATATTCGTGTCATATGTTCCTCATTCTCTACCAAATGAGGTGCAAACCTGGATAACTCCGTGAACTTCGCCTCGTACTGGGACACCGTCATGTTATAATGTTCTAGTCTAATAAACTCTACCTCCTTCATATGAAGAATACTTTCAGGAAAGTACTTGTCATTGAACAGTTTCTGAAATGTTTCCCAAGACATGCTGAGTGCGGCTGGTTGGGTACGCTTCACAGATTACCACCCGTAATTTGCCTCATTACGGAACATAAAAGTGGCAAATGGAACCTTCTGTTCCTCCGTGCATCCCAAGACATCGAATATCTTGGTAATTTGCTTGACCCACATCTCCGCCATAATCGGATCCGGCTTTCTCCAAAATTTTGGTGGTCCCAACTCTTTGAACTGTTTGGCTGTGACAAACCGTGCGTTACTATCATTTCCACCCGTTTTTTGTACACGAGTCTCCCTCGTCTGATTTTGCATGAACCGCAAAAAGCTTCTAAACATTCCATCGTTCATCGTCTGATCAGTGGTGTTGTTTACTGGAGGAATATTGCCATCCTGTTGCACGTTCTCCTGGTTTATGGTTAAAGGAGTTTCCACGGTCTCATTCACTCCATCATTAATGTTTTCAACCGTTATTCTTAAATGCTGCCATAAAATAAGGGTTAATTAAACAAATGAACATACCACATAATATCCCTATACTCTGACCAACCAACAAATAAGCTTAGGTAGGACACACTAACAAAGGATTAACTCGTCTCTTCCCTCCTAGTTCTATTCCCGATCTCTGCCAGAGATCATATCCCTAAGCTCTGATACCAACTGTGACGCCCCCAAAATAGGTCCAATCCACCCAACCTATTTTGAGTCGCCAAATACATGGTACAGAAACAACTACAACTTCATTATTACAATTGTCGTGCAAAATACGACAACACTTATGCTATGAGTTTAAATACAAATATTGTCTTCTAGACAATATCCATACCCAAATAAAGTCCTCATACAATTATTGATACACTATATTACAAAATGGTAAGGACTACTAAAACAACTGTCTTGAACCATCACTCCACACCCCAACTAGTTCCCGCTATATTCTCGCATGCTCAGAAGAAAAATGGAACAAAAAGGAAAAGGGTGAGCTCAACTAGCCCAATAAAGAATATTATGACTAAGATAATGTAAAACAAATTATCCTTAGTCTTCAACAGGGAAAAATCTGATAGAATACAATAGACAACAAGTTTTAGATCAACAACTGCAGCGAAAATAATAATTTATTAGTGGAGTTAAGTAGAGAATGAAATCTACTAACATCTATGAATTTAAAAGTCCATCATCAATATTTTATCCCTGTAACATCAATCAATATATATCTCAAATCAAATATTCATCTTTGCACTACAGGCCAAAGATATTCATCAGTCGGTCATGTTCATCTCAACACATGTTCATCTTTGCACTATAGGGCAAAGATATTTATAAGAAAATCAACCATCTTTGCACTACAGGCCAAAGATATTCAGTAATGTCATCATTTAGGACTGAGAATGATGAAAAAAGTTTTAAAGAAAACGAATCCAGTGAAACAAAAGAACAAATATTAAGGATTCGTACCTTAACCAAACCGAGCTCAAAAATACTTCATAAATAATCATAGTAAAGTAAAATTCAAGAATGATCAAAACATGGATACAATCAAAGCTAGTATCCATAATAGATATCTTGGATACAGAAAAGAAAATTTAATTTTTCTGTGAATAGTGTCGAATTCGTGAATAGTATATTATACATGAATAATACCGTATACGTGAATAGAAACTCCGACACTAAAAGGTAGAACTTTCACAAGAAAAATTATCATGCTTTGTGAATAGTAACTCGTAAATAGTAACTCATAAAAAGTAACTTGTGAATAGTAACTCGTGAATAGTAACTCATGAATAGTAACTCGTGAATAGTAACTCTGACATAAAAAGATCAGAATTTCACAAGAAAAATTTTACCAATATTCCGGCATAATGATATTAAAAGAAATAATATCATTTATAAAAAAATAATAACCCTTACCTCAAAAAGGCAGTACTTCTGACTGGAATACTGGATATAGTGGTGAAGGAACTTGCACCGTATAGCAACACTCAAAGTATCAAAATACTCACAAGAATACGCTCGATAATATAGAGAGAGATATAGATAGAAAACTTCAGTTTCTGTTGTGATTTTCAATTCTAACCTAAACACCCTATTTATAGGAAATTGCTTAGAACACCAAAGCAGAAAATTAAATATAATAATATATTTTATAACCAAATTTTCCTTAGCCCACCACATCAAAAATACATTTATCACACAAAAATGAAAAACTTGTTTAAAATAATTTTTGTTACAAAATCAATTCAGACTCAATAATTCAGAACTTCAATAATTCATAATAAATAGCCCTTTTATCAGAAAAATTCAAACATCATGTCCTTTTCATAGGAAATTCCATTCTCTACAACTTTGCAGAAGAAAGTTTTTCCAAATTCCAAATAAAATTTGACCGAAATTCACAAACGGGCGATTATACAGGCTATAATCAAATTTCAGTCAAAAATTGTGTCCACCGACATGTTTAACATATGTTGAACATTTTTTGTAACACCAAACATGTGTTCAACATTTAATGCAACAAAAATACTCTTCCTCCTCATATACTCATATGTCCCACATCCATTATAAAAATATCACCATCAAAATATAATAATAAACTATTTTATCAGAAAAGATAAAATATCAATTTTCAACATTTATCACATTAAAAATTTTCTCCATCTATATCCACATAAAATCAATATTTTTCTAATCATATAAATCAATAATTAATTATTCACAAATAATATTACAAAATCACAATACTGACAACCAGGCAGTTCCCAGGAAAGATGGGGCTTTCCAATAAGGATCTCTCCTTACTGGCACGCAATTAGATGGTCAAACCTCTTCTTAGACAGAACTTTCTAGACATTGCCAATAATGTTATCTAATAATATTATTCAAATAATATGAATTATTGCTCCGATAATAGAAAATACTGTGTAGTGACAATTATTGATACAACAATAATATAAAATATCAACGCAACAATTATTGAATCAATAAAATAAAATACCGAACAGTAATTACTGTAACAATTATTGAGTAGTGCCTTCTTATGTAAGAATCAATAATCGGTGTAATACCGTGTGCTATTGTGTAACAACGCGTATTACTGTGTTTTAACCACCGGGTATTCCAACAGTATTAACGGTAACAACTACGCCGTTATTTATAAACAACTTATACTTGTCGTTTTCTTCATCCAATCACTTTCCGTTATGGGGCCCACAAAAGGCTGCGCCGTCGTACGAATATTCTCTGACAGTAAGAATATTCCACGACCAAACGAATATTCTCCGACAACAATGAATATTTTATAACCATTTTCTTATTTGAAATATTTGCGTATTTTACCCATAACTATCCACATTAATCAAATCAACCCCTTACTATTTCAAAATAATAAATAGAGGAAATTCCATTTTATTAAAAAAAATCGGGATCTTACAACATGATTAAAATATTATTAAAATATTAATAATATTAGATTATGAGTTTATTAAGTGATTGATAATATTTGGATAAATTTAAAGTCTTTAATATTTATCCTTGTTTTTGTTTGATTAATGCTTATATCATTGTCGTCATCATCATGCTTATATTGTGATGAAAGTCATCATTGGCTTACGTGCAAAGATAGACTATTGATTATTGATTTTATAATTGTATATCTTTGGCTTACGTGCAAAGATGGACTGTTGATTATTGGTTTTAAACTTGTATATCTTTGGCTTACGTGCAAAGACGGACTGTTGATTATTGATTTTACAATTGTATATCTTTAGCTTACGTGCAAAGATGGACTGTTGATTATTGGTTTTATAATTGTATATCTTTGGCTTACGTGCAAAAATGGACCGTTGATTATTGGTTTTATAGTTGTATATCTTTGGCTTACGTGCATTAATGGCTAGTTGTTGGTATGATTATAACCAGGGATTATTCGGTATAATCATGACCATTGTTGAAAACACGAATATCGTTGGCCCGTAGTGCATGGATAATTCGTGGTCATAATACTAATGAATATCCTTGGCCGTAGTGTATGGATGATTCGATGATGTGGATTAATTATTAAGCTGAGTCTCAGCGATAACATATTGATAATACACTTTTAATTCGTAGAAGATAGTAGATATCATGCTCTACTTGACTCTTCTATAATACAGTTGTATGTCTTTGGCCTGTAGAGCAAAGATGAATTGTTAATGAATATCTTTGGCCTGTAGTGCAAAGATGAATTTATTAGTATGATTATGAACAAGAATTGTGATGAATATCTTTGGCCTGTAGTGAAAGATGAATTTTTTTATGTTTCAGGTAAAGACAGGTGATGAAATTATCTTCGTCCTGGGTGCGAAGAGGAATTTAGAATCACAATTATGATTATGAGTTATTCACATGATTGTGGACAGAAATTGTTGATTGATGTTATAGGGATAAAACATTGTTGGTGGACTTTTAACATGGAAAAGATAATAGACCCTATGGTCTATTTGACTCTTCTGATGGATTGCTCGTTCCGCTGCAACTATGGTTGAAAAGTTTTATCATCTACCATATGTTCTAAATCTCTGATTTATTACTGATGAAGGCTATTGATAATTTAATTATCTTTAGTCATGATATTCTTTACTGGGCTAGTTGTGCTCAACCTTTTTGCTTCACAATTCCTTTCAGGTAATAAGAGTGTAGCTGGGTCGAGCGGGGATAACAGGGAAATAGTGTGATGGTCCGAGACTGTCGAAGTACCTCAATATATTATAAAACGGCATGACATGCAACAGATAATTGTATTGAGGACCTAAGATGTGTGTGTCGTATTTTATACGTCACTTAATAATTGATTTTGGCGAACAACAATAGGGTGATGAGAACCCAACTTTGGGTGCGTCAAAAGTGTACCTCATTAGAATGAATATGATAGTGATCTTCTCGTTCTTCTTTGGGGTCTTAAAATATTTGCTTCTGTATTTTATATGGCATTGTAACAATTTGAGTTTGGATACTGTTTACGAGACAATATTGTATTAAAACTCACAGCTTATGTGTTATCGTACTCTACACGACAGTTCAACAGTTGTATAAATAAAGTTTGTATTTGATTTTTATAGAGTGTCACATGGTGACTCAAAATGGGTCTTGTGGACCTATTTTGGGGGAATCACAAAATTATTCTGTTATTCCATTCTTTATCATTATGTTGGAATAACTTGTCTATGCGAAGTACCACATAAATGGTGAAATTCTTCTGTTATTCCATTCTTTATCATTATGTTGGAATAACATGTCTGTGCGTTTATGCATGACCTGGTTCCATTATTTATTATTCTATTGGAATATCATATCTGTGCGTTTACGCATGACCTGGTTTCGTTATTTATTATTCTGCTGGAATAACCTGTCTGTGCGGTCTATCGCATGCTTGATGATTTCTTTTGTTATTCCATTATTTATTATACTCAGTTGGTTAAAGTTTTGGCTTTTATACTCCATGAAATTAGTGGAATATCCTTAATATTTGAGCTTCATCTAGTATCTTTTTATAGAAATATTCTTCTGAGCATTCTTGAGTTTTACCCCACAAAGCAGTATCATGTTGACAATTTGGACGTTATTGGTTCCTGGATAAATTAATTCTTGAACTTGTTTTATTGAATTCTTATATCATTCTCATCATCCTCATGTTTATATTATGTTGAAAGTCATCTGTGGCCTGTAGTGCATAGATGGACCTTGGTATGATTATGACCAGGGATTATTCGGTATAATCATGACCGTAATGTTACAAATGATGTGGTAAAAGTCCTCATTGGTCCGTAGTGCATTGATGGACAGTTGTTGGCATGATCATGACCATTGATGAATATACGAATATCCTTGGCTCGTAGTGTTAGAGTTTATGCCCTAGAGGCCAATTATTTGATATAATTGCTTAACATTTTGATATTATATTTGATTGAATAAATGAATGATTTTATTAAGGTTTTATTTACTGCGTTATATAAATGTTAACATAATAAAATTCCTTAGAATAGTTATACAAATTATATAGTTTCAAGTATGTGACTTGAACATGAGATTATATAATTACAATTAGTATCATTGTTCTTAAATGTCTCTAGTCGAGTATCATTGTTGATGGGACAACAATAATGCATTGAGACTAGTATGTGGATTGACTGATGACCAAATCTCATTGGTCATAAATATATGAGATATTAAGTCAATGCATAGGTACATGTTAGAGAACGATGTACTGGACAGACCCGCCATTAGAATTCTATATGGAGCATTATGCGAAGTGTCATTAGCAATTCTCATAGTGACAATGATGTAATAGTTCTCCGACCTAAAATTACTATATTACTACACGGGAATTTATGTACTTTGATATCATCAAATGTCACCTTTAATAGGGTGAACTATAAAGGTGATCATTGGGTACATCATGAATCGTGTGAGGAATATGAGTGATCTAGATGAAATTTAACATTTCTATATATTAGGGGTGATATCCATAGGCCTCTTGATTGAGCAAGACTATGAAATGCATGGTCATGCTCAAATAGTGATTTGTTTCATATAGTCTACTCATTGATCAAGAAAACTCAGATTAAATTATGAAGAGTGTGACACATTCCATGACTCGAGTTTAATCTAGGATATTAAGGTTCAAAGGATTAAATTACATTGAAACGTTGGTCACGAAAAGGTTGCATCGAATCATCGATCTTATTATTACTTGAGTAGCAGTGATGCATTACTAGATGCCGCTCACTGTTTATAAATTTATAATATGATTTTAAAATTATTGTCAACGTAATAATAACCTATAGGGACACACATAGAACGTTATTAAAATGGAATTAATTTAAATTATAAGGATTTAAATATATCAATATGATTGATAGTATTTAAATCACGAATTTAAATTAAAAGGATGATTTGTATATATATATATATATATATATATATTCTGATTTTATTTTAATTATATTAGGGTTTTCATTAATTCTGATTTATTGATATATATATATATATATGATATATCAGCATCTTTGAAAAGTTAATCAAAACAAAACCCTAGCCGCTCTTAGAGAGAGACTAGAGAAAAACAGAAAATCCATTCCTTTTGGTGGCTAGTACCGCAGCTCCCTTTATTAGAGAATCGTGCGACGATTTACGGGCGTTCGTGTGGATACCGTAGAGGCGTAGTTCTTTCGGATTACGTTAGAGATTTGAAGCGATTTCAGAGTTTTCTATTATCGGTATAAATTCTAAACCACTGAATTAAATTTGTTTCGCATGGATCCTGTGTTGGGTTTCAGAAATTCCTTTATAAAGTTTTATATTCCACTTGCGTTTCTCTACCGAATCCCTACACGTAGTGCATGGATAATCTGTGGTTGTGATACTAATGAATATCCTTGGCCGTAGTGCAGGGATGATGTGATTTATTTATTAAGCCGAGTCTCAGCACTAAAAGTGATGAAAAACCTTTTAAATCATAGAAGTTAGTAGATTTTATTCTATACCTGTTTCTTTTAATGGATTGCTTGTTCCGCTGTAGTTAAACTTGATGTTTATTATATTGTATCAGTTTAATACTGTTAAAGGCTAATGATAATTTATTCTGTATTATCTTAGTCATAATATTTTTTACTGGGCTAGTTGAGCTCATCCTTTTACTTTCATTGTTCTCTTTAGAAAATGAGAACGTAACAGGGACTAGTCGGGAAATAGAGTGACGGTCCAGATGATAACATTAGTAGTCCTCACTATTCCATGAAATAGTGTGATAATAAATGTATTGAAGACTTATTTTGAGTTTGAATACTGTATAGAAGACAATATTTGTATTAAAACTCACAACTTATGTTGTATATTTAAGATTGTATTTGTATTCTGTACCATGTATTTGGCGACTCAGCATAGGTGATGTATATCTATTTTGGGGGTGTCACAGTTTGTATCAAAGCTTAGGGATATGATCCCTGACTGAGATGTGAGGCAAGAACTAGGAGGGGAGAGACGGGGAATTCCTTCGCGTATATGACCTACCCAAGTTATTTGGTATTTAATTGGTTAATCAGAGTATAGGGATAATATGTGATATGTTAATTAACCCTTGTTTTGTTGCAGTATTTGAAAATAGCATCCAAAAATGTTAAAATAAGCAATGAAGCACGTGAGACCGTTGAGACACCTTTAATCACTAACCATGTTAATGTGATGTCAGACGAAGAAGAAACTAGAGATATCTACGTGGTGCGTAAAGAACTAATAGTTGCACCCAAGCTAGTTGCAGAGGTAGCTGCTGAGAGTGAGGAAGAAGAGGAACCTGAGGAGAATTTATTAGAAGAATTTTATGATCAAAATTTAGAATTACAAAATCGTATTCATGAGTTAGAAGAGTAGGCTGAAGAATGGCAGGCGGTCGTGAAGCAAAGAGATGAAACAATTCAAAATTGTGTTACCCGATGTGCGATGCTTGAACAGAAGCACTCTTTGGTAGAGTATAAGATATTAGAGCTGGATTATGAGAATGCTATGATTAAAGTTCTGATGAAAGCAGAAACAACTGAACGAAGGAGAATAGATGATGCGTGGGTAAAAGTCGCATGACGCGTTGATATTGTAGAAAAAGATGTCCGATCCAATAAAGTCAAAATAGATGAAATGGATTTTGATTTTTGGACAACAATTGGGAGAATCCAACATCGAATTCAGAATTAACCTGTGCAGAGCAGTCAACCCCAATTCGATATGGATCGTAGAGTAATGATTCAAATCATGGATCATGAATGTGACGAAGCAATTAAGGGTGGAATGTACTCTATAGCAAAGTTAAATTCGGTAGTTTAAGTGAGAGCGTTTGTCGAGAAACCCGAATGAAGTTATTACGGGTAAGTTAATTATAAACTATTGCGAAGTCTATGCCTTATTAGATACCGATTCTACCCATTATTTTATCTCTCTTGTTTGCGTTCAATGTTTAAATTTGACTCCAGAGAAATTAGACTTTGACTTATCTGTTAAAACTCCATTGGGAGAAACCTTCATTACATCCACTGTTTATAAGTCTTGTTTGGTTCAAATCGGTACCCTCACATTACCTGTTGATCTTATTTTATTGAAAATAATTACATTTGATATGATTCTAGGGATTGATTGGTTAACTACTCATCATGCAAAAATTGATTGTTTTCTTAAGGTTGTTAGCTTTCATATTCCTAACCAACCTATTATTCAAATTTAAGCAATCAAACCATTAAAATCAATCACTGTCATCTCAAGCCATAAAGCTATTCGTTTATTGAAAAACGGATGTCAAGCTTTCTTAGCTGATGTCACGGATCTAAACAAAAATACGTCAGTTTTGAATGATATTTTTATGGTTAATAAATTTCCTGGCGTATTCTTGAAAACTTCTTAGCCTACCCCTAAAGCGTGAAATCAAATTTTGTATTGACCCCAGTACAAAAACCCATTTCTAAAACCCTAAAGTATTTCTTCACCCAAAATGAATGTATAATTCGCCAAAGACGTTGGCTCGAGCTGTTGAAGATTATGATCGTACCATTCAATACCATCGTAAAAAAGCGAACGTGGTAGCTGACGCGTTGAGTAGAAGATCGTATGTGTTTACAAGTGCGAATATACGAGCCTACATGAAGATAACGAATATATGATTAGAACTGACTTTAATCGATAAAGATAAAGGCCGCTCGAACTACGTACCCGAAGCTGATGAATGTGAAAAAGAAGGTTCAAGAGGGCGTTATTCTAAAAGCAAGAATCGACGAACAGAGGAAATCTCAACCCTAAATTTTATTGGCCCATTTGAAATCCTTGATCGAGTAGGAACTGTAGCATATAGACTCGTTTTACAGCCAAATATGTTGCGTGTTCATAACGTTTATCACATACCGATGTTATGTAAATATGTGGACAACCCGAACTACATTTTTGATTTAGAACCGAACGAGAAAGCGGAAGATTTAACGTATGAGGAAATATGTGTTAAAATCTTGAATAAGAAGGATCGTATTCAACACTCAAATGTTATACCTCAAGAGTTAGAATCTGAAATGAAGTCAAGGTATCCTCATTGTTCGGCATACCAGGTACGTACGTAAAATTCGAGGGCAAAATTTCATAAGGAGAGGAGATTGTGAGACCCCGGATTTTATGAATAAAGATTTAAATTTTTTGATTTTTTTTTAATATTATGGAATGAACTTGATATAATGTTATAGTTGTGTGTAATATTTATAAATTTTGCAAAGTATGCATGTTGTTATATAATATTCCATTGGTCGGGAAATATTCGTTTTAACAGGGAATATTCGTACGACGACACAATCATTGGTGAACCCCACAATGAAATTATTGTCGGATTGAGAAAACGACAAAAATATTTTTCTGAAAATAACGGCGGAAGTTTTACCGTTAACTGTTGAAACACTCGGTGTTAAAAGTACAGTAATACACATGGTTACATAGTAGCACATAGTATTGATTATTGATGCTTACGTGAGAAGTCACTCAATTTTGTTCAATTATTGCTACAGTAATTATTGCATAGTATCTCACATTATTTGATTCAATTATTGTCGATATTTTATATATTATTAAATCAATAATTGAGATAACAAAGTTATTAATATTATTATTTACAATATTAACGATGTCTAGAAGTTCTGCCAAGGAGAGGTTTGGTCACTTAATTGCGCGCCAATATGGAGAAATTCTTATTGGAAAGCCCCCTTTTTCCTGGAAACGACCTGGTCGATTAATATTGTGAATTATAATAAAGGTGATAAGTTTTGTTTTATTATTATTATAAATGTAATAAAACAAAAAACTTTTTATATAAAACAGAAAACTTTTTATAAAGTTATTTATTTTATTAGACTATAAATAAAATATATAATATTCTATTATGCATAGTGTTTGCATAGTGCCTGCATAGTATTTGTATAGTAAAATCTTTTTATATAAAACAGAATACTTTTATAAAGTTATTCATTTTATTAGATTATAAATAGAATATATTATATTTTATTTAAAAGATTTTGTTTTATTAGAATATTTTATTAATACTGCATAGTAAATTAATATGGACCGTCCGTTTAAAAGTAAATCAATCTAGACCGTTCATGAATTAGTTACTATTCAGTCCATTCTCCTATAAATAGAAGCTCATTCCTTCATTATTTCTTACGAATTCATTGAAACTCTAGAGAGAGAAACTATGGAGAGAAAGAAGAAAAGTATTCTGCTACTTCACTACTCCTATATTCATTTCTTCCAAGGTAAGGGGTATCATTTCTTTCGTATTCAAGAAGAGAACTTCTGTTATTCTATTCTTTATTATTCTGTTGGAATAACCTGTATACGCGGTCTACCCTATACTTGGTGAAATTCTTCTGTTATTCCATTTTTTATCATTATATTGGAATAACATGTCTATGCGAAGTAGGTAGCATACATGGTGAAATTCTTCTGTTATTCCATCCTTTATCATTAGGTTGGAATAACCTGTCTATGCGAAGTACCGCATACATGGTGAAATTCTTTTGTTATTCCATTCTTTATTATTCTGTTGTAACATCTTGTCTGTGTGTTTACGCATGACCTGGTTCCATTATTTATTATTCTGTTGGAATATCATGTCTGTGCGTTTACGCATGACTTGGTTCCATTATTTATTATTCTGTTGGAATATCCTATATGTGCGTGTACGCATGACCTGGTTCCATTATTTATTATTCTGTTGGAATATCATGTCTGTGCGTTTACGCATAACCTGGTTATGTTATTTATTATTCTGTTGGAATAAACTGTCTGTGCGGTCTATCGCATGCATGTTCTTTTGTTATTCCATTCTTTATTATACTCAGTTGGTTAAAGTTTTGGCTTTTATACTCCATAAAATTAGTTGAATATCCTTGATATTTGCGCTTCATCTAGTATCTTTTCATAGAAATATTCTTCTGAGCATTCTTGAGTTTTACCCCACAAAGCAGTATCATGTTGATAATTTGGACATTATTGGTTCCTGGATAAATTAATTCTTGAACTTGTTTTATTGAATTCTTATATCATTATCATCATCTTCATGTTTATATTATGTTGAAAGTTATATGTGGCCTGTAGTGCACATATGGACTTGGTATGATTATGACCAGGGATTATTCGGTATAATCATGACCGTAATGTTACAAATGATGTGGTAAAAGTCCTCATTGGCCCGTAGTGCATTGATGGACAGTTGTTGGCATGATCATGACCATTGATGAATACACGAATTTCTTTGGCCCGTAGTGCATGGATAATCTGTGGTTGTGATACTAATGAATATCCTTGGCCGTAGTGCATGGATGATGTGATTTATTTATTAAGCTGAGTCTCAGCAATAAAAGTGATGAAAAACCTTTTAAATCATAGAAGTTAGTAAATTTTATTCTCTACTTGACTCTTTTAATGGATTGCTTGTTCCGCTGTAGTTAAACTTCAAGTTTGTTATATTGTATCAATTTAACACTTTTAAAGGCTAATGATAATTTATTCTGCATTATCTTAGTCATAATAATTCTTACTAGCTAGTTGAGCTCACCCTTTTGCTTTCATTGTTCTCTTCAGGAAATGAGAACGTAGCAGGGACTAGTCGGGGAATAGAGTGACGGTCCAGATGATAGCATTAGTAGTCCTCACTATTGCATGAAATAGTGTGATAATAAATATATTGAGGACTTATTTTGAGTTTGAATACTGTCTAGAAGATAATATTTGTATTAAAACTCACAGCTTATGTTGTATATTTAAGATTGTATTTGTATTTTGAACCATGTATTTTGCGACTCAGAATAGGTGGTGTATATCTATTTTGGGGGCGTCACATTATTATTATTATTATTATTATTATTATTATTATTATTATTACTATTTTACCCTTTTCATTTCGAAATACAAAATTAGTGCTAGAGTTTTAAATTTAATTTAAATATTTGTTAACAAAAATTTTTATAATTAATGATACCTTTTGTATAATTTATAATTATTATAATTTACTATATAAATTAGTCAAATTTTATTTTTAAAATACCTCAAATACTACTACTACTACTACTACTACTACTACTACTACTACTACTACTACTACTACTAATAATAATAATAATAATATATTCTCCATTGCATACACACAAAAAAACATCAGACCTCCATTCCTCCACCATCAAAATCGCCACTTACGAAACACAGAGTAATCTCAACTATAACCCAAATTCAACTAAAATTAAAATCAGCATCAACCTTCAAATCTCCATATATAAGATTTTGTCATTGCACATCTGAATTTTCTGTTACATAAAATAGTGAACAATGTGTATATGAGCATAGGCAAAACTAAATGAAAAAAAACCCTTAAAACTGAAGCCATTGCAGCTTTCATCCCTAATCTAAGGTTAAAGAAAACAGAGGATATACTAAGCATGACATACTTCAAAAAAATAAAATTCATTTGAAGCTCAATAGCTATAATAGCAACAAAAAGACAAAAACGAGAAACCAGGAGGTAAAGAATGAAATCAATTGATAGAAGAAAGACGCAATTACATTGTACATAGAAGCAGAGTTTTAATGAATAAAACAAGGCGTATGGAATATACAAATAATTTTTTTTTAAATTATCCTAACAGCATAGAAAAAGCCCAAGAGATGTCACTTGATCTAATTCAGTTAGTCATTCCACATAGAAACAATGGAGTCTAACATCTGAACTCTGCAAAAAAAACTGCCTGATTTTACCTAATACCCAGAACTTCAAGAACCACACCCTTTCGTCGAAACTCGATCGAAACATCTATAGTTTTCGATTAAAAGCTTTCAAGCCATCGTCACATATCATATCTCAGCACCATCACCATCGTCTCACATCACCATCTCACGTCGATTCACAACACAATAAGATATGTAGTCGAACGCAGATCTAGATCTTAAAAAAATCATGCAACATCCTTTGTAACTCTTTTTCATGTATCTAAGAATAAAAATTTAAGGAAGGAGGAGAGAGAATAGAGAAAGAATATGAGAGAGATTTGAAGTTTTTGATGTCTGGAATAGAGAATAGAAATCTGAAGTTTTTTTTCTTCTCCATGTCACACACTTTTGTCCACGTGTCAATTGTTTATAAATAAATTAACATATATTTGTCTAGTTATCACTTTTTTAACAGGAGGGGCAGATTTGACCAAAAAAATATAACGTTATAGGTATTTTTGGAAAAAAAAGTATAGAAAGTCGGTTTTATATGTCTGTGATTGAAAAAATCGTCGTTATAGTCGGTTCTTTTTTAGTTCGCTCCATATAGTTCGCTGAAAAAAATCGGGCTATATATATGGGAAAAATGTATATACACAGCTCTGTAGTACATGACGACAGTTTTTTTGAGCTATGGAGACTGTAATAACCCAATATTTTTTAATAAGAAATTTTGCGATTTAATTTATATATATATATATATATATATATATATATATATATATATATATATATATATAAAGGTGGGGATATGTGCATGTAAAGTAAATGTATCTATGTGATAGATAAATTTATTTATTAGATGTAAATAATTTCTTATTAGACTTATTGATAGTTATAAATTATATTCTTATAATAAATTAATTTTGTAATAAAATATTTAATATTTATTTTCCATGAAGATATTATTATGGTATATATGATATGATTATTAGGATTCTTATTATATGTATTTTATTATATTGGTTAGGTTAATTATTTTTAGCTTAATTAATGACAGTATGTATGAAGGTTATGTCATATATGAATTCAAAACCCTAAGTCTGGATTTTGAATAAGGGATGAGAATACTAATATAATATTATTTATATTTCAGTGATATAGATATGTCTGATATGTGTGTAATGTTAATTTATAGATTAGTTATAGTAGAACAGTACAAACCCTAGTATTACTGATAACTATAGTACAGAGTTAGTTATAACTGTAAGATTTTTTAAGTTGTGGGTTATGTAATTAATGACCCTCATTATGTTTACTGTCAGTTAGGTAAACTCTAATTGATATCTAGAAACCCTAATTACTAAATTAAAACCCTAAATGCTAAGTTATAAACCCTAGGTATTAATTTAACAAGACTGGTAGTAATTAATATATTATAAGGCTAATTTACAAACCCTAGATGATTAGGAAATCTAGTGTAATTAGGGAACCCTAATCAACATTTTAGAAACTAAGATTTCCATATTTGCCCTTAATACACAATTTTAGATTTAGAGCTTATAAAACCCTAGGGTCAAACCCTAAGGATTAAAACCTAATAGGTGTGAGAAGTTACCAAATTGTCATGCACTTTATAAGTCAAATGACCAAACTACCCTTTTGATTACTTTAATAAGGTGGAGTGTAGATCTAACCCTAGTAGGGAGTTGGTGAACAACTCTAGATAGACACGTGGTCTAGTAACCCACTTTAATCATCAATCACCAGCCATCTAGCATCCTATAAATATATTGAACCTAAGATCAAAGTTAAAAAGTAAGCAAAATTCACTTACTTTACTTTTTAAGCTAGCCAAACCTTCTCTCTCTCTCCCTTCCGAAATTGTAGAGTAAGAGTGAGTAATAAGCTAAGCCAAGATCACGTGTTAGCTTGTCAGGATCAAACATCAAGGATCAGATTTAAAAATTTAGCACTCATAAGGTATAAACCCTAATTCTAGAAATCCTTAGATTTGATGTTAGATGTTGTGATTTTATGTTTAAATATGTAGTATGTAGTATATATTACTGATCTGGGTTGTAATATCCCAGATCCATAACATCTAGATGCTCAAAATAGAAGTGTTTAGAAATCTAGAAAATTGGAAATATGTGGTCTGACAACCGAATGTCAGACCCCATAGATCATTACCTGTTTATAATTTTGGTTGTTTAAATGGTTGTACTTATAGTGTGTTATTTGGTCTTTGTTCTGCAACTTGAAACAGAGTCATATCATGTCTAGATCATAACTTATAAGCAGCCAAACTGCGTTGACCGGTCATGGAGACTAAGTTTCTGGGCAACCCAGAAACCTAGATCTTGTCTGACAACATATTCTGAGCCTTTGATCTTGCAGTATATTAGCGTTTTAGTTATGTTATTGTTTGATTCTTGTAGTCTGGTATAAGGAGTACATAATTAAGCCTTTAGTTTACCCAGAATGCACATATAATCAAAGTTATTGTTGGTTAAAGTATCATTGACCAACTATTCTTGAAGAAATCTGGAAAACCCAGAAAACGTGATGAACAGTGTCTGACCCGTACATTGACCGACTCAAATCTTGAGTTGGTAATGTTGTTAGGCTACTATGTTGTTATAGAGTTGTCCTTTGACATCTCGACTACAAGTTTGAAGCTTTAAAGAACACAAATTAGATCTGAAGTTAAAGTTATAAGGATCGAAAGTAGGACCCTTGAAACTGCTTGAGTTTCTGGGCAACCCAGAAACTCAAGAACAACCTTGACATCATTTTCTGTAGCTTTGATCTTTCTGTGGTATTATGTTTTGACCATGATATTGATTGGTAATTGTAATATTACACTTATACTACATAATTAACACAATTGGAAGCCCAGAACATAACTATAACATAGATTAAACCTTGGTCAAACCTAGCAACCTGTTAACTGGGTTTGAATATCTCGGTTCGGTGAATAACACCTATAGCGACGGTCCTGTCGCTATAGGGCCCTTTAGCGACAGTTTATTTATGAAAATTATTATTTTTATTTAATAAATAGAGAAAAATAGTTTTTAATTATTAAAAATACAAAATAAATTCCTAAAAAAATTATTTTAAAGTCTAAAAATGAGTTTTTAATTATTTTGAATATATTTCATTAATATTTATTATTTTTGGAATATTAATGGTATTTAATTTATTTAATTATAATATTAAATAAATTACTTAAAAAGATTTAATACTTAAAAAATTATTTAAAATTATACTATGCTATAAGAAAATATTTTAGGTTATTTTTAATATTTTTGTGATGAATTTCATTAATTAAATAATATTAATGATATTTAAGTTATTTAATAAATGTATTAAATAAATTATGAAAAATAGAATTAATGATTTAAAAATTATATAAATATGATTTAAAGGTTATAAAAATATTTTAAGTTATAAAATATAACTTTTGATATTTTGTCATGAAAAATATTATTTATTTATAATTAATGATATTTATTTAACATTAATGATATTAAATTTATTTAATTATTATATTAAATAAATAGTTTAAAAATGGTTTTATTGATTTAAAAATCATTTAAAATGATATAAATGAATTATAGATATTTTTAAGTTATACTTAATGACTTTTAATATTTTGAGGAATAGTACATTAATATTTTAATATTAATGGTAGTTATTTAAAAATAATTTTAAATGTTTTAAAAATCATTTGAGGGTAATATAAATGTTTTAAAAATATTTTGAGTTATTATAAATAACTTTAATATTTTGGCAATGGTTTCATTAATAGTTTGATATTATTTAAATATTATTGATGATAGAATTATTTGATGTTTAAATCATTTTATAATGATTCCGGTGTTTGAAAATTAATGATAAATTATAATAATTATTTGAAAATTATTATGAGGCTATGAAAAATAGTATGACTGATACTTAGGTTGTCCAGAATAATATTAAGGGTATTGAATAGAGTTTTAGACTCGATAAGTACCCGATACGCCGTCGGTCCACCGACATTTCTTTGAAATTGATACGGATTTAGATAGTTTGACTGTATATGTGTTTATTTATGATTTAATGACTGTGAAACATGTGTGCCAATGTGATTAGGTTATGTGCTGACTGCAATAAGTGGTGCTATGTGTTATAGTATGTTATTCTAATCGATCGAATGATCTTATTAATGATAGGTCATGGTATAAAAGATAAAACTAAGTTACGTATTGTAAGCAGCAGACCAGGCAAGTATCCTACCTTTGCATTTCCTTTATGCAATGGACATGAGTAAGAAGTTTCAGAATTATATTATTATTATGCTAAATTATTAACCCTATTATGATATATTCAATATCCGATCATTGTTTATCAACATGTTAGTATATGGTAATTCAGATATATATTCTATTCGTTAATATGGTTATACAAGTGTCCCCACTTGGATGATCATTGTATTCAATCACATGTTGATATATATATATATATATATATATATATATATATATATATATATATATATATATATATATACGTCTAAGCTATTTGCCCCAGCTAGACACAGATTCAGAAATATCATTGAATAAGATAAAACCTTTTTGTATCCAATCAAATTGCTTTGGTTTGGATTCCAGACTATGCATGAACATCCCGAAGATGGGAAAATTTTTATGCGCCCAAGGCGGCCAAAGTGAACAATAATATCGTTCTTGCATGTAGTATTGATCAATACATGGCACATTGGGCAGATCAACCTCGTGTCCGTAAGTTATGACGGTTTGCAGATGAAGTTCTGTTAAATCCATTCAAAAATAAAAAACCCAATGTTAATACTATGTCACCTTACCCCTACTTATAGTCAGTACGCAGTTTCAAAAATTTGATAGAGAGTTGTTATGTTATTATTATCGGTTCAGATTACTTCACAATTTTTAATTTGTTGTAGAAAAGAAGTACGAAGAAAATATTTAATCCTTTCAGCTAATATTTATAATTGTTATTACTTTCTGGGCACTCAAATGCTCATCCTTGCTTAATTTAAATGTTTTCAGTTTAGTATGATCGACCAGAAGGCTCTGCCAAGAACAAAAGGAGAGGAAAGCTACCCGAATAAGTTTGTGTTATCTTATGTAATAGCTAGACTTAAATATGATGATTATATTTATTATCTATCATGTAATGAAATGTTTTAAGGTCGCGTACCTGGGATTTAGAAAACTCTGATATGTAAATTAAGTTTGATATTTATGATAATATTATTAATTTCGCTCATAGAAATGGTATCATAATGCACTGAGTTCGGGTTTTAAGTATCTGAATTTGGGGGCGTTACAGAGACGGTTTGCAACGGTTCAATTGTCGCCATAGATATTCGGGTCTATGGCGACGATTGAATCGTCACCATAACCCAAAAAAACCGTAGTCATAGCACGACTATGCACACATATAGCCCTATATATATTATTCATTTTTAAGCTCTTCAATTTGGTAACATTTCTCTCCTTTTATTTTGCCCGAAAAAAATCTCTTTAGAAGAAATTATAAATATCATAATATTTATTTATTACTCTATTCGTCCTATAATAAAAGTCCTTATTACTATTTTGAGTGGTTCCATGTTAAATGTCTATTCTCCTTTAATAACTTAATTTTTACACAATTTTTTCTATTATATCATTAGCATTAAATATCTCATATTTTTCTTATTCTAATTCTCTCTCTATATTCAATAAATATACAGGAAAACCTCTATTTAGGAATAGACTTGGGACCAAATTATTTGTATTCTAATTGAGAGGTTATTACTAAATAGAGGTATTGGTACAAAATATTTTTTGAACACCCAAAAATATCTACTTTAACAAAAATATAGATTTTATAACAAAAATTAAAGAAAACATAAATTATTTAGAATTTCAAACTAGGGAAATGTAGTATTTTATAGAAAATGTAGTCTTTTATAGAAAATATAGTCTTTTATAGGAAAATATGGTCTTTTATAAGAAAATATAGTTCTTTATCAGAAATGTAGTCTTTTTATAGAAAATGTAATCTTTTAAAATTAATATTGTCTCTCATATATATATATATATATATATATATGAAATTATTACTATATAGAGGTATAGTTTTTTAATACGGGACTTAAAAAGTATATAACATATTACAATTTAGAGGTTATTCCTATTTATAACTGGCCCAAATTGGGACCAATTTTTTTTTATAATATTGTAGAGGTTATTCTCATATAGAGTATTCCTAAATAGAGGTTTTACTGTAATTAATTATGTGCTAAAAATATTTTGAATTAAAAAGCTAGAAAGTCACACTCTCACCTACATTGAAAATGATTAATAACATTATTATAAGCAATTTTGTCAGTTCATTCATCTTCTTAATATGCGTGAAAAGTCTACCAATATTTTTATCCTCGGACGAAGAGAGTATATTGCAGCGTATATTAAAATAAAAAAAGTAAGAAGACAAAATTCACTAAAAAAATAGTTTAATAAATAGAGATAATATTTTCCATCTCATTTTTAGTTTAACAAACCGAACATTGAAAACATTTTCATCACAAAATATTTTCCCACAAAGTGAAATAAACATAGCCTTTACACTCTGTTTCTGAGTGTTGTGCAAAAAATAAAAGAATACAAAATTTAAATTATAACAGAAAAAAAAAGAATAGAAAACTTAAAGTTTTTATTTCTGTTGTTTATGAGTTTTTAATAAAAAAATAAATAATTTATAAAATTTCTTTTATTACGTTTTTAAGTTCCAATAAAAAGAAAATAAAAATATCACTTTTAAAAATTTATCCTTTAATTAATTATAACCATTGAATCATGAATAAAAATATACAAAATAAATTTAATCAAAAACTACTTCTACAAATTGAGTTTAGTAGATAAAAATAAATTGGGGACATGAGTTGTAATTTAAAATTTATTATATTGAAAGTTGAGGATAATATGAGAATTATAAAAATATTATTTATTCTAATATTTTTATCTGCTTAGGTTTAGTAAATAAAAAAAAATTGAGAACATGAGTTGTAATTTAAAATTTATTATATTAAAAGTTTAAGATAATATATGAATTATAAAAATATTACTTATTCCAAAAAAAATTCGGTCCAAATCAGTTCAATTTTAAACGAAAACTTTGGTAGAAAAAGTGATCAAATTTTTTATTCATTTTTTTCTTTTTGGTTTATTAAAAAAATTCAAAAACATAGGGATTAAAAAGAAAATTAAATTTTTGTGCCTATTTCTTTTCCGTTCATTTCATTTTTTTTTCTTTTTCTGTCCGTTTTAAACAGAGGGTTAGCAAAGCCGCCTAAGGACGGAAAATGGCGAAACGTCTCCACCTTCTTCCTAAATTACCGACGTCTGCCTATTCTTCAAATTCCCCTTCTGGCACCCTCTACAAATTCTTTTACTCAGACTCTGAATCACGAAAGCGTGACCAGGACCGCTATGAACAAGTCAGAGAGCTTCGAATACTCATCCAACAGTATCGCACTGAAACTGTTAAAAAGCTTATCAAATCTCTCATTCTCTCGAAATCTTCATTTAGTTCTCCTGCAGATCTTTACACTGTGTTTTCTCTCTCCTCGCCTTATATGAAGCCTACTTTCTCTAATTTACTCTTAACAGTATGTGCTGAATCAAAGCTACACAGTGAAGCCACAGAGTTATACATGTTAATCAGAAAAGATGGTATTTTCCCTTCTCTTTCGGCTTTTAATCTTCTTTTAGAGTCTTTAGTATCCTCATGTCAGTATAATAAAACCCTTGACGTTTTTTCTCAAGTGGTTGATTCGGGTATTAAGGTTGATAAATTTACTTATGGTAAAGCTGTGCAATCGGCGGTGAAATTGGGTGACTTGAAAAAGGGACTGGATTTGATGGAATGTATGAAAAGAAATGGGATGAGTATCAGTGGCTTTATATATAATGTTGTGATAAGTGGGTTGTGTAAAGAGAAGAGAATTGAGGATGCAAGGAAGTTGTTTGATGAGATGTTTGAGAAGAGGGTGGTGGCTAATAGGATTGCTTATAATACGCTAATTGATGGGTATTGTAAGGTGGGAAATTTGGAGGAGGCGTTTAATATTCGGGAAAAGATGAAGTCCGATAATGTGGATGCTAATATTGTTACGTTTAATTCGTTGCTTAGTGGCCTTTGTCAAGCACATAGAATGGAGGAAGCAAAGAAGGTGTTGGGGGAGATGGAAGCTCGTGGGTTTGTTCCTGATGGTTTTACATATAGTATTCTTTTTGACGGGTATTTGAGATGCGGCAATGCAAATGCATCACTAGATTTGTATGAAGAAACAATTAGAAAAGGGTTTCGAATTAATGGTTATACTTCTAGCATTTTGTTGAATGTGTTGTGCAAAGGTGGACAGGTGGATAAGGCTAAGGAGATTTTGAACAAGTTGATGGAGAATGGACTTGATCCAACAGAGGTGATATTTAATACAATCTTGAATGGGTACTGTCGGGTGGGTGACATGGGAAAGGCGATATTAGCAATTGAACAAATGGAAAATCTAGGTTTGATACCAAGCTGTATCACGTTCAATTCATTGATCAACAAGTTTTGTGACTTGGGTAATATGGCTGAGGCAGAGGAATGGGTAAAGAAAATGGCTCGGAAGGGAGCATCCCCAAATCTGCAGACATATAACATCCTAATAGGTGGGTACGGACGAATATGCCAATTTCATAGATGTTTTGAAATACTTGAAGAAATGGAAAGTAACGGGTTTAAAGCCTAATGTTGTAAGCTATGGTTCTCTAGTAAATTCTTTATGCAAGGGCGGAAGGCTTCTTGAAGCTGAATTGATGTGTGGGGATATGGTTAGCAGAGAGGTTCTGCCAAATGCACAAATATATAATATGATTATAGATGGTTATTGCATAAGTGGAAATATGAAAGATGCTTTCCGGTGTTTGATGAAATGCTAAAAATAGATGTTGTTCCAACAATTGTAACATACAATGCACTCATAAACGGGCTGTGCAAAAGGGTAGGGTAGTGGAAGCTGAAGAATTGGCTCTTCAGATTACAAGTGCTGCTTTAAATCCTGACGTGATCACTTACAATTCCCTAATTTCAGGATATGCAAAGGTTGGGAACACCCTCAAGTGTTTAGAGTGGTATCAGAATATGAAAACTTGTGGTGTCAAACCTACCTTAAATACATACCACTCACTAATAAGTGGATGTAGCAAGGAGGGTCTAGTGGTAGTAGAGAAATTTGTTCAAGAATTATCAGAGAATAACTTGACTCCTGATCGAGTCGTATACAATGAACTCATTCGTTGCTATGCAGAGCACGGAGATGTTGAGAAATCATTTGCATTGCATCATGAAATGATAGATCAGGGAATTCATCCTGACCGGATGACTTACAATAGCTTAATTATGGGGTGGTTGAAGGAGGAAAAGATGAAGGAAGCAAAAGAGCTTGTCAATGATATGAAGACTAGTGGATTGATTCCTAAAGCTGATACTTATAAGACGCTTATTGAGGGACATTGCAAACTTAAGGATTTTAGTGGTGCACATCTTTGGTACAAAGAAATGTTTGACAACGGGTTTCTTCCAAGTGTTGGCATTTGTAAAGAGCTAATCTCTGGCCTAAGAGAGGAAGGAAGGTTGGAAGAGGCCGATATTATCTGCTCTGAAATGAGTGTTAAAGGACTGGATGATTGGAGCCCAACTGCAACTGAGGGTCTTTCTGCTGTTGCGAAAATATAGTGGAGAGATGTCTTGTGCAGTCAAACAAACTGTCGGCACTTCGTTCATTGCCAAAATAAAAGGGCAGAGGTGAGGTAGTTATTGGACATAATGTATAAATCTGTATTATATGTTCTAATTTCCATAGTCAAAATGGAAAAATAGGTGAGACGATAGAGTCGCCTTTGTTGTACTACACTCGAGGCTTACATATTGCATGCATATACATGTTTAAAAAACATTGCCGTTGATTTATTCCACAAAAATAGTTCTACAGAATTTCTATACAAGTTTGTTGAGCTCTTCTGGTTGCTGGGATGATACTTGTGGGAAAATAGATCCAGAAACATCTTCCTATGCTAAGATTGAGAATTTATGCATATATCATAGCCTACATGCAACTGAATTTCCATTTGATTAGCTAACAACATATTAAGCACAAACTCCATACTTCAATTGAAGCCATATTTTGTACAAACCTTTTCTAGATACTTTCAACACCAATGAGATATGTCCCAAAGGCGATCCCATCAAACACGCAAAAATATATATGAAGAGAAAGGGCATTATAGAGGTAATAAATTCCTTTTAAAATTACAGAGGCATACAAGAAAAGATGAAAGGAAAAATAAAAAGAAGTTGCCAAGAAAGACAAAAAAAAGGAAATATAGTATCCACTACCCAAAACTCCATATAGTCGCATTCAATTCGTTGATTAAAACCAGAACCTTCCATTCAAATCTACAATTAGCATCCCAAAACACACAAAAAAAGGAATTATACAAAACCCATCATACTTCTGCCAGCATTGCCCACAATTCCAAATTATATTCAACATCATAATAAAATTCAATTCAGAACTACTATAAGCACCGCAAAACACAAAACAAGACAAAGCTCATGATATGCCCATTACCAGAAAAGTAAGAAACTCAAAGTACTTTGAGCAAATCATCTGCACTACTAGATGTAAATGCGCCGCCTTCCTCCAAATTCAAGACCTTGACAACACCATCCTCCACAAGCATTGCATATCTCCTAGACCTCACTCCCAATCCCACAGGCTGATCACTCAAATCAAGCTCAACCCCAATTGCCTTTGTAAAATTCCCATTTCCGTCGCTTAACAACAACACCTGATCATCAATTTCAAGTCGGCTTTCCAGGCTTTCAGCACAAAGGCATCGTTGACTGAAATACAGGCAATGGTATCAACCCCTTTAGATATGAGCTCGGAGGATTTCTCCACGAAACCCGGGACGTGTTTCTGGGAGCAAGTTGGTGTGAATGCCCCCGGTACTGCGAAGAAGATTGCTTTCTTGGATTTGGTGAGGTCGGAGACGGTGGTGGTCTGGAGTTCGCCTGCGGAATCGAAGTAGGAGAAGGTGGATTCTGGGAGTTTATCGCCGACTGAGATGGTGGCAGAGATTTTAGAGGTGGCGGTGGAGGAGAATCTGATTATGGGTTTAGTGGAGTGGGTTTGAAGCTTGAGGGGGTGGAGAGAGAAAGAGGAGGAGAGTGTTGAGGAAGGAATTTGGGAAGTTCTGGCGGTGGAGAGAGAGAGAAGGATTTTGGGGATGAGAGGAGCCTTGAAAGGGTGAAAGATGATGCTGCTGTTGCGGATCCCATTGTTATTAGCTTGAGAGAAATAGGGGGCTCTGTGCGTTTGTCGGAGAAGAGGGGAAATAGAGTGTTTGTTTGTTCGGACCGGAAGGGAAGGGGAGGAGAGTAGAGGAGCCAGGGGAGGAAGAGGAAGGGGAAGGGGAAGGGGAATGGGAAGGGGGCGGTGGGGGTGTAAACCAGCCGAATCTCAGATTCGGCTGGACTCAAAAAAATTGAGCTCGAATTCGATTAGGAATTTATAATTTTACGCCAGATTCGACTCGGATCATTACTCGGACTAAATTGGTTACTTAATTAATATTTATATATAAAGTTTTTTCACTTTTATTTATGTATTGAAATTATAAAGAATGTAATATAAATTGACATTCAATTACTTGATTATTCAAGTACAAGTTTACACATTTTATATTACATTTTATAAATTATAAAGATTGATACAAATATCACATATTTAGCTTACTAGCATGAATCAGACCAATATTCGAATATGATCCATCGAGCAGGTATCGAGTATGGTTCGAGAAAAAATGAAATACTCGAACCCTAATATGAGCGAACACTGGTATGCTCGAATTCGACTCGTGTATCATTAAACAGAAATGAGTATGGATCAGATTCGACCCGGATCAACTTTGAACCGAGTTTGGATCATATTTTCGAGCCGATCTCGAGTCGAGTATCGAACTATTTGGCTCGACTTACACCCCTAGATGAAACCATTCGCAGGAACAAACAATATATGTGTTACGTGATAGGGAGTGTGGGATAGGAGGTCAATAACAAACAACTCATGCTTTTCATGTGAAGATCAAAGAATCACGTTGATAATAATGTTAAAATTTGTTAGAGCAAATCCAATGGTAATATAAAAATGGCTATAGTCATTGCTATATTTTGACATCAAAAAGTGCTTTTTAGTGCTAAAATAGAACCCAGTCTCCAGTAGTTGGTTCTATTTTAGCACCAAATTGTTTCAAATTAACTAACTTTCCTCCATCTCATGGTAATTAGTTTTTCAACTCCAATTCAACTATCTACGTTATTTTCAATCCCGTTGTGATCTCATTGTTAATTATTTTCAATTCAATTCATTTTGTATAAGAGAGAAGGTACATGCAATCTGTGACACCCCCAAAATAGGTTCACACAACCCATTCTGAGTGGCCAGATATCATATTATAAAAATCAAATACAAACTTCATTTATACAACTGTTAAATTGTCGTGCAGAGTACGACAACAGATAAGCTGTGAGTTTCAATACAAAATCTATGTAACTCTCATGGTACCACGACCACAACACCTTACAAATGTAATTTACATAAAAGTATAGTCAATAACTGTTTTAGAAATTAAAATCTTTGGAAAATGCTCAAGGAAACCTTCGTACATAGGAGGTCATGAATCTAAGTTATGATAGATATCATATGTCCAGAGAATTATCCTTGGTTGATCCAATAGACCCCAAAGAAAAATGAGAAGATTACTATCACGTTCCTTCCAATGATGAGTCTTCTCTTGACATATAATTATCTCAGTTGTCTCCAAGTGAGAATTATATCTCAAATATACTCCAAGATCATATAGTAGTGCTCGTAGATATACTCAACAAGTAGATGTGCACAACCATGTCTTATGATAACAGAGATTGTATGTCATTAGACATCTTGTATGATAGTGGCAAAACACCCTTCCAAAGTTGGGTTCTCATCAACCTATTGTTGTTCACCAAAATCAATTATCAAGTGACGTATAAATCGACACGCACATCTTAGGTCCTCAATGCAATTATATATTGCATGTCATGCCGTTTTATAATGTATGAGAAACTTCAACAGTCTCGGACCATCTCACTATTTCCCTGTTATCCCCGCTCGACCCAGCTGCACTCTTATACCTGAAAGGAATTGTAAAGCAAAATGGTGAGCACAACTAGCCTAGTAAAGAATATCATAACTAAAGATAATTAAATTATCAATAGCATTCATCAGTAATAAATCAAAGATTTAGAACATATGGTAGATGGTAAAACTTTTCAACCATAGTTGCAGCGGAACGAGCAATCCATTAAAAGAGTCAAATAGACCATCAGGTCTATTATTTCCTCCATGTTAAAAGTCCACCAATAATGTTTTATCCTGTAACATCAATCAACAATTCTTGTTCACAATCATATGAATAACTCATAATCATAATTGTGATTCTAAATTCCTCTTTGCACCTAGGATGAAGATAATTTTCATCATCTATCTTCACCTGAAACATCAAAAATCATGGTTATATTGTAAGACCCAACTTTATAAATAAAAATGAATTTCCTATAAAATATCATTTTTGAATATTATGATATAATGTTATAATTGTGGGTAGTATTTATAAATTTTATAAAGTATGCAAGTTGTTATATAATATTCGATTGGTCGGGGAATATTTGTTTTAAATAGGAAATATTCGTACGATGGCACAATCATTGGTGGACCCCACAATAGAATTATTGTCGGATTGAGAAAACGACAAAAATATTTTTATAAAAATAACGGCAGAAGTTTTACTGTTAATACTGTTGAACTACTCGATAGTAAAGTATAGAAATACGCGTGGTTGTATAGTAGCACACGATATTGATTAATAATGCTTACGTGAAAAGTCATTCAATTTTATTCAATTATTGTCGATATTTTTTATATTATTAAATCAATAATTGAGATGACAGAGTTATTAATATTATTATTTGCATTATTAACGATGTCTAAAAAGTTCTGCCAGGGAGAGGTTTGGTCACCTAATTGCGCGCCAATAGGGAGAAATCCTTATTGGAAAGCCCCCTCTTTCCTGGGAACGACCTGGTCGATTAATAGTGTGAATAATAATAATGATGATGAAGTTTTGTTTTATTTGTATTATTAACGTAATAAAACAGAATACTTTTAAAAGTTATTCTATAAATAGAATATATTATATTCTATTATGCATAGTATTTTGCATAGTAAATCTTTTTATATAAAAAAATACTTTTAAAAAGTTATTCTATAAATAGAATATATTATATTTTATTATGCATATTATTTTCATAGTGTCTGCATAGTATTTGCATAGTAAAATCTTTTATAAAGTTATTCGTTTTATTAAATAATAAATAGAATATATTATATTTTATTTAAAAGATTTTGCTTTTAAATATAGACCGTCCGATAAAAGTAAATCAATCTGGACCGTTCATGGATTGGTTACAATGCATTCTATTCTTTATAAATAGAAGCTCATTCCTTCATTATTTCTTACGAATTCATTGAAACTCTAGAGAGAAAAACTATAGAGAGAAAGAAGAAAAATATTCTGCAACTTCACTACTTCTATATACAGTTCTTCTTTATTACGGTAAGGGATATTATTTGTTGTACTCCTAAGGGATGTTATTTCTTTTGTATTCATGAAGAGAACTTCTGTTATTCCATCTTTATTATTCTGTTGGAATAACTTGTATACGTGGGCTACCCTATACTTGGTGAAATTCTTCTGTTATTCCATTCTTTAATATTCTGTTGAATATCATGTCTGTGCATTTACGCCTGACCTGATTTCGTCTTTATTATTCATTTAGTTCTGTTGGAACATCCCGTCGGTGTGAATTTCACCTGACCTGGTTCCGTTATTTTATTATTCTTTTGGAATAACCTGTCTATGTGAAGTACCGCTTGCATGATGATTTCTGTTGTTATTTCATTCCTTGTTATTCTGTTGGAACATCCTGTCGGTGCGTATTACGCCTGACCTGATTCCGTTATTTATTATTCTGATGGACAGTGTACTGCAAGTGCACTGTGTCTATTTTAGATTTGACAAGTGCAGGTCAAACCACAGAGACTACATCAATTCTTTAATATATCCTTAATTAATATTTTAGGCAAATTAGAAACAAAAATGGTGGAGATGATTTATTAACTAGAATGTGAAAACAATTAATGAGAAAACAATTTAGGAATCTGAATTCATTAAATAATAACATAAAAATTAATTCAATCTCTTCTATTTTTATAACTCAAATTATGATTTTGATCTCCCTTCCCTTTAATTTCGTAATTTACAATTAATGTGGGCAAACATAGACTATGAAAATTTAATGATTAACTATAACTCATCAAAACTTCTTTGAGCAAACATGGATTATGAAAAACTCATATCTTAACAATAATCTATCAAAACCTCTTAATTAATTTAAAATCACATAAGAACTATAAAACGAAGGTATTTCAATAACGAAACATGAAGGCGAAATCAATTAAGCATAAAGCATAAATAATAAAAGAGATGACAAATATTATCACGAATAATTATTTAATTTCATCTTCATCTCCTAGATTAAAGAAATTAACTAGACATGAAAATAAATAAATTAACTAAAATAAAAAAGAAGTAGAAGATTGAAAATAAATAAGAAAACTCCCTCTATTCACAATTGTAAGACCCCAAATTTTATGAAATAAAAGTATTCAATTTTTCTTATAATTACTATTCAGTAAATGGTTAAATTGATAAAAGTTAAAGTTAAGGGTGGTATATAAAATTTTTTCAAATACGCAAGTGGTTATAAAATATTAATTATTGTCGGGGAATATTCGTTTGGTCGTGGAATATTCTTTTTGTCGGGGAATATTCGTACGACGGCGCAACCATTTGTGGGCCCCATAACAGAATAACTGTCAGATGAAGAAAACGACAAAATTAAGTTTTTATAAATAACGGCGTAATCATTACCGTTAACACTGTTGGGTTACCTGGTGGTTAAAATATAGTAATACGCGTTGTTGCACAGTAGCACACGGTATTACACAGTATTTTTGAATTATTAATTCTTACGTAAGAAGACACTACTCAATAATTGTTACAGTAATTATTGTTCAATATTTTATTTTATTGATTCAATAATTATTGCGTTGATATTTTATATTATTGTTGTTTTAATAATTGTCTCTGCACAGTATTTTCCAATATCAGATCAATAATTCATATTATTTGGAATAATATTATTAGATAACATTATTGGCAATGTCTAGAAAGTTCTATCAAGGAGAGGTTTGGTCACCTAATTGCGCGCCAGTAAGAAGAAATCCTTATCGGAAAGCCCCCTCTTTCCTGGGAACGGCCTGGTTGTCATAATTGTGATTCTATAATATTATTTGTGAATATTAATTATTGATTTATATGATAAGGAAATAATTATTTGATGTGGATATAAATAATGAGTTTATTTATGTGGTTATAAATGAAGGAGTTAATGTTGAGGTGTTTTATCAGTATTTTGTCGGATTGGAGGTATTAAAAGATCAAATCGGGTTATTACAGCTTTATTGTGTGAGTTATAATTTTTAATCCGACCGTTGGATCGTTGTAATTTTTGGATATGTTATACATATATACGTTGAGTATATGTCCACAAATTTTGAACCGTGAAAAATGAGCGTATAATTTGTTATGAATTTTAAAAGGTGACTGATTCGGAAATTAGGTTATAATGATTTTGGTGGAAAATTCTAGAATTGGTGGGCCCCACTTTTGGTTGGTGAGAAATGTGCTCAATTGAATTTTCAAATGTGGTGGGTGGGAATAGTAGCAGGTAAAGCCATCAGGTTGCAGGTTAAGTTTGCTTCGACGTGCTAACATTTTTCTATAAATAGAGGGCTAAGTTAGAATTGAAAATCACACCAGAAACATAAGCTTTCTCTCTACTTCTCTCTCTATATATCAAATGTGTTATTGTGAGTATACTTTGAGTGTTGCTATACGGTGAAAGGTTTCTTCGGCTTTTTTATTCGATATTCCGGTCAGAAGTACTGCTCTTTTGAGGTACGGGATTGTAAGGGATAGTAAGGGGTATTATTTCTTCTTAAATGATATTATCTTCTTCAATCATTATGCCGAAATATTGGTGAACTTTTTAATCAAATTTGGAACTTTTTCATGTCGGGGTTACTATTCATGAGTTACTATTCACGAGTTACTATTCACGAAGCGTGATGATGTTTTTTGTGAAATTTCTATCTTTTGGTGTCGGAGTTACTATTCACGTATACGGCACTATTCACGTATACGGCACTATTCACGAATACGGCACTATTCATCGAAAAATGAAATTTCTTCTTTTTGTCCAAAATATCTATTTGGCTACTATCTTTGATTGTATCCATGTTTTGATCGTTATTTTTGAGTTCTGCTTCAAAATCAGTTGTTATGAAGTATTATTGATCTGTTGTTTGATAGCCTTGACCCGTAGTGCGAAGATGAACAGGTGTTAGATGAACATGACCAACTGATGAATATCTTTGGCCTGTAGTGCAAAGATGACTTGTTGATGAATATCTTTGGCCTGTAGTGCAGAGATGACTTGTTGATGAATATCTTTGGCCCGTAGTGCCAAAGATGACATGTTGTTGAATATCTTTGTCCAGTAGTGCAAAGATGAACATGTGTTGAGATGAACATGACTAACTGGTGATACAAATAAATATCTTTGGCCGTATTGCAAAGATGAAATTATTAGTATGATTATGAATAGGAAATGTGATTTGGTTGTAACCATGATCTTTGATGTTTCAGGTAAAGACAGGTGATGTAAATTATCTTCGTCCTAGATTAGAAGAGGAATTTGTAAGCACATTTATGGTTATGAGTTATTTATATGATTGTGGAAAGGAACTGTTGATTGATGTTACAGGGATAAAACATTGTTGGTGGACTTTTAATGTGGAGAAGATAATAGACTTTATAGTCTATTTGACTCTTTTAATGGATTACTCGTTCCGCTGCAACTATGGTTGAAATTTTTATCATCTACCATATGTTCTAAATCTCTGATTTATTATTGATGAAGGCTATTGATAATTTAATTATCTTTAGTCATGATATTCTTTACTGAGCTAGTTGTGCTCACCCTTTTACTTACAATTCCTTTCAGGTAATAAAAGTGTAGTTGGGTCGAGCGGGGAATAACAGGGGAATAGAACGGTGGTCTATAGATGTTGAGGGTGAGGTGAATTCAACTTTGAAAGGGTGTTTTGTCATACAAAATGTCTAATGACATACAACCTCGAGTCATCATAAGACAGGGATGTGCTCATCCACTTGCTGAGTAATTTACGAGCACTTCCTATATAATCTTGGTGTTTGTTTGGAGTATAATTTACGATTAGAGACAGTGTAGATAATGATATGTCAAGAAAGACTCACCATTGGGAAGAATATGATAGTAATCTTCTCGTTTTTTTTTGGGGTCTATTAGGTCAACCAAGGATAATTCTCTGGACATATGATATCTATCATAACCTAGACGCATGGCCTCCCATGTACGAAGGTTTCATTGAGCACTTCCCAAAGATTTTAGTTTCTAAAATAGTTTTTGACTATACCTTTATGTAAGGTGTCACTATGAGGTGCTATGGTTGAAGCACCATGAGGGTCACATTTGGTATATATTTGTATCCAAACTCACAGTATATTTGTTGTTGTATTTTGCACGATAATTGTTGTAATAAAATGTAGTTGTTTCTGTACCATGTATTTGACGACTCAGAATGGGTTGGATTGAATGGACCTATTTTGGGGTTGTTACAGTTGGTATCAGAGCTATAAGTAAAGAGCCCCGAGCCTCTCGCTGGTGACTTCCTGTTGATGGGGGATGCACCGAAGCCAGACTATCCGTAAGGGACGCCGTTCTGCGGTGGCAAACTGATAGGTACCAATGTAAGGTGCTGACACAAGTTGGTGTCCTGAGTTACATTTGGTATCAGAGCTTAGGGATATGATCTCTAGCGTAGATCGGGGAATAAACTAGGAAGGGAGAGACGAGAAATATCATTCGCTAGTGTGTCCTACCTAAGCTTATTTGTTGGTCAGTCATAATATCAGGATATTATGTGATAAGTTAATTTGTTCAATTAACCCTGTTTTGAAGCTGTATTCTAGAATGATATCTGAATTACAGGAGACGGGCATTGGAGAAATTATGATGAAAGGAAAGATGGATTCTGAAATGAAAGCAAGGTATTCTCAACTCTTTGAAATACCAGGTACGTAAATTTCGGGACGAAATTTCATAAGGAGGGGAGATTGTAAGACCCCAAATTTTATGAAATAAAGTATTCAATTTTTCTTATATTACTATTTAGTAATGGTTAAATTGATAAAAGTTAAAGTAAAGGGTGGTATATGAAATTTTTGCAAAATACGTAAGTGGTTATAAAATATTCATTGTTGTCGGGGAATATTCGTTTGGTCGTGGAATATTCTTTTTGTCGGGGAATATTCTTTTTGCGGGGAATATTCGTACGACAGCGCAACCATTGTGGGCCCCATAACAGAATAACTGTCGGATGAAGAAAATTACAAAATTAAGTTTTTAATAAATAACGGCGTAATCATACCGTTAACACTGTGGGTTACATGGTGGTTAAAATAAAGTAATACGCGTTGTGCACAGTAGCACACGATATTACACAGTATTTTTAATTATTAATTCTTACGTAAGAAGGCATTACTCAATCATTGTTACAGTAATTACTGTTCAATATTTTATTTTTATTGATCCAATAATTATGCGTTGATATTTTATATTATTGTTGTTTTAATAATGTCTCTGCACAGTATTTTCCACTTATCAGATCAATAATTCATATTATTTGGAATAATATTATTAGATAACATTATTGGTAATGTCTAGAAGTTCTATCAAGGAGAGGTTTGGTCACCTAATTGCGCGACAGTAAGGAGAAATTCTTATCGGAAAGCCCCTCTTTCCTGGGAACGGCCTAGTTGTCATAATTGTGATTCTGTAATATTATTTGTGAATAATTAATTATTGATTTATATGATAAGGAAATATTTATTTGATGTGGATATAAATAATGAGTTTATTTATGTGGTTATAAATGAAGGAGTTAATGTTGAGGTGTTTTATCAGTATTTTGTCGGATTGGAGGTATTAAAAGATCAAATCGGTGTTATTACAGCTTTATTGTGTGAGTTATAATTTTTAATCCGACCGTTGGATCGTTGTAATTTTTGGATATGTTATACATATATACGTTGAGTATATGTCCACAAATTTTGAACCGTTAAAAATGAGCGTATAATTTGTTATGAATTTTAAGAGGTGACTGATTCAGAAATTAGGTATAAATGATTTTGGTGGAAAATTCTAGAATTGGTGGGCCCCACTTTTGGTTGGTGAGAAATGTGCTCAATTGAATTTTCAAATGTGGTGGGTGGGAATAGTAGCAGGTAAAGCCATCTGGTTGCAGGTTAAGTTTGCTTCGGCGTGCTAACATTTTCCTATAAATAGAGGGCTAAGTTAGAATTGAAAATCACACCAGAAACATAAGCTTTCTCTCTACTTCTCTCTCTATATATCAAATGTGTTATTGTGAGTATACTTTGAGTGTTGCTATACGGTGAAAGGTTTCTTCGGCTTTTCATTCGATATTCCGGTCAGAAGTACTGCTCTTTTGAGGTACGGGATTGTAAGGGATAGTAAGGGGTATTATTTTCTTCTTAAATGATATTATCTTCTTCAATATCATTATGCCGAAATATTGGTGAACTTTTTAATCAAATTTGGAACTTTTTCATGTCGGGGTTACTATTCATGAGTTACTATTCACGAGTTACTATTCATGAGTTACTATTCACGAGTTACTATTCACGAAGCGTGATGATGTTTTTGTGAAATTTCTATCTTTTGGTGTCGGAGTTACTATTCACGTATACGGCACTATTCACGTATACGGCACTATTCATCGAAAAATGAAATTTCTTTTTTTTGTCCAAAATATCTATTTTGGCTACTATCTTTGATTGTATCCATGTTTTGATCGTTATTTTTGAGTTCTGCTTCAAAATCAGTTGTTATGAAGTATTATTGATCTGTTGTTTGATAGCCTTGACCCGTAGTGCGAAGATGAACAGGTGTTTAGATGAACATGACCAACTGATGAATATCTTTGGCCTGTAGTGCAAAGATGACTTGTTGATGAATATCTTTGGCCTGTAGTGCAGAGATGACTTGTTGATGAATATCTTTGGCCCGTAGTGCAAAGATGACATGTTGTTGAATATCTTTGTCCAGTAGTGCAAAGATGAACATGTTGTTGAATATCTTTGTCCAGTAGTGCAAAGATGAACATGTGTTGAGATGAACATGACTAACTGGTGATACAAATGAATATCTCTGGCCGTAGTGCAAAGATGAAATTATTAGTATGATTATGAATAGGAAATGTGATTTGGTGTAACCATGATCTTTGATATTTCAGGTAAAGACAGGTGATGTAAATTATCTTCGTCCTAGATGAGAAGAGGAATTTGTAAGCACATTTATGGTTATGAGTTATTCATATGATTGTGGAAAGGAACTGTTGATTGATGTTACAGGGATAAAACATTGTTGGTGGACTTTTAATGTGGAGAAGATAATAGACTTTATAGTCTATTTGACTCTTTTAATGGATTGCTCGTTCCGCTGCAACTATGGTTGAAATTTTTATCATCTACCATATGTTCTAAATCTCTGATTTATTATTGATGAAGGCTATTGATAATTTAATTATCTTTAGTCATGATATTCTTTACTGAGCTAGTTGTGCTCACCCTTTTACTTTATAATTCCTTTCAGGTAATAAAAGTGTAGCTGGGTCGAGCGGGGAATAACAGGGGAATAGAACGGTGGTCTATAGATGTTGAGGGTGAGGTGAATTCAACTTTGAAAGGGTGTTTTGTCATACAAAATGTCTAATGACATACAACCTCGAGTCATCATAAAACAGGGATGTGCTCATCCACTTGCTGAGTATATTTACGAGCACTTCCTATATAATCTTGGTGTTTGTTTGGAGTATAATTTACGATTAGAGACAGTGGAGATAATGATATGTCAAGAAAAGACTCACCATTGGGAAGAATATGATAGTAATCTTCTCGTTTTTCTTTGGGGTCTATTAGGTCAACCAAGGATAATTCTCTGGACATATGATATCTATCATAACCTAGACGCATGGCCTCCCATGTACGAAGGTTTCATTGAGCACTTCCCAAAGATTTTAGTTTCTAAAATAGTTTTTGACTATACCTTTATGTAAGGTGTCACTATGAGGTGCTATGGTTGAAGCACCATGAGGGTCACATTTGGTATATATTTGTATCCAAACTCACAGTATATGTGTTGTTGTATTTTGCACGACAATTGTTGTAATAAAATTGTAGTTGTTTTCTGTACCATGTATTTGGCGACTCAAAATGGGTTGGATTGAATGGACCTATTTTGGGGTTGTTACAACAATCCTCCAACAAGCGTATAATGAAACGTAATTTAATTTATTCCTATTCCTAACCTAAAGTAATACAATACCTCTTCCTTCTCTTTAAAACAAGAGACCTATTTATAGGGAAAATAACTTTGAACCCTCATTGAACTTGGACACTTTTGTTCCATTTTCATGTAGGATTCAATTTCCTAGTAGCAATCAACTTCTCACAAAGATCTTCTAGATAAAGAGATCTTCTATATTAACTTTCCTTTCTCTTGTTGGATTTGACTTGCACACTAAGATTGTTCAACTTCTTTCCTTCTCCTTGTCGGATTCTTCTTGGATATTCCTTACATGAATAAGAGAATTAAATATCGCTTGATCACCAAGTTTTTGACTTTATTGCAACAAATATTAAATCCTACAAAATAAAATAAAACATATTAATTTAATAAACTAATATAATTAAAAGGACAAAATTAGGGATAATTAAATGTATGAATTACGTGTCTATCAAATACCCCCATACCTAGCTTTTGCTCGTCCTCGAGTAAAATAAAAAAAAAATTAAAAATTACACTACCCCGTTTTCGTAGGAAACACGATTTCACTTAGCATGTGCAACAAGCCTTTAAACCCAAGGTTACCCCAAGTGGACGAGTTGTGTCTCGTGAGGGTTTGCAGTGAATATACCCACAAAATTTAAAAATATTTTTGGATTCAACAAATTATGAAATTGAAAGAAAGCTTCTAAATATTTATGGGCATTATACATAAGCAAGATTAAATTCAAAATCACACTTTTACTTTATCAAAAATACTCGATCTTCATTTTAGACATCATCCTTCATTAAATCAATTTTATGTGATGCATGCATGTGTATGTGATGTAACTCTTAGTAGGGATTTTTACCATGAAAATCAAGCAAACTCTTTTTTCTTTGTCTTTCTTTTTTTTCTCTATTTTTTTCAATTTTGATTCTTGACTAGTGCAATGTCTCATTTTCTTAGGCTTTTCAGATTTACCCATGTAGAGCAAGCATTGGACCAATGACTCCCAAACCAGATATATTTAGGACACTAGGTGTAGAGACACCCCTAAGGATTTTCTAACTCGAATAACAAAGGCCACAAAATTAGACTAGTCAAGCTGCTTTTATTCATCATACTTTTCAGCGTGAATATCGATGCTTCCCGAGACTTGGATACACAGTTATTTCGTTTAATGGACATTGAAGCAGTTATTTATTTCTTCTTCTTTTTTTTCCAACTTTCTCAACTTCATTTTTTTCTTTTTTCTTCTTCTTTTTTTTTGAAATTACTCGAATCTTGGTTTATACCCCACAACTAACAATTAGTGCAAACGCGAAGTACAAAAATGCTTGTGAAATCAATTTTAAATTCAGATGGTGTTTTGAACTAAGATTTTGTATCTTATCAAAAATTCAAGAGTTCTAAATCTTTCAATCTCACTCATGCGTTTTGCTCCACAAACACTTATTAGAATTAACTCAATTCATAAAAAGTCAAAAAAAATTAAAATTAAAATTTTTTTTGTATTTTTTTTATTTTTTCGTAAAAAGAAAAAAAAATCTAATACAAACAAACTCCCCCCATACCTAAATCATGCATTATCCTCGATGTATGCACAAGAAGAAAAGAGAACAAAGATGTGAAAGAATTGTACCTTGTATCCGGGGCATTTGTTCTGCAAGAAGATGTGGTGAGAAAGAAAACAAATGTACATATCTACGAATTTTATAGATCCTAAAAATTATGTGACTAAAAATGAATGTTACACATGGATAAGTGAGTGTGAACTTTTCATTAGTTTCAGGAGGTCTAGGAAATTGAAAATAGTCAGAATTTTCATCATGGTTATGCTTAAGATTTACCTCAAGAAAACTTTCACTAACATGTTCAAATGATGAAAGAATTGGTTCAAATACATGTTCTAGTTTAGTTGAATTATTTGTAGTGGATCTCAACAGCTCATTGACCTTATCTAAATATTCAGATTCATTCCAATTTTGGTCAAGGTGATTTGAAAAAAAAATCAATTGGATTTCTTTTAATCAAGAGTCTATTTTCAATTATTTCTTGGGTCATTGACAACTCTTGGATCATGTTTACTTTAATGGGTTGGTCCAAAAAATCACTAGGTGGTTTTTTAGGAATAAGTCTTTCAGGGTATGGAGTTTTAGGCTTATAGACTTTTTCAACAGACTCATCAAATGCAACATGATCAATTTTAGGCATATACTCATAATTTGAAGACTCCTCAAATACGTTTGACTCAAATTGTGCAGAATTGAATATAAAATTTTCACTTTCTTCATCATTTTCACAACCATCAAGATTTTCAAAATTAACCTCAGAGTTACTAGAAAATTCACCCACCTCATGTTCATTTATTATGATGGCTAATCGACTCATTTGAATTTCTAGATGAGATATATCTTGATCCATGCTAAATTGATTTTTCATTAAAACTTCCATTGTTTTATCCAGGGCACTAAGTCTTTCGTCTACTTCATTTGATAATTCTTGTGGATATTGAGGTTCTGGATCCGAATATGGATATGGATTTAGATAAGGATTTTCATAAGTTGAAAAAAATTCATTTACTTGGTGTGCATTAAAATTTTCATAGGGTTCTTGATTCCAAGTAAAATTATTATTCCAACTATAATAGGAATCCATTTTTCCACAAATCCCAAAACAAATAAACAACTAACCACGAAAGTCACAAAAAAATAATAATAATAAAAATCTTAATTCTACGGTTAACCTAAATAAAATCTAGGCAGCTCCTAACTGTTCCAAGTTATACCGCAAAGTTCACCAAATTCGAAATTAATCACACCACTAGCCAGGTAAGTGTAAGAAAGGTGGGAGTTTCTCCGTAAATATTGTAACTAATTAAATAACCACACAATCTTTAGGCGTTTACCTTTTGAACCACTTGCCTAGACACCAGTAGTTTGATTAATTTAAAATTCAGTCTCCTCTTGAAGTTTCTTGTCCTAATTGAGCTCAAGAGTCCTAGGGGCCAACGTCTACTTGATTTTATTAGGTCATGATTATGCAAAATGCAAATTGTATTGTTTGAGGGCCAAGGAAGGGTGATGAAATCTCCACCTTATCTTGTTACAGGTTGTGCCCTTAATGTTAGATTAAAGATGAAAACGCACAAATAAAAAAAGCTATAAACAAATAAAATCTATGGAGATACGAAGTACCAAAGAAAGCGCAGCAACAAAATCTTTATTTTTTCGCTCCTTCGATCCGCTTCAATAATCCTGGGAAAAAAATATTAGAAGGGAAAGAAAAACTAATTCGAATAAATAAAAATTAAGGGAAAAAATAATTCTAGTCCCCGGCAACGGCGCCAAAAACTTGATGTGTTAAAATTATGTACTGCAAGTGCACAGTGTCTATTGTAGATTTGGCAAGTGCAGGTCGAACCACAGAGGCTAGATCAATTCTTTAATATATTCTTGATTAATATTTTAGGCAAATTAGAAATAAAAATGGTGGAGAAGATTTATTAACTAGAATGTGAAAACAATTAATAAGAAAACTGTAAGACCCCAACTTTTTATAAATAAAGATTTAATTTCTCTAATTATTATTTTGAAATAGTAAGGGTGGATTTGATTAATGTGGTTAGTTATGGGTAAAATGCGCAAATATTTTAAATAAGCAAGTAGTGATAAAATATTCATTGTTGTCGGGGAATATTCGTTTGGTCGTGGAATATTCGTACTGTCGGGGAATATTCGTACAACGACGCAGCTTTGTGTGGGCCCCATAGCGAAAAGCGATTGGATGAAGAAAACGACAAGAATAAGTTGGTTATAAATAACGTTGTAGTTGTTACCGTTAATACTGTTGGAATACCCGGTGGTTAAAACACAGTAATACGCGTTGTTGCACAGTAGCATAAGGTATTGCACCAATTATTGATTTTTACGTAAGAAGGCACTACTCAATAATTGTTACAGTAATTACTGTTCAGTATTTTATTTTATTGATTCAATAATTGCTGCGTTGATTTTTTTATATTACTGTTGTTTCAATAATTATCACTACACAGTATTTTCCATTATCGAAGCAATAATTCATATTATCTGAATAATATTATTAGAAAACATTATTGGCAATGTCTAGAAAGTTCTGTCTAAGGAGAGGTTTGGTCACCTAATTGCGCACCAGTAAGGAGAAAATAATTTATTATTATATTTTAATAATATAATAATAGTGATATTTTTACAATGAATATGGGATATATGAGTATAAGAGGATGAAGAGTATTTTTGTTGCAAAAGTTATTTAAAATATGTTAAACATCTCCGTGGGCCCATTTCTTGACTGAAATTTAATTATAGCCTGTAAAATCGTCCGTTTATGGATTTCAGTCAATTTTTGTTTAGGATTTGGAAAAACTTTCTTCTGCAAAGTTGTAGAGAATTGAATTTCCTATAAAATGTCGCGAGATTCGAATTTTCTAATAAAAGGGCTATTTATTATGAATTATTGAAGTTCCGAGGTTCCAGAATAATTGATTTTTGAAAATTTTAAATAATTATATTAACAAAAACGTTTTTTACATTGTTGGGACTCATTTAACATGTGATTAGGTGCCTGATTTCAGATGCTAAGTGTGCGTAGAGAATTTATAATATAAATATTAATATTATATTAAATTTTCTGCTTTGGTGTTCTATGCATTTTCCTATAAATAGGGTGCTTAGGTTAGAATTGAAAATCACACCAGAAACTAAATATTTCTCTCTCTTTCTCTCTCTATAATATTGAGCGTATTTATGAGTATTTTAGTACTTTGTGTATTGCTATACGGTGCAAGTTCTTTCAGCACTATATCCAGTATTTCAGTCAGAAGTATTATTCTTTCTGAGGTAAGGGATGTTATTTTCTTCTCAAATGATATTATTTCTTCAATATCATCATGCTGAAATATTGGTTGGAACTTTTTCATGCCGGGGTTACTATTCATGAGTTACTATTCACGAGTTACTATTTACGAGTTATTATTCACGAGTACTATTCACGAAGCATGATGATATTTTTTTTGAAATTTCTATCTTTTGGTGTCGGAGTTACTATTCATGTATACGGCACTATTCACGTATATGACACTATTCACGAATACGACACTATTCACAGAAAAATTAAATTTTCATTTTTCGTCCAAAATATCTATTATGGATACTAGCTTTGATTGTATCCATGTTTTGGTCTTTCTTAAATTTTACTCCACTCTGATTATTTATGAAGTATTTTTAAATTTGGATTATGTAAAGTAAGAATCCTTAATATTTGTTCTTTTGTTTCACTGGATTCGCTTCCTTTAAAATATTTTTCATCCTCCTCAGTCCTAAATGATGATATTACTGAATATCTTTGGCATATAGTGCAAAGATGAATGATTTCTTGATGAATATCTTTGGCCCGTAGTGCAAAGATGAACAGGTGTTGAGATGAACATGACCGACTGATTAATATCTTTGGCCCGTAATACAAAGATGAACAAGTGTTTAGATGAACATGACCAACTGATGAATATCTTTGGCCTGTAGTGCAAAGATGAATATTTGATTCCAGATATATATTGATTGATGTTACAGGGATAAAAGATAGACGATGAACTTTTAAATTCATATATAAAAGATAGTAGTTTGTATTCTCTATTTAACTCTTCTAATGAATTATTATTTCCGCTGCGAATATTTATCTAAAACTTGTTGTTTAGTGTATTCTCTCAGATTTTTCTCTGTTGAAGACTAACGATAATTTATTGTATATTATCTTAGTCATAATGTTCTTTACTGGGCTAGTAGAGCTCACCCTTTTCCTTGTTGTTCCATTTTTTTTCTCAGGAGGCGAGAATGTAGCGAGTACTAGTCGGGGTGTGGAATGATGGTTCTAAAAGCTGTTCTAGTAGTCCTCACTATTCTGTAAAATAGTGTATTAGTAATTGTAATGAGAACTTATTTGAGTGTGGATATTGTATAGATGACAATATTTGTATTTAAACTCACAATTTTTATGTTGTATTAATAAAGTTGTAATTGTTTATGTACCATGTATTTGGTGACTCGGAATGGGTGTTGTATACCTATTTTGGGGGAGTCACAAAACAATTTAGGAATGTGAATCCATTAAATAATAAACATAACATATAATTCAATCTCATCTATTTTTATAACTCAAATTATGATTTTGATCTCCGTTCCCTTTAATTTCTTAATTTACAATTAATGTGGGCAAGCATAGACTATGAAAATTTAAGGATTAACTATAACCCATCAAAACTTCTTTGAGCAAGCATGGATTATGAAAAACTCATATCTTAACAATAATCTATCAAAACCTCTTAATTAATTTAAAATCACATAAGAACTATAAAACGAATGTATTTCAATAACGAAACATGAAGTCGAAATCAATTAAGCATAAAAGCATAAGTAATAAAAGAGATGACAAATATTATAACGAATAATTATTTAATTTCATCTTCATCCTAGATTAATGAAATTAACTAGACATGAAAATAAATAAATTAACTAAAATAAAGAAGAAGTAGAAGATTGAAAATAAATAAGAAAACTCCCTTTATTCACGATCCTCCAACAAGCGTATAATGAAACGCAATTTAATTTATTCCTACTCCTAACCTAAAGTAATACAATACCTCTTCTTTCTCTCTAAAATAGGAAAAATAACTTTGAACCCTAATTTAGATTCATTGAACTTTGACACTTTTGTTCCATTTTCATGTAGGATTCAATTTTCTAGTTGCAATCAACTTCTCACAAAGATCTTCTAGATAAAGAGATCTTCTAGATTGACTTTTCTTTCTCTTGTTGGATTTCACTTGCACACTAAGATTGTTCAACCTCTTTCCTTTCCCTTGTCGGATTCTTCTTGGATATTGTTTACATGAATAAGAGCATTAAATATCGCTTGATCGCCAAGATTTTGAATTTATTGCAACAAATATTAAATCCTACAAAATAAAATAAAATATATTAATTTAATAAACTAATATAATTAAAAGGACAAAATTAGGGATAATTAAATGTATGAATTACGTGTCTATCAGGCCACTTTCCGTTCAATTTTAGGTATGTCCGATTCTTGATTTTCTGTTAATTTAAGTTGGGGTTTGAGATGTCAAAGGATGAATATAGTCATCCTTGGTTCTATGTTTAGAACCAAGTATAGCATTTTGTTATTTTAGAACTAATTATAGAACTGGGTTGAATTTGTATTTTTACCATTTAGTGCTATAATTTGACTATAGAACCAATTATAGCACCCCATTGAATTTGCTCTTAGTAATATAATTTAAGTTTTGCTATTTATGGACAAATTCAATATTTAATTGTACTTTTATTTATTAATTAGTTTAGTCTAATTATTTTTGAGTCCATTTATACTTTAAGCTTATTTTTAAATTTGTTGTATTTTATTTATATTTAAAGTTTAAGTAGCATAAATAGTATATTAAGATTATTATTTTGAGGAAACACTTTGATTATTATTTGTTTAATACACTAGTAGTATTCAACATTTCTTGTGTCTTTCGTGGTTGACATCAAAGTAGGACTATCCTGAAACCAAAATTTTGACAAAATAGTGTACTAGGAAAAAAATTAATTATTATTTTATTAATAATTTTTATTATTTATTGTTGTTGATTGGATTAGAATGGAATGATTCTTTTTATGTCATATTAAGTCGAAGAAAATGTATTTTTAGTTTATTTTGTTAAATACCAAAATAAACTAAAAAGTATTTTATTTTTTTAATAAAAAAAACTCACAAAAAATATAAAAGAAAATTTATAATTTGTTATTGTTTTATTTTTTTTACTTCATTTTCATTTCAACACTCACCTTTTTTATTTTATTTATTTTATTTTAACGTCAAAAAACATAGCAAACATAGCGTAAAATCATTTTTCGAAGGATTTATTAACAAATAATATAAGTTTGACACGTCGTCATCGTCGTGGCGTGGCCTGACCGTCTTCCACGTGATTGACATGCACGAGGCACCTCTTTTTTTTATTAGTTTTTACTAATTTAAGCATTCACTTTTTTTTCATACGAAAAACCCCTTGATTAAACAAATCAACGGCTGTAATTAATCTAACCACCTCTACAAATACGTCTCCTACCTTCACTCGCCGCTCATACGATTGTATTCTCTCTCTGTAGAACCAGATCCGAACTCAAACATGGTGGCCACGATCCAGTCCGTCAAGGCACGACAAATCTTCGATAGCAGAGGCAATCCTACGGTCGAGGTTTGTTTCAATCTCAAAATAACTCAGATGTCCTCTTTTCATTTTTGTATTTTATCGTTTTCAGTAGTCAAACTGCAGTGATTTATCTGATGATAATAGTTAGAGTGAGGGTTTAAGTGTCTGAGGATGTATCTCTCTGAGTGAAATCCGTTAGATGCTTTAATCATGTGTATAAGTAAATAAGTATTATCTTTGCAAAACATGCGATCCATAATCAATGATGCTATGTTTTCAATTTTTAAGTCTTCATAGATAATTAGTGTTAATGATTTGTAGGTGGACGTGGGTTTATCTAATGGAACCTGGTCCAGAGCTGCTGTTCCAAGTGGTGCATCCACGGGTAAGATCTGTCGTTTACTATTAACATCTGTTATGATTCCATTACTAGCTTATTTGGGGTTATGGCAACTTGGTGTTAGTTGACATGGTCTTGGCTAGTTGGTTCCCCCTCCCTAACAGCTAACTTTTGGGGATGGGCTCTCTTAAGATCATAACATTATCCTCTGTAAACAAAGGCCAATGAACTTCTTCCTAGTTACCCCTTCCATGTCTCATCTCATAGGGATGGAACTTCAAAGTGGCTCTATGTAATATTTTAATCCAAAGCTCTAGTTATGATTGTTACTAGTTTTTAATAATAAACATTTGATTTTAGTGTTTTTAACAAAATCAATGGCCAAAATCACAAATTAATTAAATATAATAAAAGATTGTACATTTGCTATTTCCTAGTTGCCCCCTCATTAATGCAGGATGTTATTTCCTTTTAAATTCATCAACCTAAAAGTTTACATTTGCTATTCTTACCCTCTTTGCCAGTGTCTTTCTCTGTTCTTTTGATGTTTAAGCATGGCTTGTCACTTTGTACATTTCAGTAACGGGTTTATTGTGTCTCTCTATCTCTTCTTTCAGGAATTTATGAAGCTCTGGAACTAAGGGATGGAGGATCAGACTACCTTGGAAAAGGTGTTTCTAAGGTTAGCCATTATTTGGATATTCATACTTTAAATCCACAATTCTTTGTTTTTTATTTATTAAAGAAAACTATTAATCCACCATCCATATTCCCTATGCTAATACAATTTAACTCTTCCTCTGTTTGTCTAGGCTGTTGGGAATGTTAACACAATTATTGGCCCTGCATTGATTGGCAAGGTTTGACGCATCAACTTACGAATGTCATTGAGATTCTAGTCAGTTGTCATTTTCAACTAACCAACATTTATCCATTGTATTTTTGGAATTACAGGACCCAACTGACCAGACCGGAATCGATAACTTCATGGTTCAGGAACTTGATGGAACAGTTAATGAGTGGGGATGGTGCAAGCAGAAGGTATTTTATCATCTTGCTTCTGACTAATTCCTTATTTTAACTGTAAGTTATACTCGTTAGCGTGCCTATAATTTTTGTTCAGCTAGGAGCAAATGCCATACTGGCGGTGTCTCTTGCTGTTTGCAAAGCTGGGGCTAGTGTCCTGAATATTCCTCTTTACAAGGTATGTTATGGCTGTTTGCAATGTGTATTAAGCTCTTTTTTCGTACAGTAAAGAATACTAAACTGGATTTAACATTTGATCAATGCAACAGCACAACACTGTTTCCACTGTTTGATCCCTTGGACAAATTTGTAATTTTTTTAAAGATAATGTGTTGTACGTATGCCATCTTATGAAATGTCGTGGGAGAATGATTTGCCAGATGTCTTTTTTTTATGAATCATTACCGAGTAATTATTTTAGGTGAACTGGTACGGGCTTCTCATCTTTGGACAGTATTAGAGAGATATACCTAATCCTTTTTTAGGCTGCTTGTACAGCACTAGATCTGATTCAACTTTATTCTAAATGCAGCATATTGCCAACTTGGCTGGTAACAAAAAGTTGGTTTTGCCAGTCCCTGCTTTCAATGTCATCAATGGTGGTTCACATGCAGGGAACAAACTTGCTATGCAGGCATGTATAACTATATTCCCTTCCTTTTAGATGCTAATGATGGTCATTAAGTTTGAGGTTCTCATTAGCTTTTACTTGCAGGAGTTTATGATTCTTCCTGTAGGGGCTTCCACTTTCAAAGAGGCAATGAAAATGGGAGTTGAAGTATATCACAATTTGAAGGCAAGCAGTATTTCATTTATATTTATATTCTATCCCCTTCTTCCCCCCTCCCCTCCCCTCCCCTCTCTCTACACATACGAAACACTCTTAAATAGCACTTTTTTTTATTAAAACTACGTCGTTTTGGATCCTCTTTTAAAGAACAAAATAATATTAAAATGGAGTGGTTCCACTTGCTTTCCTTTTATTTACAAAAATGCCACCTGCGGTCCCATTTGTTTTTTAAAAGAGGATCACAAACGACGTAATTTTAATAAAAGAGTGCTCTCTCTCTCTCTCTCTATATATATATATATATATATTGAAGGCAATTTGCAGTATTCCATTTATATTTATATTCTATCTCCTCCTCCCCCCTCTCTCTACGCATACATACATATATTGATGTGTGTGTGTGTGTGTACATATACATGTATATTTCCACTAGGTTACATGCTCAATAGTTTTTGCAGTCACTATTCTTAGTTTTCTAGGTTAGTTTACATGTGTCTCTGTAGATGTGGTCTGGGTTTGACTTGTCATCAAGGAAGTTTTTGGAAAATTGATCGTTTGACTGCACTTCTATCCTATTGATGATAGAGTTGTAAAAAAAAAATAGAAACCTATTATTACATGTGGTGTTTATGGCGTATTGCACAGTCTAGCACTATCTCTTGTGCTTTCCACTTTTTTACTAATAATGTTGCATATTGCAGTCTGTGATTAAGAAGAAATATGGTCAGGATGCAACAAATGTTGGTGATGAAGGTGGCTTCGCTCCTAATATTCAGGTCAGCCATAGTTGCATTATAGAGTTTGAGCTCTTTTTTTGTTTTCTATAGTCTATTCAGTGGACACTGCTTTCTAAAATTTCAGGAGAACAAGGAGGGCCTTGAGTTACTTAAGACAGCCATAGCCAAAGCTGGTTACACTGGCAAAGTGAGTGTTTTAATGTCAAATATTGATCAAGTCTTTCTGTTTTTTTTTTTCGCAATTTAACATAAAGACCGACATCCTGATATATCTTTTCTCTTTAGGTTGTCATTGGAATGGATGTTGCTGCATCTGAATTCTATGGAACGGACAAGACCTATGATCTGAACTTTAAGGAGGAGGTGGGTTTTTTTCAATTTTGTATTGTGGTTCTTGCTTTGTGCAACTGCATTGTGGGGACTTTAGGTGTAGACCATGTAGTCAGAACTGTAAAATATGTGGACCACACTCCTTTCAATTTTAAGCCTGAACTGATAATTTAGATTTAGAAAGTTGGTTGCCCAGCAATTTACTTGGAGTCTCAAGCATGCATCTTGTTAGTTAAAAAATCTCGTGTATAGTATGAAAGTTGATGAACTTCACGTCTGATAAGCAATGTATTTACTGCCAAAGCAAGATACTTGTAGTTAAGCTTCAATTTTATAGTGCAGTGCATGCACGACAATTTTAATTCGTTTATTCGTTCCTTGTTATTTTGATGTGCAGAACAATGATGGCTCACAAAAGATCTCTGGAGAGCAGCTCAAAGATCTGTACAAGTCATTTGTGACCGAGTACCCTATTGTGTCAATTGAGGATCCATTTGACCAGGATGATTGGGAGCACTATGCTAAGTTGACAGCTGAAATTGGTGAGAAAGTGCAGATTGTGGGAGATGATCTGTTGGTCACCAATCCCAAGGTTAGACTTATTTCGTAGTTGTTTTTTGCAGGTTCTTCTATTACTATGGTTTTGATTTGAGATGTGCGTTCTGCCTAACACAGTAAAAGAAAAAGTGTATACCTTTTCACAAGTACTTATCGATTAATGCATATTTTATATTTTTGTGCACAGAGAGTTGAGAAGGCAATCAAAGAAAAAACTTGCAATGCTCTTCTTCTTAAGGTATAATTTTGTACCCTGTTTCAGAACAGCATGATGTACAAACGTACAAAAAAAATGCAACTTGAGCCTTCTTTACTTGCTAACAGGTTAACCAGATTGGATCAGTTACCGAGAGTATAGAAGCCGTAAAAATGTCCAAGCGGGCTGGTTGGGGTGTAATGGCCAGTCACCGCAGGTTCGATGATCAACCTTAAACATAAGAAATTACTTGATCCATTTGTTGTTTTAAAAGTCATGTTATGCCAGTCTGATAATATTGTGTGTTTTTGGGTTGGTTGCAGTGGTGAGACAGAGGACACTTTCATTGCTGATCTTTCTGTGGGCTTGTCAACGGTAATTACAAAGAATTGTTGTTGATCTAATCCGAAGAATATCATAATACCGTTTGATTAATTTTATTTTTGACACTAATACCAGGGCCAAATTAAAACGGGAGCCCCATGTAGGTCAGAACGTCTGGCAAAGTACAATCAGGTTTGATGTTTTACTAAATGATGATATTTGACCATAATTATTGTGCCATATGGAATGTGGACGTGTGCCAAGGGTATGAATTTCTTAAGCATTTTGTTATTTGCATGTAGATTTTGCGAATTGAAGAGGAGCTAGGTTCAGAGGCTGTTTACGCAGGAGCCAACTTCCGAATGCCCGTCGAGCCCTACTAGATTTTGATGCCGAGGAATCTAAGATGTGGAATTGGTTTTCACTTGCAGAGAATAATGTTAAATGTACAATTGGGTCAAATCTGATGGAGAGTTCAAAGACCCTTAAAAATAATTGCAGCCCAAGTTTTTGTCAGTAGTGTTGGTCTGAATCTTTTTGTAGGCAGAGTACTTTTTGCTAATTAGTTTTTTTCTATTTTGGTAATGGAATGAATAATTTTATGAATTGGTTAAAATAAAATATTTACGAAACGATGAAATGTTATTTTAATTAAACTTCCAAATTTATTTTTATAAGAGGAGTTGTGGTTATGTGTCAGGAATGTAAGCTAAATGCATGGAAACGGGGTATTTATTTCATTCATTCAATCAATAATCCCTCCATACAATTCTCAGCTGTTTATACTCCAACCCAGCTACTAACTGACCCATTGACATGACCGACCGAGACGCAAAATCCCCTAAGATAAGAATGTCGTTCAGAGTGTTGTGTCCATGAACATTGTCATAATTAATTAATGACATATTCATGTTGTAAAGATTTATTTAATTATTGTTATTAAAAATTTCGTCTCCTCTTTTTGTTTTTCTCTTAAAAAAATACTAAGAGATTTTTCTCCTAAATTTCTTTCTTTTTAAAATTGTTTTCACAAACACAATTAAAAAGAGAATTATTTATAGATTTCAGACTTGTCTCTCTAAAATAACTTTAAAACACTGAATCTAAATATTTAAATGATATGATGTTAATACCGTTGTAATTTTCACCCAATAACAAATAACAATATTTAAAAAACTGTAATTTTAAGGATTTTAATAAAACAAATAATATTTTATAATATAGTCAATCACTGAAAAATAACGTAAATAAATAAAATTGCTGGCTATGGGGTTCGAACCCATGCGCACTTATGTGCAGAAGATCTTAAGTCTTCCCCCTTAACCTCTCGGGCAAACCAGCTGATGAATTCAATTACTCTATAGCTATGCATTTATATCTATGTATATAATATTAAATCATTAATTCTCTCGAGTAGTATATAACCAAGTAAGGCTAAATTTCTTTTTCCCACACGAACGGCAGAAGTCGGGTGAAGTTTAGAAACCCTAGATCGGGCTGCTGAGGAAGAAATCATGGCAGAACATTTGGCGTCGATATTCGGTACAGAGAAGGACAGGGTGAACTGCCCCTTCTACTTCAAGATTGGGGCTTGCCGGCACGGAGATCGATGCTCCAGGCTCCACACCAAACCCAGCATCAGCCCTACTCTCCTTTTGTCCAATATGTACCAGCGCCCTGATATGATCACTCCCGGCGTCGATCCTCAGGGCCAGCCCCTCGATCCTAGCAAAATCCAAGACCACTTCGAGGTCAAATTATATATATTAGTGTTTAGGTTTATATGTCATGATTATGTGTTGTTTTTGATAGGTTTCTACGGAAAGAATCGCATTTTTTTATTATTCTTGAAGATACAAATGCTGTAATCTAAATACAGGATTTTTATGAAGACCTATTTGAGGAGCTAAGCAAATATGGAGAAATTGAGAGTCTGAACATATGTGACAATTTGGCTGACCATATGGTATTCTTACCCTATCATCTTTACTACAAGTCTGTTTTGTTGGATATATCGGTTGCATGTTGAATTAATTTTTTTCTTTTCAAACAAACAGGTGGGGAACGTTTACGTCCAGTTTAGAGAGGAGGAACATGCGGCAAGTGCTGTTCAGAATCTCAGTGGAAGGTTTTATGCAGGCTAGTGGATTTTAAAACTCATTTTTGTACCATGCAATATGGATATAATTACATTTAAGTATTACAGTATACATATTCAGTCATTCCTTTTAAGCTGCAAGTATACACCTGTATGTGTGTGTGAGCGTGTGTATGTAAATGTGTATAAATTTCGCCATCTCTGAAATAGTTCTCCACTAGCAATTAGCAAGCCCAGCAGTGGTTCAAGTTCTGGACTATGTAGGCATTTTAATTGGTTTGTTGTCCAACTAATTAGCATTATATAATTTATATTGATGGATTCTGTGAATACTACTCCCTCCATTCCTAAATAAGTGTCGTTGAAGGTTTTTCCACATGGATTAAGAAAGTCATTACGAAAGTCATTTAATACTATCATTTAATAATTAAAGTATGTGTGAAATCCCATAACTATTACCCCTTTATGGGAAGTTGAAAACTATTAATACTAAGGGTGAGAATTTCTTGGGACAATGAGAGAAGGTAGGGGTGATATAGGAAAGTAAATAATTTATTCTCCTAGAAAGTTGTAGAAGATAAATAAATTGGAACAAATTTTTTTTTCTAAAACGTCACTTATTTAGGAATGGAGTATAAATTTTTCATTCCTTGATAGCTTCTCTTATTGTCTGTGCCAAAAGTTTATTTCTTTAATGGCCATTTGCAAACCGGTGGGTTCATCTTTGGTTTTATAGATCTACTTACTTTTTAAAAGTCAAACTCTTATTGTATTACATCTTTTTGCTCCAGTGTGTTTTGTCTACAAAGTATCTGGTCTTTATACTTGACCGAGTATGAACTCAGATCGGCCCTAACCTAGTCCAATTTGTGTTTAATATGGCAACTTGCTGATTATGAAGTATAAATGTTGGCAAATTTTGTTTAATTGGCTATATGACGGGACCCTTTGTTCCATATTATGCTGGAGATCAATTGATATGGTTTTACTTGCCTAGAAGGCTAGAACACTATTTTGTTTTATATAAACGATTTGAATATTTTTTTACTCATTAAAAGAGAAATGTTCATTAGAAAATCAAACCTTTGGATGTTTTTGAAACTCCTGTGTGTTTTACTAGTTCAAGCTTTGTTTTCAGTAGATTTTATGTTTATACCAAGTTGTAAGTGTTTGCATTTACTTATTGGAATAAGGGAGCAACTTAATTTATAGGTTTGTGTGTTTGTGAACCAAGATTTGTTTTGAACTAAAACGCATTCGTCTTTTGTATGCTTGTTTGTGCCAACAGATGTTTTAGAATTGAATTTCTAGAAAAAAAGAACCGGGTGTTAGTGCTACATATAAAACTGAGTAGAGGACTCAATAGGACTGTGACTGTTCGTGAGAATTTTTTTTGTGCTGGAAAATTTTTAAGAGCGTTATTAAATCAATTCTAGAATCTCTTGAAGTGCAGCGGAAGAAGAGGTCTTCGAAGATGATTTTGTTGGATCCTGTTAATTGCATCAGTTTGCATAAACTTGTTGTCAGTTAACTAGAATTTTAGTGTAGTTGTATTCATCATTGATGATGTTCAATTCCTTGAACAGTTACCTCTTTTTAAATGCCTTCGCAGTAATCTACAACTTGTAATTCGAGGATTATGGCAAACATCCATTTTACTTGCTCTAACAATTTTATGTATCATTCCTAATGAAATTAAATTATACTAGAATGTAAAATTTTAGTTTGAAAGGATCATTATTTAATATTTACGTTCGGACCTTGCTAAATTTCAGGGCGACCCATTATTGTGGACTTCTCTCCTGTGACAGATTTTCGTGAAGCTACTTGTAGGCAGTATGAGGAAAATGTATGTAATCGAGGTGGCTATTGCAATTTCATGCATCTGAAAAAGATTAGCAGGTTAGTTACTTGGTATTTTCCTTTCATTCATCTTTAATGTATTTGACTACATATGGTTCTGAGATTGATGCATATATTGTCATATTTAGAGAGCTGAGGAGACAACTATTTGGGAGGAACAGACGGAGGCGAAGTCGAAGCAGAAGCCGTAGCCCGCAGCGACATCGCAATTATGATGAGCGTCCACATGGTGGTGGCCGTGGGTATGGCCGAAGAGGTGATTATGCAGATCACCGCCAGAATGATAGGGGCAGGAGGCCTAGAAGTAGGAGTCCTGGGAGAAGGGGAGGACAGAGCAGGAGTCCTGGAGGAAAAAGAAACAGAAGTCCAGTCAGGGAAGGCAGTGCTGAGAGAAGGGCAAAAATTGAGCAATGGAATAGAGAAAAAGAACAGGCAGAATCTGGAAACAAGAATGCTAATAATGTCAATAACAATGACAGCAATAGTGATGGCAATGCACAGAACGAAGAACAATACTATGATGATCCTCATCAGCAGCAGGAACACCTACCAGATGATGGAGGTTACAACTACTGACACAAGTGGCATTATCTGGTTTGTCCTATGATCTCTTTGACTTGCAACAATTGAGACGTTTTTAAAGAAAATAACTTTTTTGACAAAACAGCCCATTCAGAAAAATTGACTTACTGCCCATTTTCCACTGTCCAGGTGGAATACAGGTCACTGTCCTATGATATTGAAAAGCAAAACCCCTTTTTTAATATTTTTCTATTCCCTAAGGAAATTAAATATCAATTAAAGAGGAAAAAAAGAGAAGGCCGTCATAGCTATTTAGCATAGGATACATATTCTATTTCATTCTTCTTGCAAGTCGTTTTTAAATCTTAATTCACTTGAGATAATTTTTTACGCTGACAACATTCCAAATTTCATTATAAAAACTATCTCCCAAGGACATCTTTCTTCTTTCTAAAGATCGTAGAAAGCATGCTTTTAATTAATACCTAAAGTTTTTTGAGTCTTAGATTTTATTTATTTTTATTTTTTTTAGTAAACAATTCAAACGGTATAATGTTGACATATGTAAAAGTGGCATGCGTTGTTGGCTTCAAGTAAAAATTTGCTTGGGATGAAAGTACCTTGCTACCTTTATTATAGATCACTTAAAATTTACATTTCGGTTATTTTTGCCTGGAAGCATGCATACTTCCTTAAATTTGTTTAACAGGGATTTTTAGCTTTTGGCAAAGTATGTTTCCAGGTCATCATTCTCGTAAGGGAAGATGGTACGTGCTTGAAAATGGTAAAATTTAGGGGAGTAAATAACAATTTCTTACTGGGATATACATTTGTATTTCTATCATTACTGTGATTAATAAAAGTATGTGATCTTACATAGTTTACGAGTTTTGCAGGTTCAGGTATTCCTGTTTCCCAGGATCGGGCCTCATTTTTATGGCAGCTTACCATAATATTTGTATACAGGTTGTACGTTGTCTGCAGAAGAAGGTTTCAAGATTTGACATGTTACATGCTGTAGCATCTATACTGGCGAGGTGGTTGGAGCCAATTTGCTTGTGAGATGTTTTTACCTTTTTTATTTTAGAGAATCAGCTATAAAAGACTTGTGCTACCTAAGAAGCAGCAATATAGTTGCTTCATAGCAATTTTAACAGGGATTGTATGTTGAGATATATGTAATGCACTTTTTTTTGCAATATTTAGGATTTTTATGAAAAGGTGTTTACTTTTCTTTCCATTACAATTTGCAACTGGTTTATGGCTATTATTTTATTATTCTGTTTACATGTAATGTTAGAAATTTGTAGAAACTAGAATATTGTGCTAGCTCAATAATAAGTTTGTTGGCTTGTTACTTGACTGAAATTATTTTTGGTATGTAAAGTTTAGGGTGTGGTTGTAACAGCATATGTAGCCCAATATTTTTTATTTAGAGACTTTGAACATCTCAATTTGTAGATGATGAACCTGTTAAAACGGGAATTACACTTGGGCAATAGTTGGAATCGAAAGAAAAGAAAAGTGGTGTGTTACCTTAAATTGAATGAAACTCTTTTCAATATCATTTAGCAATGTGGAAATATAATTTCCCTTAAATAGAAAGTAGGAAAAACAATAAAGTGGGGGAGGAGCTTACGCATCCCACCATCACTGTCTACAAAAAAAAAAAAATCCCAGAAGCCAGTGTCAATTTAAGAACTGGAATTTTTTTTAAAGAATAACATATGGGTTAATTCCGGTGGATTCTATTCACAATATGCAGGAGAGCAGATCCTCTGCACCAAAATAATTAATTTTAAAATTAAATAAAAGAACACATGTCAAAATTGAAGTAAAATTAAATAAAAGAACACATGTCAAAATTTAAGTAGAGGGACACAAGAAGACAGAAAATCTGCTCTCGTAGCCCACCACAACTCCCCTTCCCCATAAAATGATTATGTAATCATAATTATGTAATGTGATATTTCAATAGTACCCCAAAAAAATAAAAGGGATTCCTTTAGAAGCCATCAAAATGAAAGCAGAAGATAAAGAAATAAAGATATCAACTACCAAGTGAAACTATTAAACTAACTAATCATAAAATACTGAAAATTCATTCATGATGCATTAACACTGTAGTAGTCATCCACCAATATCCATCCAACCATAACTTAAAAGGTTAAAAGACAAAATCTTAATACAAGGAGAGAATTCTAATTAACAATGAACCACTAAATAACTCTCCAAATTTTTGCCAAAAGAGGGTCACAAAAACTTGCCTAACACCCAAAATATCTCTCCAAGTCTCCAACCTTTCTACTTTCCAGCAGTGTGTTTAGCCTTGTTATGTGAGTCTAGAGCATTCTCCGATTTGAACGATCTGATTGGAGTTTACAATAATGATGCATTAGGGTGAGCTCATATTGACTTGAAAATTTACCAACTCAAAGACTTACCTATTGCAGGACTTGCAGGAATGGGATCCCTCGGACTTTGGAGTCTGCTGGTTTGACTTGTTAGCAGGAGTCTTCCCAGCCTGTTTTGACGGGTGGGGTGTAGCAACATGGACGCTGCCTTTCTTGCCATCTACATCAACAAACATGACATCTCAGCAATCACCAACAAATCAAGAATAATAAAAACAGCGAGGTATTTGAATAACTATCATCAAATGGAAAGCAGAACAAGTAATAACCAGTAGAAGTGAAGAAATCAAGTCAAAACATGATTCTCCGATGACCTTAGAATGTCAAAAGACGGTATCTCTGATTTCCCCCAGGTATGAAATCAATGACCATCAAATTAGTCCATCAGAATACCAAACTATCACACAGCATAGTTTTGCATATAGGCGAAATGGGTAAATAGAATCAAAACTGAGTAAAAGAAAAATAGCACTTAATAACAGCATTGAGGAAGAATTGGATAAGCAGAATAAAGGAGCTAGTAATATATTTAAAAATAAAAATAAAATAAAAAGGACCAAATTATAAAAGGGAAAACAAAATCCCTGGAAAGCATAGGACAGAAGACCAGAAAAATCACCAGCTTTTTGTGGAGTAACTAATTTTGCCTTCTTATCAGTAACAGGTGTTTTGGCAGACTCCATAGCTCTCTTCTTGCTAGGTTGAACCTTTGACAAAGGAAACAATAATCAGCATGTAATATCAAGAACTAATATGAGAACGTTGTAACCTTGACACAAACCACACTTATTGAGAAAAAATAGATAAACGGCCGTGTACCTTCTGAGGCGTTTGTTCATCCTCCTCGTCACTATCATCATTGTCATCCTTATCAGATCCATCCTTGGTATCCTGAACCAAACACCACACCAAAATCACCATTTTGGAAGTAAATAAAAAAAATAAGAAAACCACAATCTAAGCTAACAGCATATTAAAAAAATGCAACAGTTCACCATCTGTAATCAAAGCAGTATAATCTAAAATAAATTGTAGAATAAAATAATATACAAAAGATAAAAGAATTCAGTGTACCGGATGTGCATGAAGGCATGCAACAGAAAAAGGTAACAATAAAATCTAGCAAATGGTTTGACATGTTACACTATATCAACATACTTAAAAAGCATCTAAAATTCAATATATAATATCACGTCAATTGTGAAAGACTAGTATTTGCTACACGGGGTTTATGTCCTGAGATATTAAAGAGTAAACCACTACAACTCTAGGCCCATGTATCAGAATCTCAGACCTATTAACTAGTAAAGAAAGTATGCCAACCATATAAGCTTGCAACAATTATAAAGCAATTCACTAAAACTATCTATGAAAAGCATACAAAGATGAATCTAAATAGATACCTCAACATCATCAGAATCATCCGTAGACATTGCATCTTCGTCATAACTGGACTCATCATCATCGTCGTCGTCATCATCAGTTTTAATGTCTTTATTGGGTTCTACAATATTCACCTTTTGCTTACCAGCTCCAGAAACCTTAACAGCATTAGCATTCTCAGCTGCTGCAGGTTTCTCTTGTTTAACTTGTGTGGATGGTACTACTAAAAAATTGTACATTCCAAAACACAATTAGATATGGCGATCATCTTGTTTGAGGAATATCATGATTTGGATTGTTTGTGCTGAAAATTATAGAAAAACACAAAATAAAATGTTCATACCAATGTTTGGAGTAATAAGTGGAACATCCTCCTCAGACTCGGAATCTGGGTAAAAAAGAAGCACACATAAGTACGGTGATGATAAAAAGGAGGGTGAACCAAGGACATCCATATTAAAGCACTCACCAGATGTATCCTCATCTTCGGACGTAGGGGACAAATAGAGAGAAGCAACTAAGTTAAGGATGAACAATCAAACTATTACTCATACATCTACCTCAGAGCAGAGAAAAAGCAATGCATAAAACTCCCAAAGGTGAGGGGGGAAAAATAAAGAGTATGCGCATGAAAGGATATTCTTCATAAGGGTTATTAGCTATATATCCATAGAAAAAGACGCTTCCATTTTTCCAGTTGTGTGTCAGCTCAAAATCTTTATCAAACACCAAGTCAAATATCTGTTGAGGCAACTTTTCAGGAGTAAGAGTTCCAAGGACAAGCTTCTTGTCATCAACATTCACAAACAAGTAAACAGATTCATGTCCTTTGTCTTTCTTGACCTCACCGAGACAAGCCTAAGGAAAATTGAAATTTCATTTAGCTCAGATGAAGGCATTGCGACCACAAAACATACAACTCTAATAGATTGTGTAATAGACCTTGATGATACCTGTGAAAGATGCAAAACCCTGCCCACGTCAAGTACCACCTTAAGTGGCTCCCCAGCTTTGACCTCAACACCTGTGAGTTCCACATGTTCAAAAAAGGTCAGAAAAAATCGCAGACTATATTATTACAGAGAGACATCGAGTCTTATGTCAGATAGAACATCAAAACAAAATACCACACTTAAATGATGGGTATAAGTGGCTTAAAAGTTTCAACTCCTTCACGCCCAGACACCCCACACACCCCAAACAAAGAGAAACAAAGAAGACTTTAATAGAAAATTGGACCTTTGGAACTCTATTCCAGCTGATTATTAGCATCACACTATCGCATTCATATAATATTAAGCACTAGCACTACTCCTGCAACAGAATCACATTCCACACCTCTCACATTCAAAAAATCATGTTCTACACCACTCAACACGAACTAAAGCAACATAGAACTTTCACCACACAACCAGTTGCACTTATGTAGGATTACAATAGAAAGAAGAAGAAAATGTAATATAAACGCGTGCGGTATGTATATAGACATCTGTTTGAAAACGAGGGCTGACGAGCTAACAGAGTAACATATATTTGTAAAAAGAAGATAATACAAAGATCAAAGTTTCACGTATTATTAATAAAAATAATAATAATAGAACTCAAAGGAAACCCCATGCGGTACTTATAACCCTAAATCATATTACTCGCAAAAATTGTACAGAACGATACAAATCATACAACAGACAACTCGCAAAGAGCAGAACCCCTAAAACAAAATAAAGTGAGAAAGACTTACCCCAGAACTCCATTGTTCTCGGCAGAGTTTAGAGATAGAAATAATTAGGTGTGAATGAAGAGAAATTGGGAGTGAGCAGTGAGAACGAGCTAGGGTTTAGAAGAAGATGACGGTATATAAAGGAAGGGGCAGGCTGGAGTTAGAGTTGTGATTCTATAATACGCAGAGCACCATATAATTCAAAAATCATAATGAATTTGTAAATGGATTATTCTGGAATGACAGGGTGCCTGTTTTACTTTTTCTAGCCTGTTCCCGGTAACTATCACAAACTATTTTTTAGTTTTTAAGGATATACTATAAAACAAAAAGTATAATTATCAAAGAGAATGAAATAATTTTGAATATTTAAGGAATCTAAATGAAGCATAATTATAAATATTGAATGAAAAAAGTTATTTGATAACTAATATATCTGAATTATTTAAATAATAAAATTTTATTATTTGATCTCTTTAAAAAAATTTAAAATTATTATAAATTTATTTAATATTACTTAATATAATAATTAATATTATAAAAAAAAATAAAAATATAAAATAATTCATTCAACAGTCATTCAGTCAAAAAAATTACATTTGGTCATTTAGTCTAAAAATTTGACCGATTCAACCATTCAGATGATTTTTATTCAATATAAAAGCACTTAATAACTGACTGATTATGTAACGCCCCCAAAATAGGTATACATCACCCATTTAAGTCGCCAAATACATGATACAGAATTCAAATATAAACTTAATTGTACAACATGAGCTGAAAGTTTTAACACAAATATTATCTTTTAGATAATATCCAAACTCAAATGGAGTCCGTATTACAATTATTAGCATACTATTTTTATAAAATAGTGAGGACTACAACAACCACCATCTCGGATCATCACTCTGTTTCTCGACTAGTTTCGACTATGTTTTCATTTCTTGAAGAGAACAATGAAAGTAAAGGGTGAACTCAACTAGCCCAATAAGAAATATTATGACTAAGATAATGCATATGACGCCCCCAAAATAGGTATACATCACCTATTCTGAGTCGCAAAATACATGGTACAGAATACAAATACAATCTTAAATATACAACAAGGAAGCTGTGAGTTTTAATACAAATATTATCTTCTAGACAATAACCACTCTCAGAATAAGTCCTCATTACATTTATTGTCACACTATTTAACAAAATAGTGAGGACTACTAATATTATCATCTGGACCGTCACTCCGTTCCCCGACTAGTCCCGGCTACGTTCTCATTTCCTAAAGAAAACAGTGAAAGAAAGGGTGAGCTCAACTAGCCCAGTAAGAAATATTATGAATAAGATAATGCAAAATAAATTATCATTAGTCTTCAACAATGTTAAACTGATAAAATATAATAGACATCAAGTTTAACTGCAGCAGAACATGCATTCCATTAAAAGAGTCAAGTAGATAATAAAATCTACTATCTTTTATGATTTAAAAAGGTTTTCATCACTTTTATCGCTGAGACTCAGCTTAATAAATAATCCACATCATCCCTGCACTACGACCAAGGATATTCATTAGGGTCACGACCACAAATTATCCATGCACTACGGGCCAAGGATATTTGTGTATTCATCAATGGTCATGATCATGCCAACAACTGTCCATCAATGCACTACGGGCCAATGAGGACTTTTACCACATCATTTGTAACATTACGGTCATGATTATACCGAATAATCCCTGATCATAATCATACCAAGTCCATCTATGCACTACAGGCCACAGATGACTTTCAACAAAATATAAATATGAGGATGATGACAATGATATAAGAATTCAATAAAATAAGTTTAAGAATTAATTTATTCAGGAACTAATAACGTCTAAATTGTCAACATGATACTTCTTTGTAGAGAAAAATTCAAGAATGCTCAGAAGAATATTTTCATGAAAAGATACTAGATGAAACGCAAATATCAAGGATATACCACTAATTTCATGGAGTATAAAAGTTAAAACTTTAACCAACTGAGTATAATAAAGAATAGAATAACAAAAGAAATCATCATGCATGCGGTACTTCGTATGGACAGGTTATTCTAACAGAATAATAAATAACGGAACCAGGTCAGACGTAATACGCACCGATCGAATATTCCAACAGAATAATAAATAATGGAATAACAACAGAAATCACCATGCATGCGGTACTTCGCATAGACAGGTTATTCCAACAGAATAATAAATAACGGAATCAGGTTCGGCGTAAAACGCACATACAGGATATTCCAACAAAATAATAAAGACGGAACCAGGTCCGGCGTAAAACGCACAGACATGATATTCCAACAGAATAATAAAGAATGGAATAACAACAAAATTTCACCATGTATGCGGTACTTCGCATAGACAGGTTATTTCAGCAGAATAATAAATAATAGAATAACATAATAATTTCACTAAGTATAGGGTAAACCGCGTATACAGGTTATTCCAACAGAATAATAAAGAATAAAATAACAGAAGTTCTCTTCATGAATATGAAAAAAAATATAATACCATTTACCTTATAAATAAGAGTACTCCGACGGTAAGGCGAGGATATACTTGAAGAAACATGCACTATACTCAAAGCTTTCTTAAACGCTAAAGAAATACGCTCAAGATAGAAGAATAATTCTCTCTACAGTTTCTCTCTCTAGAGTTTCAGTGAATTCGTAAGAAATAATGAAGGAATGAGCTTCAATTTATAAAAGAATGGACTGAATAGTAACCAATCCATGAACGGTCCAGATCGATTTACTTTAAAAGGACGGTCCAGATTGGTTTACAATAAAATATAATATATTCTATTTATAATCCAATAAAATGAATAACTTTTAAAAAGATTTTACTATGCAAACACTATGCAGGCACTATGCAACACTATGCATAATATAATATATTCTAATTATTGTCTAATAAAACGAATAACTTTATAAAAGTATTCTATTTTATATAAAAGGATTTTACTACTAGCCTAATAAAACGAATAACTTTATAAAAGTATTCTGTTTTATATAAAAAGTTTTTCTGTTTTATTAAATTAATAATACTAATAAAACAAAACTTCATCATCATTATTATTATTCACACTATTAATCGATCAGATTTTCTCAGAAAAGAAGGGGCTTTCCAATAAGGATTTCTCCCAATTGGTGCGCAATTAGGTGACCAAACCTCTCATTGGCAGAACTTCTAGACATCGTTAATATTGCAAATAATAATATTAATAACTATGTCATCTCAATTATTGATTATATAAAATTTCGATAATAATTGAATAAAACTGAATGACTTATCACGTAAGCATCAATAATCAATACCGTGTGCTACTATGCAACCACGCGTATTCTTGTACTTTTAACACCGGGTGTTTCAACAGTTAACGGTAAAACTTCCGTCGTTATTTTCATAAAAATATTTTTGTCATTTTTTCAATCCGACAATAATTTCGTTGTGGGGTCCACCAATGATTGTGTCGTCATACGAATATTCCCCGACCAATCGAATATTATAAACAACTTGCGTACTTTGCAAAATTTTTAAATATTACCCACAACTATTATATCAAATTCATTCTATAATATTTAAAAATGATAATTATAGAAAATTCATCTTTATTCATAAAAGTTGGGGTCTTACAATCTCCCCTTCTTATGAAATTTCGCCCTCGAAATTAGGATAGGTACCTGGTACGTCGAAGAGGTAAGGATACCTTGATTTCATTTCAGATTCTAACTCCAAGTCATTTCCTCAACATCGTGGTTCCTCCATAAAACTTTGACTTGAGGTATAACCTTGGAGCGTAGAATATGTTCCTTATTATCCAAGATTTGAACAAGAACCTCTTCATACGTTAAATCCTCAGCTATTTCGTCCGGTTCTAACTCAATAATGTGGTTCGGGTCTTTCACATATTTACGTAACATGATATATGAAAAATGTTATGAACACGAGACATACTTGGCGGTAAAACTAGTCTATAGGCTACAGTCCATACTCAATCGAGGATTAAAAATGGGCTAATAAATCGAGGATTGAGCTTTTCTCTCTTTCTAAATCTCGTAACCCCTTTCCATGGAGCAACACGTAACAACACATAATCTCCAATATCGAATTCAACGTCCTTTTCGATGAAGATCAGCATAACTCTTTTGTCGGTCTTGTGAGGTTTTTATACGTTGTCGGATCATTTGAATCTTTTTCGTAGTCATACGTACCAACTTCGGTCCCAACAACGTTGCTTCACCCACCTCATCCCAGCATATTGGAGAATGATACTTTCTTCCATACAACGCCTCGAATGGAGTCATGTCAATACTTGCTTGATAACTGTTGTTGTAGGAAAACTCCACTAATGGTAAGAACTTGTCCCAACTTCCCTTGAAGTCAAGGACACAGAGTCTTAATAAATCCTCAAGAGTTTGAATAGTCCTCCCTGATTGTCCGTCCATCTGAGGATGATATGTTGAACTAAATCGTAAATTCGTGCCCATATCTTTTTACAAACTAACCCAAAATCGTAAAGTGAATCTTGGATCTCGATCAGAAACTATGAATATTGGCATACCATACAATCTTACAACCTCGTTTATGTACATACGAGCAAGACGTTCAAGTGTATAAGTTTCTCGTATAGGTAAGAAATGAGCAGACTTGGTCAGTCTATCAACAATGACCCAAATTGCATCTATGCCTTGAGAAACCTTGGGAAGACCAGTAACGAAATCCATGGTAATGTGCTCCAACTTCCATTCTGGAATTTCAAGTGGTTGCAATGGACCTTTTGGTACTTGATGTTCCGCCTTGACTCATTGACAAGTTAAATACCTTGAGATAAACAGCGCTATCTCCCTCTTCATATTACCCCACCAAAATGTATATCGAAGATCAGGATACATTTTGGTACTCCCAGGATGGATTGCAAACGGTGTGTTGTGCACCTCCATCATGATTTTATACTTTAAATCAGGGTCGTTAAGAATACAAAGTCTGGAGTTGACTCGAAGTATTCCTTCTTCATCGATTCTTGCTTCCAGCATAGCACCTTCTTGTACTTTCTCCCTCATATGCATCAGCTCCAGGTCTGTAGCTTGAGCAGCTTTAACTTTATCGATTAAAGTCGGTTCTACTCGTATATTCGCCATCATCACGTGGGTGTCTGGAGTCTTTATATCTATCTCCATCCTTTGCAAATCATACAAAATGGGCCTTTGCGTTGACAATATCGCACTCGTACCCGCATATGATCTTCTACTCAATGCGTTAGCTACCAAGTTTGCTTTTTCTGGATGGTATTGGATGATATGATCATAATTTTTCAACAGTTCAAGCCAAAGTCGTTGTCGCATGTTGAGTTCCTTTTGAGTGAAGAAATATTTGAGGCTTTAATGATCCGTAAAGATCTCTACTTTCTCCCCATACAAGTAATGCCTCCAAATCTTTAATGCAAAAACGACTGTTGCCAACTCTAGATCATGAGTATGATAATTCCTCTCATATTCTTTGAGTTGTCGAAAGGCATATGCTATGACTTTCCCATGTTGCATGAGAACACATCCTAACCCTTTTCCTGAAGCATCACTGTAGATGATAAATCCCTCCGAGCCAAATGGTATTATCAGAACAAGTGCTGAAATGAGTCTTCTCTTGAGTTTTTAAAAACTCTTCTCACATTCCTCACTCCAACCGAATTTTGCATTTTTCCGAGTCAGTTGAGTTAATGGAGTAGTGATTCGAGAAAACCCTTCTACGAATCTCCGATAATAACCAGCTAAGCCGAGAAAGCTACGTACTTCGGTCACTGATTTAGGTTGTTCCCAACTTTGAATGGCTTCAATCTTTGTAGGGTCAACAGATATTCCATGACTTGATACCACGTGCCCAAGGAATGCTACTTCCTCAAACCAGAACTCGCATTTCTTAAACTTGACATAAAGATTATAATCACGAAGCTTTTGGAGTATCAGCCTCAAGTGTTGCTCATGATCTTCACGGCTTTTGAAATAAATAAGGATGTCATCAATAAAGATGACAACAAAGTGATCCAAATATTCCTTGAATACTCAGTTCATCATATCCATGAAGGCAGCAGGAGCATCAGTCAATCCAAAAGACATGACTAGGAATTCATAATGCCCGTACCAAGTTCTGAAAGCCGTCTTTGGAATGTCATCGGTTCTAATCTTCAATTGGTGATATCCGGAACGAAGATCAATCTTTGAAAAGAATTTGGCGCCTTGCAACTGGTCAAAAAGGTCATCAATACGTGGCAATGGGTACCTATTTTTGATGGTGACATGATTCAACTTCCGATAATCAATACAAAGTCGCATACTCCCATCTTTCTTCTTCACGAATAGAATAGGAGCACCCCAAGGAGAAGTACTAGAACGAATAAAGCCAATGTCTAACAATTCCTGCAGTTGGGTCTTTAAGTCCTGAAGTTCAATAGAAGCCATTCGATATGGGGCTTTGGAAATGGGTTTTGTATCAGGTTCAAGGTCAATACAAAATTTAATTTCACGCTCTGGGGGTAGGCCAGGAAGTTTTACAGGGAATACGTCAGGAAATTCATTAACAATAGAAATATCATTCAAAACTAACGTATTTTTGTTTAGATCCGTGACATGAGCTAAGAAAGCTTGACATCCGTTTTTCAATAAACGAATAGTTTTATAGCTTAAGATGACAATGATTGATTTTAATGGTTTGGTTGCTTGAATTCGAATAATAAGTTGGTTAGGAATATGAGAGCTAACAACCTTACGAAAACAATTAATTTTTGCATGATGAGTAGTTAACCAATCAATCCCTAGAATTACGTCAAATGCAAGTATATTCAATGAAATAAGATCGACAGGTAATGTGAGGGTATCGATTTGAACTAAACAAGACTTATAAACAGTGGATGTAATGAAGGCTTCTCCCAACGGAGTTTCAACAGATAAGTCAAAGTCTAATTTCTCTAGAGTCAAATTTAAACGTTGAGCGCAAGTGGGAGTAATAAAAGAATGGATAGAACCGGTATCAAATAAGGTATAAACTTCGCTAGAGTTTATGATAAGCTTACTCGTGATGACCTCATTCGGGTTCCTTGCTTTCTGAGAGGTTACGACAAACGCTCTCCCTTGCACTACTGACTTTGACTTTTCTGGGGCGTCCTTTGGTGCCTCCATCCTAGCTTAATTTGTCTTCGGTGAACGACAAAATCGGGCTAGGTGACCTTCTCTTCCACAATTATAACATGCTTTGGACGAAATCGCATAGTTTGGACTGATGTATCCCTCTCCTTCGCATTTGAAGCATATGATAGGTGGTCATTCTCCTTCCTTAACTACGGGTGCTGGTGCTGACATCTTTCCATCATTGTTGAATCTCCTCTTCTTGAAATGTCCATTCTTATTTTTTTGGCCATGATTACCACCGAAGTGGTTACCATTTCTGGCATGTTGATTTCCTCCACGCTTATTGTCACTGCTTCGATGACTATTATCATCGATATTATCATTTTGTCAGTTGCTCTCTTTTGGTTGGGTTGACTCATTATCGCGCTCCAATAACTGAGCCCTATTAACAACATCTGAATACAAACATAGTTTATGAGAGATAAGATATTGACGTATCTCAGGTTTCAAACCACTTAGAAACATTCGTGTCATTCTCTTCTCATTATCAACCAAATGGGGCGCAATCCGGGATAACTCGGCAAACTTGGCTTCGTACTGCGACACGGTCATGTTGTTTTGTTCCAGCTTAATGAACTCTACCTCTTTCATGTGACGAATACTTTCGGAAAAGTACTTGTCGTTGAACAATTCTTAGAACTTCTCCCAACTCATCTTCAGTGCGGTAGGTTGAGTACGTTTTACAAATTCCCACCAGTAATCTGTCTCTGCACGCAACAGGAAGGTGGCAAAGGGAACCTTTTGCTCCTCGGTGCATCTCAAGACATCAAATATCTTACAGATCTGCTTTATCCACGTCTCCGCCTTAAGTGGTTTTGGCTCTCCAAACAACTCTGGTGGTCCCAGTTCCTTAAACAGTTTAGCGATGACCGTCCGAGAGTTGCCAGTGTTTCCACCTGCATTTCAGACAGAAGTCTCTCTTGCCTGATGCTGTATGAATTGCAGAAAGCCTCTAAATATTCCATCGTTCATCATTTGGTCAGTGTTGTTGTTTGCATGAGGATTCTCGCCTTCCTGATGCACATTGTCCTCAACGGTGTCCTGTGCTCCATTGATGTTCTCAACATTCTCGGATGCCATTTTCAAATACTGCCACAAAACAAGAGTTAATTAACATATCACATATAATCCCTATACTCTGACCAACCAATTAAATATCAAATAAACTTAGGTAGGTCATACTAGCGAAGGAATTCCCGATCTCTCTCCTCCTAGTTCTTGTCTCACATCTCAGTCAGGGATCATATCCCTAAGCTTTGATACCAACTGTGACGCCCCCAAAATAGGTATACATCACCTATTCTGAGTCGTCAAATACATGGTACAAAATACAAATACAATATTTAATATACAACAAGAAAGCTGTGAGTTTAAATACAAACATTGTCTTCTAGACAATATCCACTCTCAGAATAAGTCCTCATTATATTTATTATCACACTATTTAACAGAATAGTGAGGACTACTAATATTATCATCTGGACCGTCACTTCGTTCCCCGACTAGTCCCGACTACGTTCTCATTTCCTGAAAAGAACAGTGAAAGAAAGGGTGAGCTCAACTAGCCCAGTAAGAAATATTCTGACTAAGATAATGCAGAATAAATTATCATTAGTTTTCAACAATGTTAAACTGATAAAATACAATAGACATCAAGTTTAACTGCAGCGGAACATGCAATCTATTAAAAGAGTCAAGTAGAGAATAAAATCTACTATCTTTTATGATTTAAAAAGGTTTTCATCACTTTTATCGCTGGGACTCAGCTTAATAAATAATTCACCTCATCCATGCACTACGACCAAGGATATTCATAAGTATCACAACCATAAGGAAAAGGGAACAAAAAGGAAAAGAGTGAGCTCAACTAGCCCAGTAAAGAATATTATGACTAAGATAATATATAACAAATTATCATTAGTCTTCAACAGGAAAAAAAATCTAATAGAATACAATAGATAACAAGTTTTAAATCAATATTTGCAGCGGAAATAATATTTAAAAGTTCATCGTCTATCTTTTATCCCTATAACATCAATCAATATATATCTGGAATCAAATATTCATCTTTGCACTACAGGCCAAAGATATTCATCAGTTGGTCATGTTCATCTAAACACCTGTTCATCTTTGCATTACGGGCCAAATATATTCATCAGAAATCATTCATCTTTGCACTACAAGCCAAAGATATTCAATAATATCATCATTTAAGACTGAGGATGATGAAATATATTTTTAAAGAAACGAATCCAGTGAAACAAAATGACAAGGATTAAGGATTAAGGATTCGTACTTTGTTTTAACCATGTCCAAAAATACCTCAAAAATAATCATAGTGCTGTAAAATTCAAGAATGATTAAAACATGGATACAATCAAAGCTAGTATCCACAATAGATATTTTAGACGAAAAGAAAAATTTTCATTTTTCGATGAATAGTGCTGTATTCGTGAATAATGTTGTATACGTGAATAGTAACTCCGACACAAAAAGTTCCAAATTTGATTAAAAGTTCAGATCAATACTTTGGCATAATGATATTAGAAGAAATAATATCATTTTAAAAAAAATAATATCCCTTACCTCGAAAGACATTACTTCTAGTTGAAACACCGGATATAAGCTATGACTTGAACTTGTACCGTATAGAAACAATACTCAAAGTATACTCAAAATACTCACAAAAATACGCTCGATAATATAGAGAGAGAAAACTTCAGTTTCTGGTGTGATTTTCAATTCTAATCTAAGCACCCTATTTATAGGAAAATGCTTAAAATACCAAAGCAGAAAATTTAATAAAATATTAATATATATAATTTTTATTCCAACGCACACTTATTTTACTTCAAAACCTCAGCCACCAAACAGCCCACCTCACAAGACTTGCATAAAAAACGTTTTTGTTATTTAAATTATTTTAAACTTCCAAAAATCAATTATTTCGGAGCTTCAGAACTTCAATAATTCATAATAAATAGCCCTTTTATCAGAAAATTCGAATCTCGTAAGTTTTTATAGAAAATTTAATTCTCTACAACTTTGCAGAAGAAAGTTTTTCCAAATTCCAAACAGAAATTGACCGAAATCCACAAACGGACGATTTTACAGGCTATAATCAAATTTCAGTCAAGAAATAGGATCCACCGACATATAAAACATGATTTAAATATTTTTTGGTAACAAAAATGCTCCTCCTCCACATATACTCATATATCCCACATTTATCATAAAAATATCATCATTGTTATATTATTAAAATATAATAATATATTTAAATGAATTATTTTATCAGAAAAAGATAGAATTTTAATTTTTAACAATTGTCACATTAAAAATTTTCTCCATCTATATCCACATAAAATCAATATTTTCATCATCATATGAATCAATAATTAATTATTCACAAATAATATTACAGAATCACAATATTGACAACCAGGCAGTTCCCAGGAAAGAAGGGATTTTCCAATAAGAATTTCTCTTTACTGGCGCGCAATTAAGCGATCAAACCTTTCCTTAGACAGAACTTTTTAGACATTGCCAATAATGTTATCTAGTAATATTATTCAAATAATATGAATTATTGCTTCGATAATAAAAAATACTGTGTAATGACAATTATTGAAACAACAGCAATATAAAATACCAACGCAGTAATTACTAAATCAATAAAATAAAATACTGAACAGTAATTACTGTAACCATTATTGAGTAGTGTCTTCTTACGTAAGAATCAATAATTGGTACAATACCGTGTGCTACTGTGTTTTAATCACCGAGTATTTTAACAGTATTAACGGTAACAACTACGCCGTTATTTTTAAACAACTTATATTTGTCGTTTTCTTCATCCAATCGCTTTCCGTTATGGGGCCCACACATGGCTGCTCCGTCGTACGAATATTCCCCGACAACAATAAATATTTTATAACCACTTACTTATTTTGAAATATTTGCGTATTTTACCCATAACTATCCACATTAATCAAATCAACACTTACTATTTCAAAATAATAAATAGAGAAAATTAAATTTTATTAATAATAAGCTGGGGTCTTACAACCTCCCCTCCTTATAAATTTTCAACCTCGAAATTAACGTACGTACCTGGTGTTTCGAAAAGGTGAGGAAAGCTCGCTTTCATTTTCGTTTTCAATTCCCAGGTCATTTCCTCTATAACATGATTCCTCCACAGAACTTTAACTTGTGGTATGACCTTTGTGCGTAGGACATGTTTCTTCCTATCCAAAATCTTGACAGGTATCTCTTCGTACGTTAAGTCTTCGGCAATCTCGTCTGGTTCTAACTCTATAATGTGGTTCGGGTCTTTCACATATTTACGAAGTACAGATATGTGAAACACATTATGAACACGAGACATACTCGGAGGTAACGCGAGTCTATAGGCTACATTTCCTACTCGGTCATGAATTTGAAATGGACCAATAAATCGTGGATTGAGCTTTCCTCTCTTCCCAAATCTTGTAACTCCCTTCCATAGAGCAACTCGCAACAATACATGATCCCCTATACTAAATTCCACGTCCTTTCGATGAAGATCCACAAAACTCTTTTGTCGATCTTGTGCCGTTTGTATACTTTGTCGAATCATTTGGATCTTTTCGGCAGTCATACGTACTAACTCGGGTCCCAACAATGTTGTTTCACCCACCTCATCCCAATATATTGGAGAGCGACACTTTCGTCCATATAATGCTTCAAATGGAGCCACACCTATACTTGCCTGATAACTGTTGTTGTAGGAGAATTCCACCAATGATAAATACTTATCCCAACTGCCCTTGAAGTCTAGGACACAGATTCTTAATAAATCTTCAAGAGTTTGAATAGTCCTCTCTGATTGTCCGTCCGTTTGAGGATGGTATGCCGAACTAAATAGTAAATCCGTGCCCATAGCTTTTTGCAAGTTAACCCAAAATCTTAAAGTGAATCTTGGGTCACGATCTGAAACTATGGATACTGGCATGCCATGCAAGTTTACAATCTCATTTACATATATACTAGCAAGTCGTTCAATGGAATAAGTCTCCCGTATCGGTAAGAAATGAGCAGACTTGGTTAATCTATCAACAATAACCCAAATAGCATTGATGCCTTGAGAAACCGTAGGAAGACCCGTAACGAAATCCATGGTAATGTGTTCCCACTTCCATTTCAGAATCTCAAATGGTTGCAACGGACCCTTAGGTACTAGATGCTCCGCCTTTACACGTTAACAAGTTAAATACGTCGAGATAAACTTTGCAATCTCTCTCTTCATATTGTTCCACCAAAATGTATGTCGAAGATCACGATACATTTTAGTACTTTCAGGTTGGATTGCAAATGGTGTATTGTGTGCCTCCATCATAATCTTGTACTTCAAATCAGAGTCGTTAGGAACACAAAGTCTAGAGTGGACTCGAATTATTCCTTCTTCATCAATTCTCGTTTCCGGAATAGCTCCTTCTTGTACTTTCTTCTTCATACGCATCAGCTCCGGGTAAGTGGCTTGAGCAACCTTAACTTTTTCTATTAAAGTTGGCTCTATGCGTATGCTTGACATCATCGCACTCGTTCCTGCATATGATCTTCTACTCAACGCGTCAGCTACCACGTTCGCTTTTCCAGGATGGTATCGAATAGTGTGGTCGTAGTCTTTCAATAGCTCGAGCCAACGTCACTGCCGCATGTTGATTTCTTTTTGAGTGAAGAAATATTTAAGGCTTTTATGGTCTGAATATATTTCCACTTTCTCCCCATATAGATAGCGCCTCCAGATCTTTAGCGCGAAAATGACTGCTGCCAACTCTAAATCATGGGTAGGATAATTCCTCTCATACTCTTTAAGTTGTCGCGAGACATAGGCTATGACTTTCCCACGTTGCATGAGAACACCTCATAACCCTTTGCCTGAAGCATCGCTGTAAATAACAAATCCATCCGTACCAGGTGGTATTGTTAGAACAGGTGCTGAAATGAGTCTCCTCTTGAGCTCTTGGAAACTCTTCTCGCATTCTTCGATCCAAATGAGTTTTGTATCCTTCCGAGTTAGCTGGGTTAATGGAGTAGCGATTTGAGAAAACCTTTCCACGAATCTCCGATAATAACCAGCTAAGCCCAAAAAGCTACGTACTTCAGTCACCGACTTCGGTTGCTCCCAACTTTGTATTGCTTTAATCTTCGCCGGATCAACCGATACTCCATGTTTCGACACCACGTGCCCAAGGAATTCTACTTCCTCAAGCCAGAACTCGCATTTCTTCAATTTGGCATATAGTTTGTTTTCACGAAGCCTTTGGAGTACCAACTTCAAATGGTGCTCATGATCTTCACGACTTTTGGAATATATGAGGATGTCATCAATAAAAACAACAACGAACTGATCCAAATATTCCTTGAATACTCGGTTCATCATATCCATGAAAGCCGCAGGAGCATTAGTCAATCCGAAAGACATGACTAAGAATTCATAATGCCCGTACCGAGTTCTGAAGGCAGTCTTTGGAATATCCTCAGTTCTAATCTTCAGCTGATGATATCCAGAACGAAGATCGATCTTTGAAAAGAATTATGCTCCTTGCAACTGGTCAAACAGGTCATCAATACGAGGTAGAGGATACATATTCTTGATGGTGACATGGTTCAATTCCCGATAGTCAATACAAAGTCGCATACTCCCGTCTTTCTTTTTTACGAATAAAACAGGAGCACCCCAAGGAGATGTACTAGGACGAATGAAACCGATGTCCAACAATTTCTGTAGTTGGACCTTTAACTCCTGAAGTTCAATAGGAGCCATTCGATATGGGGTTTTAGAAATGGGCTTTGTACCAGGTTCAAGATCAATAAAGAATTCAACTTCACGTTCTTGGGGTAGACCGGGAAGTTCTTCAGGAAATACGTCAGGAAAGTCAATAACAAAAGGAATATTATTCAAATTTGACGTGTCTTTATTCAAATCCATAACATGGGCTAAGAAAGCTTGACATCCGTTTTTCAATAAACGAATAGCTTTATGATTAGATATGACAGTGATTGATTTTAATGATTTAGTTGCTTGAATTCGTATAACAGGTTGGTTAGGAATATGAAAACTAACAATCTTACGAAAATAATCAATTTTGGCATGATGAGTAGTTAACCAATCAATCCCTAAAATCACATCGAAAGCAAGTATCTTTAAAGAGATAAGGTCAACAGGTAAGGTGATGGTGCCAACTTGAATCAAACAAGATTTATAAATAGTGGATGTGATGAAAGTTTCTCCTAACAGAGTTTCCACAGATAGGTCAAAGTCTAATTTCTCCGGAGTCAAGTTTAAACGTTGAGCACAAGCAGGAGAGATAAATGAATGGGTAGCACCGGTATCAAGTAAGGTATAAACTTCGCAAAAATTTATAAATAGCTTACCCGTGATCACCTCGTTTGGGTTCCTCGCATTTTGACCAGTCACAACAAACGCTCTTCCAGGAACAGTTGACTTTGACTTTTCTGGGACAGTCTTTTGAGTCACCGTCCCCGCTGAACTAGGTTTCGCTACTGTACAATCTCGAGCGATATGTCCTTTCTTTCCACAATTATAGCATACCTTGAACTGTTGTGGGCAGTTTGGACTGATATGTCCCTCTTTCCCGCATTTATAGCATATGACCGGTGGTCGTTCTCCTCCCTTAGAACCAGTTGCTGCTGGCACTGTCGTCTTCACATGGTCGTTGTTAAATCTCCTCTTTTTAAAGTCTCCTCCTGACTCGCTTCTTCTATTTTCATGGCCATTATTACCACCAGAGTGGTTACCATTTTTGTCCGTCTTTTTCTTTCTCCGCTGGTTATCGTTGTTTTGTTGACTGCTATCTCCGGTATGATCCTGATTGTGGTCCCTCGGTTGACCGTACTCGTTATCTCGCTCTAATAAATGAGCCCTGTTTACAACACCTGAATAGAGAAAAAATTTATGAGAAATGAGATATTGTCGTATGCCGGGTTTCAAACCTCTCAGAAACATCCGCGTCATACGTTCCTCATTCTCCACCAATCCACCAAATGAGGTGCAAACCTGGATAACTCTGCAAACTTTGCCTCGTACTGAGACACCGTCATGTTTATTTTATTTTAATCTGATGAACTCCACTTCCTTCATATGATGGACTCGTACTCGCTATAATTGAATTACGGGCACTAGTTGAGCTCACCATTTTCCTTTTTATTCCATTTTTCTTCTCAGGAGGCGAGAATATAGCGAGTACGAGTCAGTTCAGTACGAGTCGGTTCAGTCCATGCACTACGGGCCAAGGATATTTGTGTATTCATCAATGGTCATGATCATGCCAACAATTGTCCATCAATGCACTACGGGCTAATGAGGACTTTTACCACATCATTTGTAACGTTACGGTCATGATTACACCGAATAATCCCTGGTCATAATCATATCAAGTCCATATATGCACTACAGGCCACAGATGACTTTCAACAAAATATAAATATGAGGATGATGATAATGATATAAGAATTCAATAAAACAAGTTCCAGAATTAATTTATTCAGGAACTAATAACGTCCAAATTGTCAACATGATACTTCTTTGTAAAATAAAATTCAAGAATGCTCAGAAAATATTTTCATGAAAAGATAATGGATTAAACGTAAATATCAAGGATATTCTACTAATTTTATGAAGTATAAAAGTCAAAACTTTAACCAACTGAGTATAATAAAAATGGAATAACAAAAGAAATCACACACTACTGAGTATAATAAAGAATGGAATAACAAAAGAAATCAGACACTACTGAGTATAATAAAGAATGGAATACCAAATTAGTATAATATTACTTACATACTTCAAATTATGTAATAAAATATTATTTTTTACGAGTATTGACAAAAAATAATATCCCTTACAACTATTGAACGAAAATAATATTCCTACGAATATTAAACGGATATAATATTCCTTTCGAATATTGAACGAAAATAATATTCCTTACGAATTTTGAATGAAAATAAAATTCCTTACGAGTATGAAAAATAATATCATAATATCGTAAGCGAATATGAAATAAATAATATCCCTTACCTTAAAAGGAGAGTACTTCTGACTGGTAGGGCGGGAATATTTTTAAAGAAAACTTATACTGTTTTCTACGCTCAAAGATTTTTCAAACTCTAAGGAAATACGCTCAATATTATAGAAGAAAAATTCTCTTATTCTGGTGTGACTTTCATTTTTAAACTAAGCATCCTATTTATAGGGGAATATAAGGATACTATTTAGGAAAAATCACGGACTGCATAGTGGGATTCGACGAATTCACGGGCGTTCGACTGAAAATTTTCTGATTTTACTATGCAGCCACTATGCAAATACTATGCATAATAAAATATAATATATTCTATTTTTCATAAAAAATAAAATTTATAAAATATATATTTATATATATACAATACCTCAATTCCCTGCTATCCCAATTCCCTCCCCCCGTGAAAAAATAATGTAAATATATATATATATATATATATATATATATATATTGTGAGACCCCAAATTTTATGAATAAAGATTTAAATTTCCCGAAATATTTTTTTTCAAAATTATGGTGTGGATTTGATATAATGTTATAGTTGTGGGTAATATTTATAAATTTTGTAAAGTATGCAAGTTGTTATATAATATTCGATTGGTCGAGGAATATTCGTTTTAACAGTGAATATTCATACAACAGCACAGTCATTGGTGGACCCCACAACGAAATTATTGTCGGATTGAGAAAACGACAAAAATATTTTTATGAAAATAACGGCGGAAGTTTTACCGTTAAAATTGTTGAACTACTAGGTAGTAAAAGTACAGTAATATGCGTAGTTGCATAGTAGCACACGGTATTGATTATTGATGCTTACGTGAGAAGTCAATCAGTTTTGTTCAATTATTGCTACAGTAATTGCTGCATAGTATCTCACGTTATTTGATTCAATTATTGTCGATATTTTATATATTATTAAATTAATAATTGAGATGACAGAGTTATTAATATTATTATTTGCAATATTATCGATGTCTAGAAGTTCTGCCAAGGAGAGGTTTGTTCACCTAATTGCGCGTCAATAGAGAGAAATCCTTATTGAAAAGTCCCCTCTTTCCTGGGAACGACCTGGTCGATTAATATTGTGAATTATAATAATGATGATAAATGTTGTTAAATATATTGAGGTGTCTTTTTATGAAGTCACGAAAGTTTATATATATATATATATATTATATATATAAATTTTGCTTGATTAATATTATTAATGTAATAAAACAAAAAAGTTTTTTATATAAAACAGAATACTTTTATAAAGTTATTTATTTTATTAGACTATAAATAGAATATATTATATTCTATTATGCATAGTATTTTGTATAGTAAAATCTTTTTATATAAAACAAAATACGTTTATAAAGTTATTTATTTTATTAGACAATAATTAGAATATATTATATTTTATTATGCATAGTGTTTGTATAGTGCATGCATAGTAAAATCTTTTTATATAAAACAGAATACTTTTATAAAGTTATTTATTTTATTAGACAATAATTAGAATATATTATATTTTATTATGCATAGTATTTGCATAGTACCTGTATAGTATTTTGCATAGTAAATTTTTTTATATAAAACATAATATTTTTATAAAGTTATTTGTTTTATTAGATTATAAATAGAATATATTATATTTTATTTAAAAGATTTTGTTTTATTAGAATATTTTATTAATACTGCATAGTAAATCAATATGGACCGTCCGTTTAAAAGTAAATCAATCTGGACTGTTAATGAATTAGTTACTATTCAGTCCATTCTCCTATAAATAGAAGCTCATTCCTTCATTATTTCTTACAAATTCACTGAAACTCTAGAGAAAGAAAGTATAGAGAGAAAGAAGAAAAGTATTCTGCTACTTCACTACTCCTATATCTAGTTTCTTCTAAGGTAAAGGATATTATTTGTTGTACCCGTAAGGGGTATTATTTCTTTTGTATTCATGAAGAGAACTTCTGTTATTTCATTCTTTATTATTTTGTTTGAATAACCTGTATACGTGGACTACCCTATACTGCTTGGTGAAATTCTTCTGTTATTCCATTCTTTATTATTATGTTGGAATAACCTGTCTATGCGAAGTACCGCATACATGGTTAAATTCTTCTGTTATTCCATTCTTTATTATTATGTTGGAATAATCTGTCTATGCAAAGTACCGCATACATAGTGAAATTCGGTTGTTATTCCATTCTTTATTATTATGTTGGAATAACCTGTCTATACGAAGTACCGCATACATGGTGAAATTTTCTTGTTATTCCATTTTTTATTATTCTGTTAGAACATCCTGTCTGTGCATTTACGCATGACCTGGTTCCGTTATTTATTATTCTTTTGGAATATTCTGTCTGTGCGTTTACGCATGACCTGGTTTCGTTATTTATTATTCTGTTGGAATAACCTGTCTATGTGGATTACCACATACATGGTGAATGACCCTTCGTATTCATTTCTTATTAAATGGTGGAAATGATCTGTCTACGTGGATTACCGCATAGTGGGCAAAAATTCATTTGCAGTTTCATATATTCTGTTATCCTCAGTTGGTTAAAGCTTTGACTTTTATACTCCATGAAATTAGTGGAATATCCTTGATATTTGCACGTCATCCAATATCTTTTCATGGAAATATTCTTCTAAACATTCTTGAATTTTACTCTACAAAGCAGTATCATGTTGACAATTTGGACGTTATTGAATTCTGGATAAATTAATTATTGAACTTGTTTTATTGGATTCTTATATCATTGTTATCATCCTCATGCTTATATTATGTTGAAAATCATCTGTGGCCTGTTGTGCATAGATGGACTTGGTATGATTATGACCAAGGATTATTGTTGATCGATTTCGCAATCAATGAATACGTGAAAGTATACACGGTCAACAAGTAATAAAGTGATAAGAAAAGTATCGTTCCTACGAGGAATTATTTAATAAAAATTACCAAGTACTAACTCTTAACCAAATCAATTTATTTAAACAACTGTAAATTGTGATATATCTAATTAAGATAACTAAATTAACTAATTAAACTGAATTACTTTATAAATGAATTCAAATAAATAAAGGTTAATACTTCAATATCCCAAATTATGAACTATAAATCAATTATCCCAATTATTATTCCTACTGAATTGTTAACAGGAAATTCTCAAATGCCAACAGTCCTTTTCCAAGTGATTAAATGACTTCTATTTAATCCAGATTAATCTTGCTATATTCATATGCAAAACAATTGAATTAAACGCTTTCAAATCCAATTCCAATTCATTATGTGTTACATGCGGTGAACATATATTTTCATTCAATTCACGAACCTAATTATTCGTCATGTAAATAACTAAGTCACATGTTATCATGCCCGGTTCTAATCCTAGATCTCCTCTTTCAATTCCTTCTAGAGTAACAAGGTAATTACTGATCAAATAATTAATCAATAAGCATAAGGCAAGATAAACAATTCACTTTGACACAAATAATTGGAATAAATTGAATAACTAATTTATAGACATAAAAGGTTCAATTGCAATCTTAATGAAAGAATTAGTTCATTGTCATTAAATTAAAATCAAGAATCCACAACTGAATAGAAATTAAAAGATAAATGTATGATAAGAGAAGAGAATAAAATCTGTTGTCAGCAAATCTGATGCTCCCCTCTTGCTCTTGCTCTTGATCTCTAGTGTTCTTCAAGTTGCTTCAATCTCCAAAACTAATAAGAAATAAGGTTATGTTCTAATCTAATAGAGTGTATATCTAATCTAATCTATATAATCTCTCTTTATTTTATGCCTTACATCATGTATTTATAGGTTACAAGTCTAATTTTTAGCTTAGGAACAAACCCAATCCAATTTGGAGTCAGAAAAGTGTCAAAATTCGCCCCAAAATGCGTCCAAGCTTGACCAATCTCTTCCCCAGTGCCCCAGCATTGGGCTAGACACTGCAACACTACTCCCCAGCGCCCCAATGCTGAGCATAGGCTTAAAATGGGCGCCCCGGCGCTGGAACATTTTTGGAAATTTTTTGCTCCGACGTCCTTTGGGAAAATGGCCATAACTTCTTCGTTCGAACTCCGATTTCGATGATTCAAGATATTTCAGAAAGAGGAGACGTAGATCTACAACTTTCATTCTTTGAGTTTTTTTAAATAAGGTCCGGAGCAATAATCAAATTGGCTCTAAAGTGACTGTTGTGTAAATGGCAAGCCAAAAACGCGAATCTAGCCACCCCAAACGTCGATCCAAGTAACTTTTGTCCCAATTCTTACAAAACAACGTAAAACATGCATGAATAGACACAAACACTTAAAAATTCCAAAAGATTAAGCTCAAATGAACTCAATTAATGTGTATAAAACTCACTCATCAAATACCCCTAAACTTAAACATTTGCTTGTCCTCGAGCAAAAATACAAAAGAACTAAAAATATATAACCGAACTCAACTACATGAATGAATATGCATGATCTACTTCATAATATACCTACGAACCTAGTAATAAATCAGTATGATATATAACAACAGGCCTCAAAGATACCATTGATACTCAAACAGTATATCTAATCAAGTCAAAATCCATAACTATAACCAATTACTCAATCCAAACCAGTCATCACCCATGTTGTGTGTGTGTGTGCTTGTTAACCAATCTAACAAACCACAGTTCAAGATAATCACACAACAAACTTCTTAAAAGGAAAATTTCAGTTCCAATTCAATTACTTTTTTGAACATGACAACTCCGGTTAAAACTAAGCAATTACCATGTCTTAGGGTAAATACAAGATTTATTTATACTTTTATTCAACCACGAGGGCATTTTTTCTCTTTATCGTGTTTTATTCATTTTTTTTATTTTTCTCATGGTTGTGCAATGTCTTATTCCCTTAGGCTTTTTAATGCTACCTTAACGAGCTTTCGACCAACGACTCTCAAGCCATTAAGACCTTAGGGCGTTAGGTGTAAAGACAATCTCCTCGAGCTTACTTACTCAAGTAACAAAGGCCACAAAACTAGACAAGCATGCCACGGTGTTTATTCTTTTTTTTTCTATATTTTTTTTCTTTTTTTTTCTTTTCAACATTTTTTTTCTTTTTTTCTTCTTTTTGTAATATATATATCCCATAGATTCCCCCAAACTCAAGCTTTTATGTCATTCCAACCTTTACCGTCAATTCATTAATTTCCTTAAATTTTAACCAAGATTTTCCCTCAGAAACAAATTATGAAACCCTTGAACCAAGTGGATTAAAACAGTTAAACTTTAAGTGCTAACCGGTTACATAAGTTTAAGACAGGCTCAGATTATCATTATGATTAAAATTAGAACTCATCATCAATTATCAACACTGTTCAAGTTAACATGCAAAACCAATCTTATCATAGGCCGAGCTAAGACCACACCAACCTATCGCACAGATTCATGCAAAAAATAAATAAAAATAAATTCAATTATACTACATGTAACACATATATGAATATGCAAATAACTATCATGTATTATATGCAACCTAAAAAAATACAATGCTAACACATAAAAAAAACGAACTACTATGCATATAACTAACTATATGCAATACGACACTAAAATGACCAAAAACTTGTTGATCGACTTCGCAATCAATGAATACGTGCAAGTATACACGGTCAACAAGTAATAAAGTGATAAGAAAAGTATCGTTTCCATGAGGAATTATTTAATAAAAATTACCAAGTACTAACTCTTAACCAAATCAATTTTATTTAAACAACTGCAAAATGTGATATATCTAATTAAGAAAACAAAATTAACTAATTAAACTGAATTACTTTATAAATGAATTTAAATAAATAAAGGTTAAGACTTCAATATCCCCAATTATGAACAATAAACCAATTATCCAATTATCCCAATTATTATGCTTACTGAATTGTTAACAGGAATTCTCAAATGCCAAAAGTCCTTTTCTAAGTGATCAAATGACTTCTATATTATCCAGATTAATCTTGCTATATTCCTATGCAAAACAATTGAATTAAACTCTTTTAATTCCAATTCCTTATGTGTTACATGCGGTGAACCAATATTTTCATTCAATTCACGAACCTAATTATTTGTCATGCAAATAACCAAGTCACATGTTATCATACCCAGTTCTAACCCTAGATCTCCTCTTTCAATTCCTTCTAGAGTAACAAGGTAATTACTGATCAAATAATTAATCAATAAGCATAAGGCAAGATAAACAATTCACTTTGACACAAATAATTGGAATAAATATTCAACTAATTTATAGACATAAAAAGTTCAATTGAAATCTTAATGAAAGAATTAGTTCATTGTCATTGAATTAAAATCAAGAATCCACAACTGAATAGACATTAAAAGATAAAAGTATGATAAGAGAAGAGAATAAAATTTGTTGACAGCAAATCTGATGGTCCCCTCTTGCTCTTGCTCTTGATCTCTAGTGTTCTTTAAGTTGCTTCAACCTCCTAAACTAATAAGAACTAGGGTTATGTCATAATCTAATGGAGTATATCTCTAACGTAATCTCTCTTTATTTTATGCCTTACATCATGTATTTATAGGTTACAAGTCTAATTTTTAGCTTATGAACAAACCCAATTCAATTTGGAGTCAGAAAAATGTTAAAATTCGCCCAAAATGCGTCCAAGTTTGACAAAACTCTTCCTCAGTGCCCCAGCGCATGGCACGGCGCTGCAACACTACTCCCCAGTGCCACGACATTGAGCATAGGCTTAAAATGGGCGCCCCGGCGCTGGAACATTTTTGGAAATTTTCTGCTCCGATGTCCTTTGGGAAAATGACCATAACTTCTTCGTCCGAACTCCGATTTTGATGATTCAAGATGTTCCAGAAAGAGGAGACGTAGATTTACAACTTCCATTCTTTGAGTTTTTTGAAATAAGGTCCGGATCAATATTCAAATTAGCTCTGAAGTGACTATTATGTAAATGGCAAGCCGAAAACGCGAATCTAGCCACCCCAAACGTCGATCCAAGTAACTTTTGTCCCAATTCCTACAAAACAACGTAAAACATGCATGAATAGACACAAACACTTAAAAACTTCCAAAAGATTAAGCTCAAATGCACTCAATTAATGTGTATAAAACTCACTCATCAATTATTCGGTATAATCATGACCGTAATGTTACAAATTATGTGATAAAAGTCCTCATTGTCTCGTAGTGCATTGATGGACAGTTGTTGGCATGATCATAACCATTAATGAATACACGAATATCCTTGTCCCGTAGTGCATGAATAATTTGTGGTTGTGATACTAATGAATATCCTTGGCCGTAGAGCAAAGATGATATGAATTATTTATTAAGCTGAGTCTCAGCGATAAAAGTGATGAAAAACATTTTTATATCATAAAAGATAGTAGATTTTATTCTCTACTTGACTTTTTTAATGGATTGCTTGTTCCGCTGCAGTTAAACTTGATGTTTATTATATTTTATCCGTTTAACATTATTGAAGACTAATGATAATTTATTTTACATTATCTTAGTCATAATATTTCTTACTGGGCCAGTTGAGCTCACCCCTTTCTTTCACTGTTCTCTTTAAGAAATGATAACGTAGCCGGGACTAGTCGAATAATGGAGTGACGGTCCAGATGATAGTATTAGTAGTTCTCACTATTCTGTTAAATAGTGTGACAATAAATGTAATGAAGACTCATTTGAGTGTGGATATTGTCTAGATGACAATATTCTTATTAAAACTCTCAATTTATGTTTTTTTGTATTTTACACGATAGTTGTATTAGTAAGTTGTATTTGTATTCAGTACCTTGTATCTGGCGATCCAAGATGGGTGATGTATACCTATTTTGGGGGCGTCACACACACACACACAAATATATATATATATATATATATATATATAAAACAAAAATGAGATAACTTTCTCCTGACTATTTTAAAAAATGGGTAAGTGGGGTCAATATAATAAACAAAATTTACAATAAATACTTCATAAAAATCCTCTCAATATTTTTAACAACATTTATTCTTCAATAACATAACTTACAATATTAATAACCAGATCACTCCCAGAAAATATGGGGCTTTCCGATAAGGATTTCTCCCTATTGGTGCGCAATTAGGTGACCAAACCCCTTTACTCGACAAAACTTTTTAGACATTGTCAATAATACAAATAATAATATGAATAATTTGTCATCTCAATTATTGATTTAATAATATAAAATATTGTAACAATAACTGAATCAATAACGTGAGATACTATGCAACAATTACTGTGGCAATAATTGAATAAAACTGAGTGACTTCTCACGTAAGCGTCAATAATCAATACCGTGTGCTACTATGCAACCACGCGTATTACTGTATTTTTATCAACGGGTATTTTAACATTTAACGGTAAAACTTTCGCCGTTATTTTTATAAAAAAGTTATTTCTGCCATTTTATAACTCCGACAGTAATTTCGTTGTGGGTTCACCAATGATTGTGTCGTCGTACGAATATTCCCTGTTAAAACGAATATTTCACGACCAATCGAATATTTTATAACAACTTGCTTACTTTGTAAAATTTATAAATATTACCCACAACTATAATATTATATCAATACACACCATAATATTCAAAAATGATATTTAGAGAGAAATTAATCTTTATTCATAAAAATTGGGGTCTTATAGATTCAGCTCTAAACAAACATCCTTTACTACTCCTATCTATGTATGTAGTATATACATGTATAAAATTAAATTTTTTGGTCTTTAATTTTTGATATAAATTACAATTTAACTGTTAATAAAATATTTTTAAGGCATCCTAATTTTATTTATTACTATTAAAATACTTTTTAATACTTAAAATTTAATTATAACTAAAATATTATTTATGAACATGAAAATTTTTAGAATAATTTATTATTTTATAACAAATTTATTTTTTGTAGAATTATTTTACAATATTGTTTTTTTAAAAAAATATTTTTATAATCATTATATATATAGAATAAAAAAACAATTTAAAACAATTTATTTAAAAAACAAACTTGTGCTTCGCACGCGTCACTAGAATATGTACAAATATATAGGGGCTTATTCCACATCACACTAGCTAATGACATTATTTGCTAACAAGATATGTGGTCTTCCATTTAATGATTTAAGGGATGATATTGAATAAAGTTTGGTCACGACCTGAATTCAACCTATAACTATTTAAATATAAATCACATAACTCACATTAAATATAAATAATATGATTTTGGTTTTAAAATCAATCAAAATCTATTTTATGTAACCTAAAACAACCAAAACTTATTTTTTTCGAGGTTTAATCACAATTATTTAGTTTTGGTATCAGTTTTAAAATTAAAAATTAAGTATATTTATTTATATTTTAAATCTATAAATATTTGAGGTGGTTGTATATTTTACGAAATTTATTATGATAATAATTCTTTCACCTATATTTATAAAATAAATAAAATTTGAACATAAAAATAATTAATTTAACAAAAAACTAAAATTAAAATAAATTTTAAGGGACAAATGGAAAATATCCTATTTGGATATGTATAATCAATGTAGCATATTTGACCTCATTGTATTAGGTTATATTTTGACCTCCTTTGTACTTATACAAAGACAAAGGGGGTGTTTGATAAAAATTGAATGAATCTGAATCTGAATGAGCTGAATCTGAATCTGAATGAGCTGAATTTGAATGAAAAAAGCTGTTTGATAACTGACATATCTTAAAGATCTGAATGACATATTTTTTAATATTCTACCCCTCTGAAAAAATTCAAAGTTGTTGTAAATTTATTTAATATTACATAATATAATAGTTAATATTTTTTTATTATTTTTATTATTATTTTTAATTTTTTTTACTTCATTCAGCCAACCATTCAGCCATTCAGACCAAAAATTCGGCCTTAACCATTCAACCAACGTATCTGACCGATTCAGCCATTCAGACGATTTTTTTTCAAAACAAACGCACTTAATGATTCAGCCACTTACCGATTCAGCCATTCAGACCCATTAAGTTCTAAACAAACAGCCCCAAAGTGGATGTTCCCCCTAAGGTGGTTGTTTATGAAATTTTAGAGAAAAAAAATGTGTTACATAAAAAATATAATGCCAGATCTAAAAAAATACATAAAAAAGTGATATTACACTAAAAAATTACATGTTTTTATTTCTTGGGGTAAATAGTCTATAAAAAGGTACATATCTGGTCTTAATTTACAAACATTAGTGTCAATAATAAAGTTATTACGAAAAGGCATTAATAATAATATTAAAAGAATGATACTCCCTCCGTCCCAAATTAACTGCTCAGTTTTGACTTTTTAAAGTCAAACTGACCATTTTTAAAACTAATCTTTTTACTATTTTTACTAAAATATAGGTAAAGAGATTATAACCAAAAGAAAGTATATACAATTTATTACTAATCCTAATTTTTATAATTTTAGAAATATATTTATATATGCTTAATTATTAATTCTAAAAATAGTCAATTTGACTTAAAAAGGTCAAAATTGAGCAGTTAATTTGGGACGGAGGGAGTATATATTATGAACATTTATACAGTAGAACCCCAATAAATTAATATTCGATAAATTAATAATCTTTTTAAAATAATATTTTTTTATGTCCTGACTTGGACTAATGAGATAAATTAATAATTTCAATAAAATAATAATTTTCAAAAAGAAGCTTATATAAATATGGTCCCATCAAAATCATAAATTAATAATTATTTTAAATTACAACTATATATAGGGTAATCTTGTAAAATATGATTATATTCTCGTTTATTTTGTCTTGAAATTCAAATCTAATTGAATTTCATCCTGATTTTTTTTCATTGCGTCCAAAAGTTCTGTTGTTCCATTCTCGAATTTTAAAAAAAATATGTGAAGAGTTGTTGACGATACGAGTGCTTCTTTTGGCGTTATTGGCTCCAAACGTATTGTATCATCCTCACAGGTATAATATATTAATTTAATAAGTATGATACATTGTATCAAAAAAAGAATACTTTAAACATCAATAAAATGCAATAATTTTAATGTAATTAAATTTATATTAACCGAATAGAAAAGTACTATTTAAATTAATAAATTATTAATTTATCGATTAAATAATAACTATAAATTAATAAAAAATTTCAGTCTCAACACTATTAATTTATAAAGGTTATAGTTTTTTATTTTTATTCGGTTAATAAGTATTAATAATAAGTTTTTAAAAAAATAATGTAATAAATAAGGCTTGCCTTAAATTTGTGCAAGCTCATATTACGAAAGCGCCAACAGACGGAAACAACTGAATGCCGATACTCCCTCCTCCATTTCTACTCTCTAACTCTTTCTCTCTCCTCGAGGACAAGAACAAGCGAATTTAGAAAAAAAAAAAAAAACTCAACTCACGACTCACCCTACATCCTGTAGCAATGGCGGTTGATAGTGTTTTGTGAATTGTTTGAAATTTTTCAATGGAAATGTCTGGTGGTAGGCGATCGAATTACACTTTGTTGAGTCAGATTCCCGACGACCACCACCAGCCTCCTCCGCCCAAGCTATCCGCAGGCGCCGCTACCTCGTATTACGAGTCTAATTCGGGGGAGAAGAACAAAGCCAAGAACGATAGAGTTTTTGATTGGGACTTCACCGATCATCGAACAATTCAGCAGCAACTTAATCGGATTGGGGCGGCGCCGTTCCCGGCCTCGATCGGGCTGCAGCGACAGTCCAGTGGTAGTAGTTTCGGTGAGAGTTCGCTCTCGGGTGAGTATTTTCTGCCGTCGCTTTCGGCGGCGGCTAGCGATCGCGATGGATTAGGGCCGTTGCATGACGGTGGAGGTGGTGGAGAATTGTGGTCCAAGGCTGTGGAAGCTGGCGTGGGAGGGCCATTTTCCTCTTCTTCTAAGACCTGGGCGCAGCAAACGGAGGAGAGTTACCAATTGCAGTTGGCCCTGGCGCTTCGTCTTTCTTCCGAAGCTACCTGTGCGGATGATCCCAATTTCTTGGATCCGGTGCCCGGAGAATCAGGTGCACGGTCGCCAGCTGCAACTTCTGATTCAGCTGAGGTTATGTCCCACCGGTTCTGGGTAAGTTTTTTTAGTACAATAATTTTCATATCGTAGAAGCATATTTCTGTAAGTTGTTTTTTTATTTATCAAAACTATATTATTTATATTCTATAAATATTGGGTATCCTGCTCCAAATTATGTACTATCGAAATATAGTTTCTATTGTTCGTGTGCATTTAATGATTAAATCAGGGAATTGGAGGTATTAAAATTTAAATGGCTTAATTTGATTGAAAAAAGGAATGAAGTGAAACAGAAAAGAAAGTAATTCCTGATAGTTTTCTATGGCTAATACATTATTGTGAGGTAACACACTTTCTTGTAGATGGGTACATCCAGAAGTGTTTGTGAAGAATGTGACTATGATCTAAAATAGATTATCAGTCTCAGTATTTGGGAGGTTCTTGAATATACAATAGTACAAATAATTAGTGTTATTATTAGATACAAATTGTTTGCTTAATTTCAGTTTCAGGAGCTTATGACAATAATTAGACTTGCTTAGGACTTTGACTAGAATGAATTACTTTTTATTAATCGTCTGCTTCACCAAGGTTTGAAAATATGTTCTAACTTGCCGTCAAAGATAATCTAGCTGTATGAAGTCTGTTATTCCCAAAGACACTGAGAGATCTAGAATGGGGTTGAATAGATCGTTTAAAAACTTTTGCTTTTAAAAAGTTATTACCAATTTATACTTGAACAAATTAATTAGATATTATACACATCGGGATTATGGTTTAGAAAAACTCATTCAAAGATTATAGGAAAATCAAAGCTGGTGGAACTAAGTCACGGACTAAATGGCAGGAAACTTAAAATAATGCGACAGAAAAGTAAATGTTGATAGTAAATGAGACGAGAGATTTTAAGTGGTTCGGAGCACAAAGATCTCTTAGTCCACTATTCTACTCATTGAGTAGGTATAATCCACTAAAGATGAGTGATCATTAAAACATGTTCACAAAAGAACAGTTATAATGATTGAATCACTCAAATTTCTTCAAGTCACTAAGACTTGATTACAAAGGTCATTGAGATCGAATAATCACAGAAAAAATAATGTGTTTGAGGTGTTGCTAAGTTGCTTTAAGATCGACACAAAATGACTTAGTAGCAGAACAAGATGTTCAAAATCGTAGAGTAGGAGCCTTTTTGAAAAGGCTGCAGTTTAACTTTTTGTTTGTTCGTTGGTGTTGTTTGTTTGAATTTGCTTGCCTTTTATAGACCTTCTTTAAGATCTTCCAGTTGGAAAGTTTTCATTGCTCCATTAATACTTGTGTAGATCTCTAATTGTTGACTTGGGAAAAGATTTGTCAGCTTTTGGCTATGACATGTCGCTTTCATACTGCTACAAAAAAGAGCACATTGGTCCTATCTTTTCACCAATATAGTTGTTAGACACATTTTCAAATGTTCTTCTCCTTAACCTCAAGGGTTTTAACAAACTATCTTGGAGCCTTCACTCTACGAAGATCTGCATGTCAGAGCTAATACACTTTACGATCCTAATCGTAGAGTTGAGTGTACAGTCGTAGAGTATATGGCTAGACAAACTACGTTTTACACTTAACTTTAGTGCACGTTTTTTCCTTTCTTAAAAGACTAAATCTTCGTCTCTTCTTATGTTGATGATCTCCAGCTTTGTTGTGATTCTTCGATCAGTGCTTGTACTCTACGAACTCTGAGGTTTGACTTGACAATTCTGTAAACTTAGAGTACATGCAATTGTAGCTCTACGATCTTCAAAACTATGATCAGTAGGCTCTACGATCTTCAAAACTATGATAACTGCTTGCTTTACGATCGACTTCAAACTTAAGATCTATCACTCTACGAAATTGATCAACCTAATAAGTTTGATCTCTAGACTAAGTCCTTTTACATCAATTTCATTTTAAGGACGGTACAAAAGCTATTGGTTACAAATATACATTTATTTCACATATCATCATAATAACTAAAGACATGCATTGTACTAACAGAGTCTATTTAATGACTTGTATATTACTAGGAAAACAATTAAGGTACTAATTGAAATACTGTAAACTATTTTGTTAAAGCTGTCATGCTAATGCCCTTTTTAGCTTGTAAAACGATATGTACAGATTAATGCAAGTGCATATAGGGTTTCTATATCCAGAATCCAGATTAAGATTTACAATTTTTTTTACCTTAGGTAAATGGCTGCTTATCATACTTTGACAAAGTTCCTGATGGGTTTTATTTAATCCGTGGGATCGATCCATATGTATGGAGTGTATGCTCTGATTTGCAAGATAGTAGCCGCATACCATCAATTGAATCCTTGAAGACCATAGATCCTAGAAATGAATCTTCAGTTGAAGTGATTTTGATTGATCGGCGCAGTGATGCTACTTTGAAGGAATTACAAAATCGGATCCACGGCGTTTCCTGTAATTGCAACACCACAAAAGAGGTTGTTGACCAGCTAGCGAAGCTCATATGCAATCGTATGGGGTGAGTTTGAAGCACCTCTTATTATGAAAGTGCGAAATATATTTGTATATATTGAATTCTTTTTGTAAGTAAGTTATTTTTGGCTTTCACAAGGGGTGCAGCTTCTTTGTATATATTGAATTCTTTTTGTAAGCAAGTTATTTTGGCTTTCACAAGGGGTGCAGCTTCCTCAGGAGAAGATGACTTAGTTCCCATCTGGAAGGAGTGCAGTGATGATCTTAAGGATTGTATAGGATCTGTTGTGCTTCCGATGGGCAGCCTCTCTGTTGGCCTCTGCAGACATCGGGCAATACTATTTAAAGTATGTTATGCACAGTGAAATACGAAAATTTCGCACTCTACACTATATTGTAAATTATGAATTACTCCAATTAGAAGATTTTTTTGGTAACTTCATATCAGATGAAATTCTATTGTCCTTGTGGTTTTATCTCATGCTGGTTTAAGTTAATTATTACTTATGAGAAATTAAATATATTGTTTTGGATTGCCAATTGGTTCCTTCTGCTCCTTTATATATTTGATGAAATACCCCCCCTTCCAAAATATAAGTAAGATCAAGTTGACCAATTCAAGTCAATATGAGATAGTTTGGCTTTCAAAACTGATGCAAGTCATCTAACTTTTTGAAATTAACAAATTTGGTAATAAATAGTATCTTTTAGATAGTTTACAATTTTCATAATTATGTTGTCAAAAATAAATTTTAAAGCATCTCAATTTGACTTCAAAAAGTCAAATTTGATCCTGCATTTTGGAAAGGAGGGAATTTAAGGAAGTTTAACTTAGTTTAAGCTATATTCTTCAAGGTTTAAAGGTTTTCAAATGCCTTCAAATTTTAATTCTACAGGTGCTAGCTGACACTATTGACTTACCATGTCGGATAGCTAAGGGATGCAAATATTGTAGAAGAGATGATGCTTCCTCTTGTCTTGTTCGTTTTGGGCTTGATAGGTAAATCTTTTCATAACTTCCATGACAGCACATTTTTCTTTCTTTAGTAATGTTAAGAATTAGAGTCTATATCCACCATTCCACCTCATACTTCAGATGCCTTTCGGCGAGTTTCACAAGGCTATAATTTCTTTGATATACATACATGAATTGCCATTATGAATTCTTCTACAATTCAAAGGTTCATCTGCATACTTAGCTGAAACTTTTATCACCTTTTAAATGAACATACACACTTGCATTTGTACTCGGGGACCATTTATAGGAGCTGTTTTGTGAAGATTGCTTAAATCATATTATGGCAATGAAATTGTTTAGAAGTATCACATGTTTTAATGAATTTTCTTGGAGGGTGTCCTCGAATGCAGAAAATTTACACCTAATGCACGATCTGTCGTATGATTATCACCTTCTGAACAAACTTGTGAATTGTGTATTTTGAGCTATAACCTAATTATTGCTTATTTGTTTAAGATACCGTACCAGCTTAGCTACTAACTATAATCTGGTACAGATTAGTTGCAACAAACAGAGCTTTATCCATGCCCTAGGACAGATTACCTTGTGTTGATACTTTGAATTCTAAATAAATTGTAACTATAGCCTAGTAGGAGTTTTTTCCTAACTATCTACGGAGGAGTCTTGGAAGGCAGGTACACTTTATGTAGCCTAAGTAGAATTCATAAAAGAAAAATAAAGTGACATACTCTCTCCATTTGAAAGAAAAGTCATATTTTCCCGTTCATGTTTTTGTCCCCAAATATTAAAGTTTCATTGGAAAGGCTTAGACATATATATTCTTTTTCTGCAGTTATATTTTCAATATCATATTTTTTAAAAAGATTAAATAAATTACTGGAAAGAATTATGTATATGCTAACTTAGTATTCTAATTAAGACGTCAACAAAAAATAGGATGTTTCCCCTTCCCCAAATTGAGGTTATGAACATGAAACTCAATAATCTTATGAGACATCTTTTCTACTCACTCAGCCAAAGAAAATTTATATAGAGAAGCGGAGACGAGGAGACATCCCATATCCTATTCCTAGCTGGATACAGTCCACTTATCTCTGCAGAAAACCATTAATATTTCATACCTCAAACTAAAGATGTCTTCCTTCCATTTAATTATCTCAAAACCATGTCACATAACTTTTAAGTTTTAACTCACACTAACATTACTAATTAACCTTTGTTTAATAGAAATAGAAATAGAAATAGAAATAGAAATTTGATCTAGTGACAAGTAAGGCTGAATCTCTAAATAAGATTTGTACCACTCATTATATTCTTGTAGTGTACATCAATAAGGACATCTAATTATCTAAATTAGGATGTATTGCCTAGCTTCTAGAAAGCAGGGATTAGCCTGAAGCATTACCAATACCGTAATTTTCGAGATTCAGAATTTAACCGTACTTGGGTGATGCGGTTGACATAGGTGACACTGTATCTCACTTCAGCTCTCCTCGTCTATGCTTTTCATTTTTCTCTGAATATACCACTCTCACTTTATCTAATAATACTCGCACTGTAGTTTCTTTTACTATTGTTGTCATGAATGTTTATATGTGTTATGATCACGTGGTTTTGCTGCTAATGATGTAATGTTATTTGGAAATTGGAATGTTTTGGATCACAAGGGAAGTAATTAATTGCTTAAACGCAGGGACGGAGCCAGGATTTAGTCTTGGGGGGGCAAAAAATATATATTCCTCCACCATTACAAAAAATATTTTTACTAAAACAAAAATAATATAGGAATAGAATTTGCTTTGACAAAGACAACAAAACATAACAAAAAAGGTCTTTTAGAACATATCAAAATTGTCAGAATTGCACTCGACGTTCTTTCAAATCACAAAATCCATCTATGATTGATTCTGTACTGAACTGTTTTGCAATTTCTTTTTCAATGTAGACAATAAGAGAATTTGTAAGATATTCATCCTCCATCTTATTTCGAAGTTCAGATTTGACATGATTCATAGCTGAAAATGCACGTTCTGTAGTTGCAGTAGAAACTAGAAGAGTTAGAACAAGCCTGATCAGTCTATCGATTAGTGGATAGATTGTTGACTTTCTAGTTTTCACCAACCATTGACAGAGATCAGAAATAGTGGACAACTTTTGAAATTCTTGATGTTGGAGTACATCAAACTCGTAATGTTGCAATTGTATCCTTAAGTCCTCTTTCTCATGCTCTGTGAAGTCTTTGGGATAAAATTCATCCACAAGCTTACAAATATCATCAATATTGAAAGACGTATGCCCATTTTGCGGATCCAATGTAGAGCTTAGAACAAATAACTTCACCGCATGCTCACTAAACCTATTGTTTAACTTTTGTAACTGAGAGTCTATTATAGCTGCAAATATATCAATTCGATAATGCTCAATCACTGTATATTTATCTTGTTGATGTCGAGCTCGACCTCTTCTCTCAACATATAAAGCATCTAAATCTGGGACATTTATTGTATGTCGTTCACAAAAAGACTTCACCTTCACTATGAAAGTATCACATCCATCATCTCTCAACTCCTGAATAAGTTTCTTTGTGGTTTTCACAAGGTGCATAGCATTTAAAATATCTTGAGACTTTCGCTGCAAAGCTTGAGAAAGCATATCAGTGATTTCCATAATTGCTTTCATAAGATGCAAGATGAACACAAACTCGAAAGAAGTCAAAGAAGTGTAAGCCGAATCAGCATCTTCACGTTGATCCCAAGTTCCATCATCGATGATGTTCAATAAAACCTGACAACTTGCACTAAACATTTTTATCAAGCTAGAAAGAGACCTTAAGTGAGAACCCCATCGTGTATCTCCAGCCCTTTGTAAAGTACCAATCTGATTCATTCTTGTCCCAGTCTCAAGCTCTTCAATGGAAATCAAATGAGCAATATCGGATAATTGGGCAGCTTTCAATTCATCGTTACGTTTACAAGAAGCGCCCACAATATTTATAATAAAACTCAATTTTGAAAAAAATTGATGTACAAAAGTAACTTCTCTAGATGTTGCAACTAACGCCAATTGTAAACGATGAGCAAAACAATGGACATAATATGCATACGGACATTCATTAGCAACTAGAGCTTGTAACCCTTTCCATTCACCTCGCATATTACTTGCTCCGTCGTATCCTTGACCTCGAATATTATGAAAGTCAAGATCATAACGGGAAAGAGTAGAAAATATCTCGTTCTTTAGAGTTAGCGCATTCGTATCTGATACATGTATGAGACCAAAAAAGCGCTCCCGAATAAAATCATCTTTGTCAACAAATCTAATCACAATAGCCATTTGCTCCCTTTTTGACTGGTCTCGAGCTTCATCAACAAGAATACTAAATTTTGCATCACCGATTTCCTCGCAAATTGCCTTTCTAATTTTCATTGAGTAAACAAGTAAAATCTCTTTTTGGACTTGGGGTGACGTATATGAGGCATTTTGAGGAGCCCTTTCTAACACAACATTTCCAACATTTTCATTATACTCAGCAAAAAGGCTTATTAATTCAAGAAAATTATCACGATTGATGGAACTTTTCCTTTCATCACGACCTCTTAAAGCCATACCTTGGAGTGTAAGATAGCGAACTGAATCAATTGAGGCTTTAAGTCGCAATCGATTGTTTGCACGCTGTTCAGAAGTTTGTTTCTCAATAACTTTTTGAATATGTTGTGATTGATTCATTAGATCATCGCATGATTTTTGAGCAATTTTATGTTATGAATTTGGATCTTTTCCCACATGATTCAAAAATGTACAATTCTTCCCATCCCTTACTTTCTTCCAACTATTAAATCCATCTTTTGAAAAACTACTTTGCCCATGTTGTGCACCTTCTTTGTTAAAGAGATAGCTAGGTAGACAAAATGCGGCATCCTTTGAAGGGGAATACTCTAACCAAGATGGAAATACCTTGAACCATGATGATTGAAAGCGGCGAGGATGCTTTTCAGATCCAGACAAAGGGTACTCAGGAATAATGCATTAATATGGACCGTAATTGATGTAAGCTCGTCGAACTTCATCAAGTAGATCACAAGGACATTTACATATTTCGATACGTTTTCCTGGATCACGCTCCAAATAATTAATATCCCATTCTTTACCTTCAATTCTTGGTGATTTTAGAGAACGTTGTTCTTGTTCAGGAATAAGAATATATGTTTGAACATTAGGCTCAGGGATTGGCAAAGATGTGTCAACATGATTTGATTGTTTTCTCTTGAAAAATGAATCAATAGTATGTGATTTTCCCATAACTCTAAAACAAAAAACAAAAAATTCAATTAATTACACTATCATAAATTTAGGGAAAGACTGTGTCATATACCAGGTATCACAATTCACAAATTCAATTAACTACACTATCATAAATTTAGGGAAATATTGTGTCATATACCAGGTATCACAAATTCAATTAAGTAATTAACTACACTGTCATAAATCAATGTCAATTAACATTGATTTGATTGCCTGAAGTGTTTCCTCTGTCTGCTGGTTAAGCATATAACAGACAATATTCTTGCGAAAATAAATCTTACTAGATGAAAAGGGGGCTAGTTTGTTTGACAATTTAATCATAAATCATATGCACGCCTAAGCATTCCATAAAAGTGAGATACTATTCAGCATCAGATGTGAGCAAAGACTTCCATTATTCTTCAAGGCAATTTCCCGTTATCCTTCTCACAACTTAATTTAGGGAAAGACTAGTATTAAATAAGCAATAGCTTAAAAAATTTGAAAAGATCATGGATTCAGTTATTGATACTTGCACAAGATCATGGATTCAATTATTGATCATAGAATATCTTACACGAGACTATGAGAGCACAGAAGCACTGGTGTGGAGAAGAAAGCAACCTTGATGACTTGATGTACTGAATTGCTTTGTGCAGCAACGAATGTTACTATGTTAGGGCTAGGGCAGAACCGAAGTCGCCACTCGCCAGTCGCAGAAGAGAACGAAATGGGCAAATGGCGGAGGAAATGAAGTAATGGACTGATATGAAATGAAAAGGGGCAGAAATAAAATGAAATAGAGGTGGGCCTTCTGCTTTAGTACTTAAAAAATTGTAGTTGGGCCTTATAAATTTAATCTCACAATTGTAGGTGGGCTTAATACTTAAATTTTTTTTAAATCTTGGGGGGGGGGCATGGCCCCCTGCAATTACTAACTAGCTCCGTCCCTGCTTAAACGGTTACACTAATCCATTTGTCTCGAATTCAATTAATAAATTTATATTTTGAACTTTTTGCAATATAAGTGATACTCCTTCCGTCCCTGGATAAAAGTTCTTATTACTATTTTAGGTAATCCCAAGTTAAATGTCTACTTGTCTTTAACAATCTATTTTTTACAATAATTTGTCTATAATACTCTTAGCATTAATTTCATATTTTTATTCTCTATGCATATTTATGGAGTATCACTAGTAATGTGCAGAAAATTATGCAATTAAATGAAAATTTTAATATGGACAATTTTGTCATTTTATCATTTTTCTTATTATGCGCAGTAAGTTAATCAGGACTTTTATCCTGGGACAAAAGTAGACATGCACAAAAATCCCGAGGCCTGCGACCTAGCCTTGGTTCGGCCTAGGCCTGATCTGGTCAAAGCTCGGCCCGATCAAAGCCTAATCCATCGTGGTCTGATCTGAAGGTTTTGAAAAGACTTCTTTATCTCGACTAAAAGCCTGACCTGGACCGACCTATGGCCTAAGCCTGACCAGGTGCAACAAGCTTGGCCTGCTCTTTAATTGGTTGTCTTGATAACTATTTACTCTTCAAATTGAAGGGAGTCCCTTTTATAAGGAAAACTTCCTTAATAATTTTATCTTCTAAACAATGTGGTAAATTATGTGTAGTGAAGCACTTGCACTCTTTAATGACTGACTGAGCACCCAATTATGCACCTCCCTTATTTAACCAATCTCCAAACATCCTCTAAGACGCAAGTATTAGTTCATTTGTTTCGCCAAGGCTACCAATTTTTCCCATTTCTCGTACTTTTCAGAGGCATCATCACAAAAGCCATAACTTTATTATCAACTAATATAACTGCATGTTGCAGTATAAGTGGCGCATTCAAAAGTCTTTTTGCTATCAACCCAAAAAGCCTCAAAGCTTACATACAAACAAGTGTTTGCCTCTTAAAAGATTTCTCGAAACAATGCCCTATCACTCAAAGGCACTTTCATTGCCATTTGATTAAAATGGGTATTTCATCTGATAATCATATAACCGTTAAATTGCTTATTATGTTTCTAAACTATAGGAAATCTTTCAAAACTAATCAGATTCTGAAATATTTTAATGGGTTTAATCTAGTTGTGCATAATTGTTTGATTTCTGCTAATGTTGATCGGGAAAATATTATTGAAGCTCGTAGGCTGTTTGATGAAATGCCTGAAAGGAATGAGGTTTCTTGGACTGCGTTGATTTCTGGGTTTTTGAAAAATGCAGAGTAGAAGAGGCTATGTTCTTTCAAAGGAACTCATTGTATTTTCATTGACTGCTGCAATTACTGGGTTAGTCCAACATGGGTTGACTAATAGAGCAATGAAAAAATGGTTCAAGCTGGGGTTTTGCCAAATGATGTCACTTTTACTTGTATTGTAAGAACTCGTGCGTGCTTGGATGACTTTGCATTGGGGAAGAGTCCCACATCGTTTAATAAGGCATCTCTTGTCCTACCTTTGTTTTATAAATAAAGGAGAGTTAATTGGCATGTAAATCAAAAGGGAAGGCTTGGCTTAGCTTGGACTGGCCTTGACCTGGCCTGATCAAGCCTCTCAGACCATGATTTTTACTTGATTATCCGGTCTGGCCTGACCTTTTTCTATTTGAGTCTTGGTCTGGTTGGCCAATGGTCAAAGTCTGGCAGACCTAGATCAGGCCAGGCCAGGTAGCCTGTTCGTGCATGTCTAGACGAAAGGAGTATTATTTTATCTATTTTTTTCTCTTATTATAACTAGAAGTATAATTTTGATTATTTATACATTAATTTATTTGTGGTTCAATTTATTATTTTGAGATGTAGGGAACAAGAAAATATTTTAAACATAATATCATTACATTATTATTTTTTTCAATTTTAATTTATTTTTGTCTAATATATTTATATGCCTACAAATAAATTTATTCAAAATTTAAATATTTGCCCACCACTAAAGCACTATTTTTTGAGATTTCCCGAAAAAGAAATAAGCAAAGTTCTATCGTTAAGCGACAAATGGGAATTTATGAAAAGTTACAATCCCCATCGCGGAATAGTGCACCTGCACGTCTTCATCGACGTTGTTTTTCGACCGGAAGGCCAAAATACGCTGCACAAACATGGTTCTATAAGAAGTGGACCATGGGAGCACGGGGGGCGGTATTTGTTTTTTTACTGATAAAAAGCATCTCTCTTTTGTACCTCATGACCGAACCCGTAAAAATTCAAAAAAGTGGTTCTTATATTATAAAAAAAATCTTTATTTTGGTCCAACTAGGTTCTAAGACTAGTAATTTCTATTCTCTTTTCCTTGTTTATTTTCTAGCCATCCCAGCGGGAATGAAAGGTGGGCCCTTTATGAAACTATGAGTGAAGCGACCTACCCGCCGACTAGGGATTCCGGTATCGATTACAACATTATCTCTTAGATCGTTCAGAATGCACCAAATAGGCCTATGGTGGTTTCCTACCAAGGATCATCCCCTCGAAGCCCAAAGATCTATGAACTAGTCCATGCTTGACTAGCCAAGCATATGAACAATATTAGCACAAGTCACAACACTCCGACGATGTTTTATGCACTACTGCCATCTTGTGCCCGTCAATACTTCAATGTGTAGATAGTGTATTTTAAGTAACTTCTGTCTCCTTTTAGGTTTATTTAATCATTCTTGTTTGAATACTCGAGGTTCTCCAATCTTCTCTCTTTTCTAGTATTGAGCTGGACTCCATTCTTTCTTGGTTCCTCCCCCTCGTGGGCCTTGCCTCTTTCATGAGTCATGTCACCCCAGAGCTTACTAGATTATCCAATATTAGTAGGCAATCATACCTTCACTAACCTTATTTGAGTTATGCATCCTTCAATTTTGTCACATGAACTTGTCCTTTCATGATATCCCCTTACATTTTTCCCTTGCGTTTCCCCCTACTCTTCTCCATTTAATGTGGAGCATGTAATTGGTTACTTGTAAGATATAAGTGGCAGTGATATCTTAGGAAGAATCAGTGTTCTAAAAATCCCCGTTTAGGCTCCTCTTTGGCGCCCTGCCTAGGTGCTAGGCCTCTCTTGGCGCCTTGCTAGGCCCTATGGTGCCTCACCTAGGCCCAAGGCGGCAAAGAAATCCCTTCAGGAAATTAGGCGGTGCCTAGGCAGGGTCTAGGCGAATAGTTTTTTTTTTAATAACTATCCGAACCAGATCTTAATATATATATATTTTTAATGATTTATCATATTCATAATACAGATTGTAGCATATCAAATCACAACAAGTGAACAATATCAAGTTAAAATGAATAATTTTATTATAGTTGTAATTTTTGAACTTGTACCAACTTTAAATTATATAAATGATGATACATTTTTAATATTTAGTTTAATTCAATATAATTCTTAAATTTATGTTTAGTTTTTTAAGTTTTAATATTGAATTAAATTCTTGAAATTTTAAATTTTATTATTTAATAGCAATCTTGTTTATGAATAAAACTAATACGTTAAAAATATGTTTGAACCGTGAAAAATTGCATGTTTGTGTTTGAACTTTGACATTAACAATATGAATATGTGTTTGAACTTTAAGCAAAGACTTTTATTATTTTAATTATAGATTGTTTTGCTTTATATTATTGTTTTGTTTGGATAAATGTAAGATAAAATATTAAAATTGACTTAAAATAAAAAATCCTGCCTAGGCCGCCCGCCTAGAGTTTTTTAGAACATTGGGAAGAATAGACAGTGTATGAAAATGGGGCTTCAAGTTATGTACTATTACTTGGATTGAAGAAAGAATTTGTTCTAGTATGAGTTGTATAAAAAGAAATAAGTAAATCGGAACTGTTTCTAAGTCAAAAGATAACATTACCTTGTTTTAGGGTTTTATGGTAATGTGCTCAAGGGTTCATACTTTTTGGCTTCTAAAGTGCAATATATTGATGCTTGAGCCTATTGTTCTTCTGGTTCCATGAGGCTTATTCAAGGTCCTTTTTCCCTTTTGGAGGATATGGCACTTTGGCTTGTATTTGTTCTCCTACTTCGGGGAGGGTTGTATATGCCTTTTCAGGACATTTTTTCCTTGGGGCACATTTATAAATTTGCTTCCCCAGTTTTTGGGGGGTTGTATGTCTAAGAGTTCTTCCCCTGTGGCAATTTTCAGTAAATGATACTTTATAAAAATGAAGAAGTTTATATAGCAACACTGGTTTTCCGATCTAAAATAATTATATGATTCTAGTGTGAGTGATAAGTGTTGACTCCACCTCGAAGGATTGCTAACACTGCATTTATCTGCTATTGTTTTCTTCTTGTTACCTGTAACTCTTGAGTAATCTTAGTTTGAAACCACAAAGTTTATTAGAAATTGCAACTGTTATGATTAACAGAAAAACATATAAATGTGAATAAAACTGAAAAAGTGCTTCATACTTGTCTGGTTTTTAGTGTAGGAATTGAAACTAAAAAAATATGTATCACTACAGGGAGTTTCTTGTTGATTTGATTGGGAAGCCAGGAAGCTTGTTTGAGCCTGATTCTTTGCTAAATGGTCCATCTTCCATCTCAATTTCTTCACCATTACTCTTTCCAAGATTCAGACAAGTTGAACAAACAGTTGATTTCAGGTCACTGGCGAAACAGTATTTCTCGGACTGTCAATCGCTTGATCTTTTATTTGAAGACTCTTTGGCAGGTGATTTCATATATGTATCATGTCAATTTCATTTTTTAACTAATGCTTTTCTATTTGATAACATATTTCACAGAATAATGTGCTTTGGAAGCTTACATTTTCTTTCTAACTGCCTTAATGCTGCTTTCATTAAACTATCCGGTTCTTTAGGGCATTTTTTGTTTGCCCCTTTTTTGATTTTCAGATGACAAAATTCATCAATTTTGACATATTTTTGAGATGTGTGGTTTTTCTTGATGCTTAGCTCTAGATCTTTTTACATAAATCATTCTTTCTAGCATATGAAAGGTAAACTTTTAAATGTATTTCTATACTGTTCTTATTTAGTGAATTATTTGGTTGTCTTATTGTTTTTCTTGTCTGCACAACCTTCTGCTAATCTCTTTGCCAACTTAAGAGGAGAGATGTTCAAATTTATGTTGGAAGATTAAATAGTTGGTCGAACAATATTGGCTTCTTCAATGGTAAAAATGCGGGATGGAAAGACCTGAATGGATGTTGGTTAAGGCAGTAGAGAAAGATATGGCTGGTTTACTGAAAGATATGGCTAGATTGAGCAGTATGGAAAATAACATTTCATGTAGTTGAATTATTTGGACAGGGGTTTTCCTAGGTTACTCTGAAAATGCAAGTGTACAGTATCAGTCTCGATAAATCAGGTTGTATGGAGGGTTGTACCTGGTAAAGTTCTAAACTTTGTTTTCATTTTGGTGAAGTGCTGCTTTTAGTGCTACTTTCAAAAACACACCTCGACACTGTTTATGTTCTTGATCATATACGTTCCTTTAGTACTTGGAGATTATTGAATCAAACACGTCTTTCTGCTTCCTCTTTTGTGGCTTTCGATGAAATTCATTTGAAGTATATTTTCTCATTCTCTTCAGTTATTTTTACGTTTCAAAGGTTTGGTAGCTGCTTCAAATTGTTTTATTATTGCTTTTTGTATGGAAATCTATACCTTTCCCACTATTTAACCACGTTTTCTCAGTTCAGAGATTTGGGTGCATCTCTGCATAGTTCTTTACATTTCATTGAAGGGAAGAATTCAAGAGGGAGGACACTGTTAGAAAAATGATATACCTGCTTATCTAGACACATGGAAATCTAACTCATCTCTTCAGTTGATAAAAGTGATAATGTATTTCTTATTTTCTTATTATTATTTATCTACATTGAAATGCATAAAAAATGGAAACTTGCTCCCATAATGGGGTAATTAATTTGGGCTTTTAGTACAATGACGACTGAATCCATTGTCATTCTTGCATTTGGTATTTTCTTGTGGAGTATGCCGGAATAAATGATAATTCTGTTTCTGCATTTGATACATGACAATGGTAACTAAAATTACCATTCTTGCGTTTGGTAAATTTTATGGGAGTGTATATAAATGATAATTCCATTTCTCCATTTGGTATATAATGGTAATCAACATTACCATTCCTGCATTTAGTGTTTCTTTTGGAACTGTTCAGGAAATAAATATCATTCCGTAACTTTCGTTTCTGTGGTTGGTACAACCGGTGCATGATAATGAGTTCAGAATCGCATGAAAATTAGATAACTGACCAAAATACCCTAATAAAACAAACCATGTTAAATAAAATTCCGACAATTGGGAAAAAAGTCTTCATCTTTATTTTTTTTAAAACAAGAGTAATTAATTTTGCTGCATCATCTACCCAAATAATAACACCCAACTCACCAAAATCATAACCATAAATAACAAAAAAAAATAATAAATAATAAATCTGTATGTACTTTCATATAGAAATATCTCTCATGTTTCATTGGTTAGCAACGGACAAAAGTTTTCACTTTCAAGAATAGGCAATCTTCAACCAAGATAAAAGCTAGCTTGGTAAAGTTTTAAACTATAGACCAAGACTGCCCTGGCTCAGTTATGAACTATTAACTGAAATATATTATGAAGCAAAATGATTTGCAGCAGCTTAAGTTCTGATTCAAGATTCCCAGATGTAAGATAAATATCAAAATTGAGATCTCAGAGCAAGAATGTAACGATAATTGCTATCTTCCTTGCCATCTCTCGTTTATTGAAGCCTTGTACTAGTCTGACTAGTCTGAGATCTTGCCGTAAATGGTAAACATGAACAAACACAGATGGAGAAGTAGAGTGTGTGTGAGTTGCAAGAGGTTCCAGTTCTGGTGATGGGTGCGTTGGCGTAGATCATGCTTAGTGTGGTGTAGATTGGGAGGTGGTTGTGCAGTTGTTAAGGTTGCATACAGACATGGCAAATGACATAGGAGAGGAGAGAAATTATTTGGGGAAAAAACACACCCTCCGTTCCAATAAAAGAGTCCCATTTTGACTTTTTGAAGCCAATTTACGAACTCCTAAAAATCTAAAATTAACTTGATTCATTTAAGTTTTGATGACAACAAATTTTGTCGTATTAGTACTTTTATGATCACAATATTCATGTTTGCATTGACTGACTAAAATAAATGAATATATCAGTTTTGAATTTGAAAATGTTGGTTTCAAAAAGTCAAAATGGACATCTTTCTTTCGAACTGGGGAACTAAAAGAAGAGGAGAGAAATGGGGAACAGGTTCAATTATGTGTGCTTATACAAGTTTTAATATGAGAATTGATGCAGGCCGGTGAGTAAAAGGTTTTTTGGAGGTCAAATTGCACTCAAGCAGTTAGTTTTGCAACCAACTTTTAGTGGACATAATTGATTTTCAAGTTTTACTAAATCAGGAGGAATCATAAAGATTAATACATTGATTAAGCATGAAAGAGGAGGTTTAAGGGTTATCCTGGCTCCGTGAAGGTTATTATGAGGCTATGAACAACATCTTTACTGTTTTGGTATCTTTGGTGGTAGTACTGGAGAAAAAAGTGACGGGGCATGTCTAGTAACTATTTCAAAAGTGGTACAGGAAGCCAAGTCAAATCTGGTTGTGAGTTTCTTTGAATACTTAAATTCAGAACATTATAGGAGAAGAAAATTACCCTTTTGATTCTGGTATCTATTTCTAGAACCTATATATTCTATTTAGGGTTGAGCTGCCTTGTACTATGTGAAAAATGCTCGATTAATTTGAGACACCATGAGGTTTCCAATAAACTCATTAACTTCGTGTGTTGGGGTCATGACTACTGATGAGGAAAACAACTCTAGATATAATTATAGTTTTTAGATTTTTCAATGTATAAAAAGTGACTGTTTTACTAAATAAGTGGGTATTTAGGGCTAGTTACTTTTTTGTTGTCCTGCATCAATTTGGAAAATTGTATAGACCAACTAAAACACCATATATAAATTTTTACTTGTAAAAAAAAATGGTCCAAATAAAAGAGCTCGATGATTCATCTATAACATGGTAAGAGTTGTGTGTAATCACTGAGATCCTGCATGTCAATTTTCTATGTACTAGTTTGATGTAGACTGTAGAGAACATCAGTATTTAGAAGTCTAAACCAAAAAGCACGAGTCCTTTGAAAGTTGAGAATACTTTTGGTCCGTGAATTTATTTCTTATTTTTGTTATATTTTTAAAAGAAGGATATATGTTATTGGGCTCATTCTCCTAATAGCTTAAGCTTTTAGAGCTGTTGTAAGTGTTTCAGTCGAAGTATTGTAGATTTAAGCATTTATATTATTTCCTAAGTCATAATCGTAGTCCTAGCAGCCCTTTTGGTAGTCTAGCATATAGACAACATTGTAATCTCCTTAGTAATCACTAGGATGTAATATTGAAAGTTGAGTAGTTTTGTGCTACTAGCAAGACCTTCTTTAACGAGGAGGCATAATCAGTGGCGGACCCAAAAGTTTTTGTCTTTGGGGGCGAGTTTTTTTTCTCAAAGTATTTATTTTAAGCAGAAATACAAGAATTTTTCCTTCCCCCTACTTAGAAATTTTCAATAAATTGTGGGCGAATTTTTTTCCCCAGCAATGTTTTTAATACACGAGTGTTCATCTTTAATGTTTTTCTTGTGAAAAAAAATAAACACAACAAACTATTAAGGTCTAAAAAACTTAATTTAGGCATTATAATTGAAATACAAAGATATTATTAACATGCTATGTTAATAATTTATTGGTAGTATAGAATGACACTATTCTTAAATGTATTGTTACAATTTCATTATCATACCATCACTATTAAAAACACTTAATAGATTTATGAATAACATGAAACATAAATATATCACTAAAATTCGTAAAGTTTGCAAATATAATTCTTTTTATAGTACAAATGGAGTATTATTTATAAATGTATTGTCTAAAAATAATTAATTCACATTAATTTTAATATCTTAAAAATAAATTTTAAGAAGTCAAAATGGAACTCTTTTTGTGAAATGGATGAAGTATTTTTTATGGACATGTAACAAGTACCCATATATAAGAGAAAATTTCACAAAAGTTTTTTGCTGTGGCCCCCACAGTCCCCAGTGTAGGGCCGCCCCTGGGCACAATATGCTCTCATTCTTTTTTTGTTCTAGAACGTTTCCCTCGCTGAGGATTCTACATTGATTGTTATTCAGAGTTTAATCTTGGACTAACAATATTGTCAAAGACAGTTTTGCTTTGTACTGGAGCTTTTGGCACATTTTCATATCATAATCTAGTTTTCTCTAGTCAAGCATCCTCTATTGTCTTCATAACCGGATGCCAATCTCAAATGCATTACCTGCCCTTATCAGTTAATCTCCAATGTTTAATCAATGTCAATATTGCTATGCACTTGCATTGCTGTTAATCTTCTTTCGCCATGCTTGATTTCAGCGTTTGCCATAATTGCATAATTCCTAGCCATTAACCCTTAAGATCTTGAGATTGGAGGAGTGTCTAGATTGAAAAGTCGTTGAATTTTCTGTAATTCAGGTGGAGATGAAGAAGCTGTGACTTCGACACTATATTTGGTTAGCTAAAATAAATTTATCACTGTTGTAGCAGGAAGATCAGGTAAAAAGGGAAACAGAAGTTGGCTTTGGTTGTTCAGGAATCTCTCATTAGCAATATTTTAAACAAAGGAAGGCTTTGCCTGGATTAATTTGGTGAATCTGGTTTCAAAAAGTTTCCATAATCGGAAAATAGGAAAGAAAAAAAGTGCCAGAGTGAGAATTAGAAATGACGAGCACTAATTAAAACCTTTTAAGATAAACAATTAACCAGAATATTTCTCTAGCTAAGATCAACCGATAATTAAGTAGAGGAATATATATATATATATATATATATATATATATATATATACACACACACACACACACACACACACACTAAGACTACTGAAACATATATCTGTGTGACACATATGCGTGCGCACACATCCCAATAAGGTGTGTTTGTTTCTACTGAAATTGTAAGGAGAACTATTTGATTTGGTGCCTTGATGCCTTATAGTGATAACTTCTTTATATGATACATGCATATACATATGCGAACTAAAATTAGCTTCATGGTTTTGGTTCATGAGAGAGATCATATGTTGAGGAGTAGTTGATCTTTACGTTATGTGCTGATTGAGTGAGAAGCTTATGATATGAATGCCGTCAGGAAATTATGCATCACCGCTCAGCCTCTATAACAGAAGAGGATCAGTCGGTAATAAGTAGGCGCAGCACATCTAATACCTAAGATTGTAGATGATAACGGTTATAGAAATAGAAATCATATAGATTTGGTTTCACTTGGTGGAGTGCAAATCTATTTGATGTCTTTCCACTAAACTTTACTTCTGTATTCATCATACTGATATGCTATATGTGGGCTTTAAGGATTCTAGGCATTCATGAAATTAAATGCAGGTACCATTACTGAAGGAGATACTGGAGACTCCATGTATCCTAAGCAATCTGATAAGATTTACATGGATGGTTACAACTCTGGGCGCAGCCCAAGCAACAGTGATGAAATTTCTCAATCGCATCTGCCACCAAGAGCTTTCAGGCCAAAGGTTCGCGAGAGAGATTCGCAGATTTCTAATGCATATATTCCTGGGAATTTTATAAGCTCAACACATGTGGTGAAAAATCCAGTTCCTCTAAATCACACCCCACACATCGGGCATAGAGATCTTCAACCCCTTATATCCTTGTCTGATCCAAGGGTAGACACAGTTCAAGATCAGAGGGTCAGTCAACTGGGACTGAGTAGGGAACTTACCCTTGATGTGGAAAATTTGGACATTCCATGGAGTGATCTTGTTTTAAAAGAGAGAATTGGAGCAGGTAATCTCCTTGTGCTGGTTTGGCTATCATTTTAGTGTACAAACTCCGTTACTGTTGTTTAGTAGTCGGAGGCAAGGCAGTTTTTGCCAGATTAGAAAGCTATTATTTAAAAATTGAGTTGTTGCATTGTCAGGTTCTTTTGGTACTGTCCATCGTGCTGATTGGAATGGCTCTGTAAGTAATCCATCATTTGCTTCTAGATTATTGTTTTAAACTTCATGCTTAAGCATCTCTTTAGATGAATATGAATGTAGTCTTTCCTTGGGGATATTTCTATGCAAGTGTGCTAAAGCTAACACATGGTACTAACTAGATGCCACATGGTCTAAGTTTTAAGTTGCGTGTAAAACTGTTATATATAAGATGCTGATGCTGATGCTGATGCTGATGAGAGCTGCTAACGTATGTGTTAGTTTCACGGATATGATCAAGAGTAGTTTCTATAGCTGTGACCATTGTACAGAGTAGGTCACCATGGTACAGAGTAGGTCATTATTAATTTAGATCAGATACGTCTATGAGGGCCTGTTTGGATAGGGATTCAAGTATGTTTTTAGGTTCATCCAATACGGATGTCAGATATTGTGTTTGGATAGTGTTTTTCTTTTTTAGTAGAGGAAAGGCTTCTGAAAAACATCCCTATTTTTTCTGGCATAATATTGTTATTATAATTTCAATTTAAGATTCCTTACAAATTTTACATAAATTGTTCCTATATTCGTGTGTATATTTCCATTTTTATTCATTTTATGTTTTATATATCACATTTTATAAAAGGATAAGATTGTTTAAATAGATCAAGGAAAAAGTTCTCTTAAAATGTCATGAAATCTGTTTTAAGGTTGAATAAACTTCAAAATTGTTCTATAAACTTACTCCACGTGACGGGGGTTCATATGATATCCATAACCTGTATACAAGTAATATACTAATAAAACTATAAACCTGATCCTTGTAGAAATTGGAGAGCTGCTCTTTTTAGTATGTTCTTTTCATTTCCTCTTGTTATAGGGGGGGGGGGTTGACTTTTCGTCCTCCTCTGCTTGTCATCTGTTTATTCTTCTAATAAACTATCTAAAAAAATGTAAAATTGTGATAGACAGAACCCATATGCAGCCACTGCTCTTGGAGTTTTTCCTTGAAATATATCCTCCATCCTAAAAACAAAGTACCATTTTCTTTGCAAATTACAATGAAATTCTTAGTTCTTTATGAGAACAGAGGACGTATATAATAGTGCAATGATTATACGACTCAACTCAGTGCTGCTAATCCTCATCCCAGCCTTTCGTTTTGGCTACAAAAATATTTTCACAAATCTTTATTTTCAAATCACAGACCTTTGTGTCAATGCTTTAACCAGCATTTTTGCATCGATTTACAATGCCTTGAATTTCTGCCCTGTCTAATATATAAAAGACAGTCTTCTTTATACTCCTTCACCACCTCGATTAGGTTTATGTTGGACTATAATGGTTTCTAACTTGGTGTCATCTATTTATATTTTGCGATCTTACAAAAGTTTAAACTTTCAGGATGTTGCAGTCAAAATTCTTATGGAACAAGACTTTCATGCAGAGAGATTTAAGGAGTTCTTAAGGGAGGTAAGTGTCAATCAACTTTCTTGTTGGATTATCTTAAAAGTTGAGAAATATTGTTGGACTGAGATATTCATATGCATATATGTATACATGTATTCATATTCCTCTGTTACTGTGAGTTCAGTGTTCAGTATTTGTGTCTATTAGGTTGCGATAATGAGGCGCCTCCGGCATCCAAATATTGTTCTCTTCATGGGGGCTGTCACGCAGCCTCCAAATTTGTCAATTGTTACTGAGTATTTATCAAGGTTTAGTAATGGCTTCTCAGTTTTACTCCTTTATATCTTATGGCAATGGTTTTGGAAATGCTACCTTACTTCATTTCCTGTCTGATTGTTTTCATCACTGTCTTTGAACTGTAGAGGTAGTTTGTATAGGCTCTTGCATAAATCTGGTGCAAAAGAGATGTTGGACGAGAGGCGTCGGCTGAGTATGGCTTATGATGTGGTATTAATCTCAATTTGAATAGAATTAATAAAATCCATAGCCTTGTTTCTTTTGTTTCCTTTTTGTAATAGACTCCTTGTTGTCTCATCAGCGTCCTCTCTGACTTCTCTGTTTATATTATAGGCTAAGGGAATGAACTATCTTCACAGACGCAATCCTCCCATTGTTCATCGGGATCTGAAATCTCCCAATCTTTTAGTTGACAAAAAGTATACTGTAAAGGTAAGAGGAAGGAACTTGGGTGTATAGCCACATAGAATTAGCTGCAAATTAATTACCTTCTGGTTCTTTTGATTATTCTTATTTCGTAAAAATAGAAGTATTTGTTCTCATGAGCTGATGTAGTCATTAGCTATGGTCATTGTAGTGTTATGTGGAACGCGGTTCATTTCGGTTATGGACGCTATATAAGCTAAAATGCTGTACATTAGGGTAGCAGAATTTTCTTAGGTTCATATGGCAATAAAACTAAGTTTTATAGAAGATTTTTAGTTGAATCAAAAAGTTTATTGTTCTAAATAATTTAGTACTAATGAGATATTTGAGCATTCAATACTAAGTTATAATATTGATATTTGTGCAACTATTAGTAAAATAGCAAAGAAATATTTCGGTACAATAAATTTAGAGTATTGGTATATAAGAGTACCATGTTTGGGTATGCAAATACCAATACGCGGTTCGCTAGGTTTCAATAAAAGTATCTGGTAACGCTGGTTATGACAAGGGAAGCTTTGTAAGCTGCCTGTTTCATTTTTACTCTTCACCTTGCTTGACTTCTCATGTTGGCAATGCCTTGTCCATAGCAGCTGACTTTCTGACCACTTAAAATCTGAGATTGATAATGATACTGTACTGGATGAGTTGCTAATTAGGCTATAACTTAGATCTTTGGCACATTAATTAGCCACCAACCAAATCTGGTTCACTGGATTTTGTGGGAGATTTTTTTTGTTGAAGTTGCATATTTAGGAACAGATTTCCCCTTTTTCTTTTTATTATACTTCCCACGACATCTTCCTGAATGATGCTAGAACTAAAATATCCTTGGTTTATTTTATTTTGTGGAATCTATATGCAAATTTTTTTACTATGTTTTCTTCTTTATTTCCTGGGTTCGTTCAGTTTGTCCTTAATGGTGCAACTTCTTGCATTCCTTGTAATTAAAGGTTATCATAATGCATGTATTCTGATGGGAAAATAGTTAGCGATGATTATATGAAGGAGGTATTCAAATGTGTCCTTGATTAGTATTGTTTCTGGTAAGGCTGTAATGGAAGTGGAACGTCTCCTTAAAAAAATGTGCAATTATTTTTTAATAGAATGACATGCATGATATTATTTATGAAAGGTATGTGGTATTTTTCTCCGTTCTTTTTATTGTTCATTACTAATGTAATAATTTTCCTGCACCAATCAGTTAGGGTGATTGGTAGACTAAGTAGACTAGGGGAATTGCTATAACTGGGGAATCCCAATGTAGACGTGGTCAGCATTATAGGATGGTACATGGATTTATTTGTTTTTTGACATCTCAGGTGAAAACAGTGCCACACTTAAAACAGAGTAATTGCTTGGTGTGAATGTTGCTTTAGACATGGTAATTGTTGATGCGAGTGCTGCATATCAATCAAAGTAAGTGTTAGATGTGAAGGCCGCAGGTCAATCAGAAGCCACTGCGACATAGAAACTTATTAACCCTTATGGCTTTGTATGATAGAGTAGGTAATCAGTATACCCTTTATATGTCAAACCACAAAAACAATGCATATATGGGTTACATAACAGATACAGGTTGTAAGTTAGGAGGTAAGGCTGCAGATTTGTGTAACTCCCCCAATCAGTAATATTTGATTTTCTTCTACCTATACGAATCTGTGTAACAGGATTATGAAATGTTTGTGACAAGCAGGTATCTGAAGATGGTTTTGTAAATTTTTGTGTCATAATTTGCTCAGCATTTTTGTGTTTAAAGGGATCCATATCTTTTGTTTGCAATTTACATGCTCGATAGAAATGTGCTCTCCTTTTTAAAATATATTTTCTGTTGAAATAACACTGATACATATGCCACTCACACTGCCACCAGCCTTTCAAATTGAGGTTCTGTTTACTGCATTGTTGAATTAGCGTGTTTGCTACATTATTTTTCTTTGTTCTTGTAAATGACTGTTATCTTCTTCTTGTATTTAATATTTGTTATTTCAGGTCTGTGACTTCGGTCTTTTCCCGCTTAAAAGCAAACACGTTTCTTTCATCAAAGTCAGCTGCAGGAACTGTGAGTTCTTCAAATTTATTCACATCCTAATGATGTCTTCATCTTTAGATTGTATAGTGCATTCTCTATCACAATATGATTGCCCTCTTTCCTTTTCTTGAATAGCCAGAGTGGATGGCACCAGAAGTCCTCCGTGATGAACCATCAAATGAAAAGTCAGATGTATACAGCTTTGGTGTGATTTTGTGGGAACTTGCAACGTTGCAACAACCCTGGGGTAATTTAAATCCAGCACAGGTTTGTACGAAGTTAAGTTCTTTTGCTGATTCAATACAATGAAGAATGGATAGTTACAGATATTCTGAATCACGGCTACAAGTTTTGCTTCTGTAGATTTAGGGAGGAATATTAGAGGTCCTTTAGAACTACTACTTCTATTGATCTATATAGAAATACTACTTCATGTTGAGAACCAAGTATGGTGGGGAAAATGTATTAAGCAGTTCAAGAACAAACAAATTAAATAAACCGAAACAATTTTGCTTACATCATATTGGTCAGAGCTTTGAGCTGCATCTCTAATTGCTTGTTTTTACTGCTAATAGTTATAAGAATACCAATAACAATTTATTTTATTTGCATCAGTATTATTCCTTCTACTATTATTTAAAAGTTCCCGTAGACATCTTCTTCCAGTTTCCATCAAAGCCAACTACTTAGTTTGTTTAACAATGTGAAACTTGAATCATTGTTAACACTTTCTGCTCTGTACAGTATCTGTGTGTCCAACAATCTTTCAAGGGATGTTTATATTTTCTCATTGTGCCACAATAGACTGCAGACTTAAAAGGAAACTATATTTGAATACAATACCTGCTACTCTATAATGCCTAATATTTGATGGAATTTATAGCCTTAATAACCTATTATGCACATTTTTATGATTATCACTTGCTACAATTACATCTCTAGTCCTTTTAGTCTTTCAACTGGTTTTATTTCTGTTATAATGCATTTTCTTCCTTTCTTGTCTGGGTTCCTAGTTCCTACTTATGTTTTCTTCGTATTTCTTCTTTCTTTCTATTTGGAGGAGACATGTGGCTTATTTTCTCAGTTATGGTTCAATAATACTGTATTGTAGGTTGTAGCAGCTGTTGGTTTTAAGTGCAAAAGGCTTGATATTCCTCATGATTTAAATCCTCAAGTTGCTTCCATTATTGAGGCATGTTGGGCAAAGTGAGTAGGAATTCTTGCTTCATATTGACCCCCCAATTCATTGCCCTAAATTTATTAAATTTCTATTTTTCCCCATTGATTCCGCAGCGAGCCGTGGAAACGCCCTTCCTTTGCCAGCATCATGGAGTCTCTAAAACCATTGATAAAACCTCCCACACCACAACCAGGTCGAGCCGATATGCCACTGCTCACGTGAAGTCGTGGAGCATTTTGAAAGTTTCAGTCATGCACATATACATAACATTGATGATTTAGTTCTGTCAGGGGCAGGGAACTGCTTGGATAAACCAAGTAGGCATTTATGGTAAACTACAGCCTTTCATTCTTAATTATCTTTTTGAAGGATTTTTTATTATTTATTTTTATGTAATTTTTTGTCGCACAAGTACCAAAATTCATTCCACTTGTATCTCTAATGGGTTTATATATTCATTCCACATGGAAGGAGAGTATTCCATACCTAGTATTGCTTAAAATTCATTCCACTTATATCTCTAATGGGTTTATGTCATTTTTCTGATTTCCTGCAGGCTGATTGTTGTACATATATCTTCACTGTGGATTGAGAAGTAATTTTTTTTAGGCCACAGGAGAAGCTGCCTTTGCTTTTATATAAGATCTTCATTTTATCAAGTAGTGCCATCAATCATTGTAATTTCATAATTTTGTATGTATGTATGATTGCTGTAAATGGAATCAGATATTAGCTACTTGGCAATTGGCATGACACTTGACACATCAGTCTAACTTGTCAGTCATCAACATCTCTCTCTCTCTCTCTCTCACACACACAGTAATGATGTCTGGTTTTAATTTAAGGAAATTAAACAGTAGAAAATCATTTATTCTGGTCCCGGATCTCCTGCGACTCGATCGATCTTTTCTAGTAATACACATTCTCTAGGTATAAAATAATGTGTTATGATAATATATTGTTACTAAATCTAGTTAAGTAGCTAAAGGTATATGAAAGATATTGGATGAAAAGCTTAGTAGATGATCCGAGTCCGTTTATTTAATCAGGAAATTCGTAGTCAGTGGTACATACATTACCCGGATGAAACCTGGTCCATCCTCTTCTAAAACTTTACATCTCGAATTGTTTTCCTACACCACCATTAAGGAGAATGTTGATAGTGTAGATCTTAAAAATATGGCAAACTAATTAATTATTTACGGTAATTAACAAGTTTTACTCTTTACAACATTAAACTTATTAAAATTGAATCATTCTCTTAAAATGATTTAAAGTTTGTCAAACTGGTTCAAGAATTTTCATACGTGGAAGCAAAAAAAGTGAAAATGAAATTATTAAAAAAATGAGGTGACCAATCAGCAACAATGACATGGGAATAAAAATATTACATGGAAAAAGAAAAAAAATCAAATTTATTCTCCCTTCCATAACAAAAAAGAAAAAAGAAGATGAAAAAAAGAGAGAAGAAAACCCACAAATCTCGAACCAAAATCTAGCCAACTCCATCAATCTCATAATTCTCCTTCCTCATGGCGCAAAATAGGCAATGTTCACAAGCACCGACCCTTCATTTCTGTTTCAATTTCTTCCAAAAAAATCAATCCAATTCGTCCCTTCTTCCTTATCATCAATCCAACCTGAAAACCCAGGTGAGTTTTCAGCTTTTATCGACTTTCCAGCAGCTACCCATTTTTTTTCATGGCATAAATTACGATAATTTAGTAGTGGGTGGTAATAGTAATTTTTTAATGGGCTCCTCTGCAAAGTCCACTTTTTGGTGGAGTTGGGATTGAGAGGAAATTAAAAGATCGTTCGGCATTCGTACAAATTGAAGTTGTTCGACAGTTGACTGGTTCACTTACATCTGCTGTCGGGTTTCGCTTTGCTGTTATTTCTCTATATTTCTAGTGTATATCGTCCCATACAGATTTGTAAGAATTTTTACTTGGAATTTAGAGCACTAATTTTCAGCTGAGCTGAATTGTTTGTGCTTGCAAATGATCCGGGTTGCAAGTATGTAATGCTTTACTTTGTTGTTTCATTAGTGGATGTCAGTGATATGTGCATGCTCCTGCCATGCAAAGCCCATGCATGTTTCTACGTGGTGCAGACGTGGGTTTAGTTTGGTTTAGGGGATGTTTGTTTAGAGCTGAATGAATGGAGCTGAATGAAGTTGAATTTGAATGGTTGAATCGGTCAGTACGTTTGTTTTGGTCTGAATGGCTGAATCGGTAAGATGAACGAGCTGAATGACTAAGTCAGATTTTTTGAGCTGAATGACTGAATGGGCAGCTGAATGAAATAAAAATTTTTTAAAAAAATATTAACTATTATATTAAGTATTATTAAATACATTTACAACAATTTTGAATTTTTTCAGAAGGGTAAAATAATAAAATTTTGTCATTCAGATATTTCAGACATGTCAATTATCAAACAACTTTTTTCATTCAGATTCAGATTCAGATTCAACTCATTCAGATTCAGCTCATTTAGATTCAGATTCAGATTCATTCAATTTTTATCAAACCCCCCCTTAATCTTAGAGTTATTTATTTGGGTTGTTATTTATTTCTTTTTTTCAGGACCAGTTTTACTAGCATGTAGTTAGTGGGCATGTGTTCCCTAATTTTTAATAGTTGTTAGTTTCAAATTCCAATTATAAGGTTGTTTAAGATAGCCAGTTGCGTTAATAAAGGCATGCATATATTGAAACCCAAACTTTTCTCTTTCTTCTTTTTCCCTCTTTTCTCTTCTTTTTAAATTCAACACATCATTTTGGTATCAGAGTCAGGTTGCTTCGTCGGCAACTATGGACACGTGGTAAGACCAACGCAGAGTTTCAGAACGACATTAACAAAATTTTGGCTCGCCACGAATCAAGTATTGATCAGGTTAATGGTGTAAAATCCCAAATTTTACGAATAAAAATTTAATTTTCTCGAAATATTTTTTTTATATTATGATGTGAATTTGAGATAATGTTATAGTTGTGGGTAGTATTTATAAATTTTGCAAAGTATGCAAGTTGTTATATTATATTCGATTGGTCGGGGAATATTCTTTGTGTCGAGGAATATCCGTACGACGGTACAATCATTGGTGGACCCCACAACGGAATTATTGTCGGATTGAAAAAACGATAAAAATATTTTATTGAAAATAACGACGAAAGTTTTACCATTAAAACTATTGAACTACTCGGTAGTAAAAGTACAGTAATACGCGTGGTTGCATAGTGGCACACGGTATTGGTTATTGATGCTTACGTGAGAAGTCACTCAGTTATACTCAATTATTGCTACAGTAATTGCTGCATCACATCTCTCATATTATTGATTCGATTATTGTCACAGTATCATCTGCATAATATGTTATATTATTAAATCAATAATTAAGACGACAAAGTTATTCATATTATTAAATTGTAATATTTACAATGTCTAGAAGTTCTGCCAATGAGAGGTTTGGTCATCTAATTGCGCGCCAATAAGGAGAAATCCTTATTGGAAAATTCCTTCTTTTCTGGGAACAACCTGGTTGTTAAATATTATGAGTTATAATATTAATGATGAATAAGTTCGTGTTGATTAAAGATGAATTTGATAGTTCCATTGTGTTGGAATTATTAATGTTAGTAAAAATCGACATCTATTCCGATGATAATTGATGTCTGGGGGTTATATTGATAAATCGAATAATTTATCGGATAAGTGAGCAATTAATTGCTACTAATTCACATGCTCATATAACTATTTGTTCACATGTGTGTACTATTGATCGTCACATTCACTAACTATTAGGGGAGTTGGTGCAAGATTGATAATACTTGCATTACTAAGTTAAAAATGGAGGTATAAATGGAGGTATTATACTGTAATTAATTTTTCACATGTTTAGAACTATTGAGTCATATGATTTACTATTGATTCACATGATTTACTATTAGGGGAGGTGGTGTAAGTTTGATAATACTTGGATGACTGAATTATAAATGAAAAAAAAGTTGGAGGTATTGTACTGTAATATTTCGAGCCCCAAAACGTGCAATTATCGAAACTATATTTTTCTATAAATAGAAGCTCATTCTTCTTTCATTTCTCACCAATTCATTAAAGCTTTAGAGTCATTATTATAGAGAGAAATTGTAGAGAGAAAGAAAAAGAGAAGTCTACTACCTCACTATTCCAGTATCCAGTCTTCTTTTGAGGTAAGAGATATTATTTGTTGTACTCGTAAGGGGTATTATTCTTTCATATTCATGAAGAGAATTATTTCTTTCAATACTCGTAAGAGTTGTTATTCCATTCTTTATTATTATGTTGGAATAACCTGTTTATGCGAAGTACCGCATACATGGTGAAATTCTTCTATTATTCCATTCTTTGTTATTCTGTTGGAATAACCTGTTTATGCGAAGTACCGCATACATGGTGAAATTCTTCTATTATTCTGTTCTTTATTATTCTGTTGGAATATCCAATCTGTGCGTTTACGCCGGACCTGGTTCTATTATTTATTATTCTGTTGGAATAACCTGTCTGTACGATCTATCGCATGCATGGTGATTTCTGTTGTTATTCCATTCTTTATTATTCTGTCGGAATATCCTGTCTATGCGTTTACGCCGGACCTGGTTCAATTATTTATTATTCTGTTGGAATAATCTGTCTGTGCGGTCTATCGCATGCATGGTGATTTCTGTTGTTATTCTATTATTTATTATTCTGTCAAAATATCCTATTTGTGCGTTTACGCCGGACCTGATTCTATTTTTTATTATTCTGTTGGGAATAACCTGTCTGTGCAGTCTATCACACGCATGGTGAATCCTTCTGTTATTCCATTCTTTATTATTCTGTTGGAATAACCTGCCTGTGTGGATTACCATATGCATGGTGAATGATCCTTTGTATTCATTCCTTATTAAATTGTGGAAATGATTTGTTTACAATTGATTATGATGAGAGTCATAATAAAAGCATTGGACAGATGAAAATTATGGGTATATGAAGTATTAGTAAGTGTTATGATGAGTTATGTTGGTTATTATGAGAAAACATGAAAGTTTCTTAGAAATCACAAAGAGTTGAAAATCAGATTTTGGTGAAAATAGAACATGAAATTCAATTGACCATATCTCCTATGATATTTCGAATTTTTGAGTGTGGTCAAATCCTAGAGTTAGATCTATGAGTTTACTAACGTGTCCAAGTGGAATCACTAGAAAAGGTGTTGTAGATTTTCGTGTGGACTGTTTTTAGCAAAGGAGTCAAAAGCTGGAAAATAGCAAAAAGCTACTGCCCATAATTTTATAAGGGCTGTTTCGGCCACTTAATTTGTTAGAAAAATTCTGGCCTTTTGGGACATAAAAGTATACGGTATAAGGTACCTCCTGTCCAAAAATGAGCTCATTTCGACTTAAAATGAGCAAGTTATGACCATTTCAATATTTAGGTTTTTCCGACGAAAAATGCCATAACCGGAGTTCTATAACTTCGATGACCATAAAATTTAAACTGGAAGCTCACATTAACATGTTTAAGATCCTGCCAAGATTTGAGAATTTCTGGAGTTAAACTTGAGGTAGCTAATTTCTTAAGGAATTAATTAGAAATTAATTTTTGAAAAATAGTAAATGAATTTTAAAAATTCCGAGAAAAATATATGTTCATTATGTGACTATATTCTGCTAAATTCCAGAAAAGAAATATTTTTGGGACTGATTTGATATTTTTTATGAAAATAGTTTAGTTACGAACATATGAGTTAAATATGTTATGTGAAGTAACAAAGTTGGAAAATATGATTTTATGGCTTGGAAATTCTATATAAGATATATGCAGATTTTTTTATAAAGGATTTGATCATTGGTGATGAAATCTTATGAGTATGACATTTTTGAATGATTAAATGCATTATTTGGTATAGTGTAAACAATTGAAATAAATTATTTATAAGTTTAAGAAATGATTAAAATATTATTATGATATTAATAATATTAGATTATGAGTGGTTGATAATATTTGGATAAATTTAAAGTCTTTAATATTTATCCTTATTTTCGTTTGATTAATGCTTATATCATTGTCATCATTATCATGTTTATATGGTGATAAAAATCATCTTTGGCTTACGTGCATAGATGAACTTGGTGTGATTATGACCAAAGATTATTTGGTATAGTCATGACCGTAATGTGACGAATGATGTGGTAAAAATCCTCAGTGGCATGTAATGCATTGATGGACAGTTTTTGGTATGATTATGACTAGGGATTATTCGGTATAGTCTTGACCATTGATGATTTAATGAATGTCCTTGGCCCGTAGAGCAGGGATGCTTCGATGATGTGGTTTATTTACTAAACTGAGTTTCAGCGATAAAAATTGATGAAAATATTTTAAATCATAGAAGATAGTAGATTTTATTCTCTACTTGACTTTTCTAATGGATTGCTTGTTCCGCTGCAGTTAAACTTGATGTCTATTGTATTTTATCAGTTTAACATTGTTGAAGACTAATGATAATTTATTCTGCATTATCTTAGTCATAATATTTCTTACTGGGCTAGTTGAGCCCACCCTTTCTTTCACTGTTCTCTTCAGGAAATGAGAATATAGTCGAGGCGAGTCGGGGAAAGGAGTGACTGTCCAGATGATAGCATTAGTAGTCCTCACTATTCTGTTAAATAGTGTGACAATAAATATAATGAGGACATCATTGAGTTTGTATACTGTCTAGATGACAATATACGTATTAAAACTCTTGGATTATGTTTTGTCGTATTTTACACGACTGTTGTATAATTAAGTTTTTATTTATATTTTGTATCATGTATCTGGCGACTCAAGATGAGTGATGTATACCTATTTTTGGGGGCGTCACAAATGGGACCTTGCAACAGGTCATAACCGAGCTTCAAGCCTTGCAGGTTACCCGAAATTCCCAACCAAACTTGCAATACATCAATCCTTTGTATCCAAAAGAGACCTCCAATAGCAATGATGACAGCTCGACGCATCACCTTAAACTCTATTTCCCACAGTTCAACGGAGAGGGTCCGCATGGGTGGTTATTCAAGGCGAAGCAATATTTTGAGTTCCAAAAAATCTTAGTTGAGCAACAAGTTCAACTTGCCTCCTTCCGCCTTGGGGGAATTGGCATAGATGGATGACCAAATTTAAGGGTCCATTGACATGGCCTGAATTTTCTAAGGCAACTCTCCTCCGATTTGGACCCACGTACTATGAAGATCCTTCTGAGGCCTTTACTCGATTGAAACAGACCACGACATTTTTGAACTATCAAGAGTCATTTGAGAGGTTATCGCACCAGGTTGATAGGCTTCTTGAAACTTTTCTAATCGGATGCTTCATTGCAGGTTTGAAAGACGAGATCCGTTTGGACGTAAAAATTAAACACCCACACTCTTTAGTGGAAGCCATTGGGGTAGCTCGTCTTGTTGAAGAACATAACCACTTATAGAGGAAAATAACTCCATCATTCTGTTCTGCAACACCATTAAAAGTGAGTGTTAACTCCATGTCGGGGGTATTAAGACCTGCACCAACTCACTCTCACCGGTCGTCGTATCTTCAACTAGGAAGCTCGTGAACATAGAGAAAAGAGGCTCTACTATTACTGTGATGAGAAGTTCGTTCTGGGGCATCGATGCGAGCAGCCCCAACTGTTTATGATTGAGGATTTGGTGGAGAAAGGTTATGAAGTAAACAGAAGTAATCCGTAAGATGATGAACAGCCCGAGATGGAACCAGAAATCTCTTTCCACGCCATAGCAGGTACCACTCACCCATAAACCTTTCCTGTGACAGAAAGGCTGAAAAACAAGAAGGTTACGGTGCTCATCGACGGAGGTAGCACACATAACTTCATTGATTAATCCATTGTAACCAAACTGGGTTTATTAATGTCTCGCAACAAGAAGTTCCATATGATGGTGGCGAATAAGGAAATGATTGAGTGCACGGGGTTCTGTCAAGAACTAGTTGTTCGAATTCAAGGTTATACGGTCATTGCGGATTTCTTCGTCCTTCCTGTAGCAGCGTTTCCACTTGTGTTAGGGGTTCAATGGCTTACTACCCATGGACCAATTCAGACGGACTATACATAACTTATAATGAGATTCCAACGTGATGGTGTTTGGCATACTTTTTAATGATTAAAACTTTCTAAGAGTTTAAAAGTTTTTACTGAGAAGGATTGATGTTGGCTAACTGGAATCGATACTTACGGTTTGGGATTTTTTTTTCAATTGCTTCCAACCCACTGTGCTGTTAATATCTCCTTTTATCCTCTAGATTTAGATCAACACTTAACTGCTTTTTCTAAAGTATTTGAAACACTTACAACTCTACCACCTTAGAGATCCCATGACCATCACATTCCTCTACAGCCTCATGCTAGTCCAATTACTGTGCGTCCCTATCGATATTCGATACCCATACTACTAGAAATCCGAAAGTGAAAAATAGGTTCAAGACTTATTGCAAGCGGGACTTATCAGACCCAGCAACAATCATTTCTCCTCACATGTGCTTTTGGTTAAAAAGCACGATGGCGAATGGCGATTCTGCGTGGACTACCGAGCATTAAACAACATTACCATCAAAGATAAATATCTAATCCCTGTTATTGATGAGCTTTTAGATGAACTTCATGCAGCACAGTTCTTCCCAAAAGTTTGAGCTTCGAGCTGGATACCATCACATTCAAGTTCATGCAAGTGACATTCTGAAAACAGCCTTTCGAACACATGAAGACCACTATGAATTTGTGGTGATGTCGTTTGGCCTTACAAAAGCACCGACAACATTTCAAAGTCTCGTGAATGACTTGTTTCGACCTCATCTGCGAAAGTTCCTTCTTGTCTTCTTTGATGACATCTTGGTTTTTTCCAAGACGTGGGAGGAGCATCTTGAACAACTATAAACCGTTTTAACCATTTTATCTAACAATCAATTATTTGCTAAAATTTCCAAATGTAGTTTTGAGGTCACTTAAGTAGAATACTTGGGTCACGTCATCTCTAAACGTGGGGTAGCGGTGGATCCTTCCAAAATTCAAGCAATGTTGGAATGGCCGACGCCTACAACAGCTCATGGGGTCCGTGGATATCTAGGATTGGCGGGGTACTATCAAAAATTCATCAAATATTTTGGTGGTATTGTTGCACCATTGAATAAACTACTCACTAACGAGGGTTCCATTGGACGGAAGAGGCAAAGAAATTGTTCCTACAACTCAAAGAGGCTTTGACCATACCCCCAGTCCTTAGCCTACCAGATTTCTCCCAACCTTTTGTTATTGAATGTGATGCATGTGGCTACGAAATTGGGGTCGTGCTCTCGCAAAACCAAAGTCCCATAACTTACTTTAGTGAGGCCTTGAAAGGTTCGACATTGAATATTTCCACTTACGAGAAAGAAATGTTAGCTATCGTGAAGTCGGTGCGAAAGTGGCGACCTTTTCTATTGGGTCAATCTTTCACAGTCCGAATAGACCAATGAAGTCTGAAATACTTAATAGAGCAATGTATTACCACCCTAGCTCAGGCTCGTTGGCTTCCAAAATTGATGGGCTATGAGTATGAGATTGTGTTCAAACAAGGAGTGGAAAACCGATCGGCTGATTCATTGTCAAGACTTGGAGAACTCAACTTCATGGTTGAATCAAGGCCGCATGCGGACTGGTGGGTTCAGTTGCAAACTAAAGTGGAAAAAGACCCTTTCTTTCAGAACTTTGCCAACGTTTCGGGCCACCCGTAACTTATTTAACGAGATGGAGTGTGGTTTAAATTTGGTAAGGTAATCTTGAATCCTTCCTCTTCTTTGGTACTAACAGTGATCACAGAATGCCATTCCTCTCCTACGGGAGGACGCTTTTGGTTCCATAAAACATTAGCTCGGATCCAAAATAATTTATGTTGGTCGGGTATGCTGAATTTCGTCAAAGCTTTCATTAGAGAATGTGGTGTTTGTCAAAGGAACAAATATGATAGAATGAAATCAGCGGGATTGCTTCAATCCTTGCCCATTCCGGAACGTGTTTGGTCAGAAATCACTATGGATTTTGTGGAAGGCCTTCCGCTCTCTAATGGGTATTCATTCATCATGTTGGTTGTGGTTAGGTTAACAAAATACGCACACTTTATTCCTCTCAAGCATCCATTCACAACATCCACGCTGGCTAGAACGTTTATTTCGAATGTGGTCCAATTGCATAGCATTTCTACTTCCATTGTGAGTGATCGAGACAAGGTAATTGTCAGCTTTTTTTGGCGTAGGTTATTTCAACTACAAGGCTCCAAGCTCCGCATGAGTTCGAGTTACCACCCACAAACCGATAGGTAGACAAAAGTGGTGAATCGCAGGTTAGAGCAATACTTGAGATGTTTTGCTGGAGAACAGACAAGAAAATGGGTTAGTTGGATTCCATGGGCAGAGTATAGTTACAACACTTCAATGCATACCTCTTCTTGTATGATCTAGTTCGAGGCCGTATATGGTGTTCCTCCACCAGATCTTTTATCTTACATTCCGGGCACATCTAAAGTGAAGGCAGTGGACTCTTATTTGCGAGACTGTGATTCCATCTTGAGCAACCTACGTTTGAATTTAAGCAATGCTAGAAACAGGATAAAGAATTATGCGGACCAACACCAACGTGAGGATGAATTTAAGGTGGGTGATTTAGTCTATTTAAAATTGCAACCTTATAGACAAAGAACTGTGGCTTTTCGTGGTTTTCTGAAGTTGTCTCCTTGCTTTTATGGGCTATATGAGATTTTGGAAAAAATTGGTGCAGTTGCTTATAGGGTGGGCTTTGCTAACTGGGTCAAAGATTCATAATGTGTTTCATGTTAGCCTGTCGCGTAAACACTTAGAACCACTCATTCAAGCCACTACTCAGCTACCTCTGGTATCTGACGACTCCATTGTCCTTCCTCAACTTGAGGACGTCCTTGAGCATCGCGTGGTTCATAAATGCAAATATAGTCCAAAAGAGAAAGTTTTAATTAAATGGCAGGGCGTTTTTTTGGAGGATGCGACTTGAGAAAACTCATGGCAAATGGCAAAAACCTACCTCAATTTTATACTTGCGGTCAAGGATACTTAAGAGGGGAGGAGTTGATGTGTGCATGTTGCTGCCATGCAAAGCCCATGCATGTTTCTACATGGTGTAGACGTGAGTTTAGTTTGGCTTAGTCTTGGTTGTTTATTTAGGTTGTTATTTATTTCCTTGTTGTTAGGACTAATTTTACTAGCATGTAGTTACTGGGCATGTGTTCCCTACTTTTTAGTAGATGTTAGTTTCCCATTCCAGTTGTAAGGCTATTTTAGATAGCCAATTGTGTTAATAAAGGCATGCATATGCATATATTGAAACCCTTTTCTCTTACTTCTTCTTCAATTCCCTCTTTTCTCTTCTTCTTAAATTCAACACATCAGCCAGTTGATGATGGTAATCGATGCCATATTATTTGAAAAAATCTCGCAATTTCCTCTTCCCCTTTTTGTTTCATTTGTGTCTACTTAGAGATTGGTTCTTTTATGGGAGTGGAAGGATTAAAGAAAAAAGTGGCCTTAGATCTCTACAACAACAAAGATGTAGTGGCGTACAACACCAGGGTGCCAGATCCGACCACTATAACTCTGTTCAAGCCAGCGGAGTTACCAAGACTAGAAGTTGGCTACCGGGGCTGGAGATAAAGGACGAAGGAACAGCGCCACCGGAGGGAGACAAAGCTGGTGCAGTCGAAGGAGCAGGTAGATCTGCATTGAAGATCTAGAGAAAATAGGAGCTGATGAGAACCAAATTGAGATCTGATAAATGAGATTTTTTTTTCATTTTTCTTTTCCCATGTACCTTTTTAATTCCATGTCATTGTTGCCGATTAGACACCTCATTTTTTTATGTATAAACTACGGTGACACTCCCTATAAATAATCATAATAACACTAACAATCCCTTTAGTTTTTTAAGTAACAGTTAGTACCCTCACTAGTCTATAATATGTAATATTCATTATCCCTAATGTGGTTGATCAACTAATATTTAAAAATATTTTTAATATAATGTCTAATATACCCTTCAACTTGTAATGTTTAATTTATCCACTAAATATAAATTTGAATATTATAATTTATACTTAACTTGTTCTAATTAATTAAATTATGAACTTGTACAATAAATAACATAAATGTCAAAAAATAATATATATTCATTTTATCAGAAAAATAAAGTCATACAATTTTTGCTAATTAAATTTCTCAAAGATTAAAATATGTGATGTATATTCAAATATTTTTTTTTTGTAATTAAAAAGTAAAATTTTAATTCCCATAAAAGATTAACGCAATAAAATTATAATTATTTTTTCCAAATATTAAAATTTATATAAAACAAACTTGTTATTACAGAAGGAATCTGATTATTCATATAAAAAAGTATTAAAAATTATATTAATTATTTTTCTCATATATTAAACTAAACATAAGTCACATCATAATTATATACAATAAAAATAACAAATATTGTTACTCAAAAAATATATACTAAAATAAACATCTTTTTATAAAATAAAGGTAGTAATAAATATTATTATATTTTCTTTTATTCAACATTGTACAAAAACAATGTCAACTGTATACTAAAAAAATATAATCAAAAGCATAAACATCCCAAATTTTGGCATATACTCAAAAAAATTAACATATAAAAATCATAATATGAAACTAAGAATTCAACTAATAATTTTTATTGTTAAACACCAAAAACTAAACTATCAACATACTCAATCACTCTAATTAGAATAACTTCATTAATAATTTAATTTAAAAATTTTAATATTTGTACCACTTGTCCAAAAATGTGTTAATTAAACTAATTTTTTTTATAAGTTGCCAACAATTTAAATGAGACAGTCTTAAGTACAAATAAAACTATAATTAAAATGTATTGTATTAAAAAAAGATAATTAAACATATATATATATATATATATATATTATTTAGAAATTAAAATTTGATAACATACAATGGTAAATGTGTAACTTTATCTATTTAGTCAACCATAAAAACTTGTAGGGATAATAACTAATACTTAAAAAACTAGAGGGGAGGTGTGTATTATTATAATTATCTAGATGGGGTGTTACTGTATTTTACTTCTTTTTTTTTAATTTCATTTCACTTTTTTTTAGTTCCACGTATGAAAAGCCTTGAACCAATTTCACAAACGTTAAATCATTTTAACAAAATGGTTTAATTTTAATATTTTAATTAATTTAATGTGATAATTTAAAAAATTAAAAATTCGATAATGTATAAATCAGTAAAACTTGTCAACTAAAGAGGTAATTCATTAGTTTTTCTTAAAAAAATTCACTCCCAATTTGATGAAGTTCCTATTTTATTCTTACACTATTTACGGACGCAGTGCATAAATACTATATTTGATATAATACATGCGCACATTTGAAAGAGTTGCCCTGGTGTGTTATATTTGAAATAATAATACATTTGCACGTCTGAAGAGTTGCCGTGTGCCGGGTGCTAGTTGATAAAATACATGCCCACATTTGAAGTTACGTTCTCTGATAAAAATTGAATGAATCTGAATTTGAATGAGTTGAATCTGAATCTGAATCTGAATGAGTTGAATCTGAATGAAAAAAACTGTTTGATAACTGACATATCTTAAAGATCTGAATAACATATTTTTAATATTTTACCCCTCTGAAAAAATTCAAAGTTGTTGTAAATTTATTTAATATTACATAATATAATAGTTAATATTTTTTTATTATTTTTAATTTTTTTTACTTCATTCAGCCAACCATTCAGCAATTCAGACCAAAAATTTGGCCTTAACCATTCAGCCAACGCATCTGACCGATTCAGCCATTCAGACGATTTTTTTTCAAAACAAACGCACTTAATGATTCAGCCACTTACCGATTCAGCCATTCAGACCCATTAAGTTCTAAACAAACAGTTATCCAGAAAAGAGCTGAATGCTTTCAGTAAGGGTAAAACATAATTATATGGTATAGCAATATAACTTGAAACAAATACAATTAAGTTGTCTCGTGATGGTATCTTACCCCTGAATTCAATTATCGCATGCTGCCCAACCAAAACCAGCTAATACAACTCCAGCGGTAAAAACCTGCGGCATGTAAACTTGCACTTATATGTTTGAAAAAAAAAACCTGAAGATCCGGAAATGGAATAACTCATTATACATTTCACCCCATTATAAAGAAGTTTAATATAAAACTAAAAGATGACAAATAACATCTTTCTATTGAATGACCATAACAAAAATAAAAGAGGAAAACGAGTATCAACTGAATAAATTTATAATAAACTGTCAAATATAGATAAGCTCGTGAACTAAAATATAAGAATATAACTGCAACCAACACAAGTGCAGAAGCAGTTGAAGCCCTATGGGTCCAATTTCTTATGAGCTATCATTTTTAGGCTGGCCGGTCTGCCTCTCAAACTCATCCAAAGGAGATTCATCAGCAGGCCACGTTTCAAAACCCGGAACTCCTCTCACATGTGTGGAACCTAAATCCCAGATATCTGACAGCCCGCAGCTGACTCCCAAATCTGGAACATTAAAGTTGCTAATATTACTCCATATCTCAGCATTAGAACTAGACATACCAGCACCAGCTTCAAAACCCATGCTCCACACCTCCTCTTGTCTGTCAGTCTGTTCAAATCCGGGAGACAATATTTCATGAAAATTCTTCTCCTTTGCCAAATCTTCTTGAAAAGAGACAAAATACTCTGAAAAATCCTCTGGTTGGGGACTCACCACTTTCTTTCCGTGGAAACGAGGATCTAGAGATTCTAGGCCTGAAACTTCCTCCCTGACTTGCTCTAGAGGTTTGAGAAATCCATGTGCTGCAGCTAATTCATCTGATGCAATATTCTCAATTTGAAATGGCACGCTGTCTACACCTAAACCAAGATTCCCTACAGTGTCTTCTGAGAGACGATGAGGAATCTGTTCGACTGCTACTTGATTCAAGTCTGAGCTTTCAGAAGGTTCAGCAAGATTCCCCAAATCGGTTCGGTACTTCATAATCTGCCCCTCCCTGGATGAGTCCAACATAACCAGTTTATGTTGCTGATGTTTTACAAACTTTTTTGCTGTTTTCGGAGAAGTAATTGTCATCTGATTTTTTGGCTGAAGACGAGCCAAGTACGCAGGGTTTTGGAATACCTTTGCCAAGAATGAAACCATCTGCCTCTGTCTCTGTTCTGCTGCTTGGAGCTTTTCATTCACTGCTTCCATATGCTGAACAGTTCCACGTTGCTGCTGCTGCAATTCAATAACCTCGTGCATCATCAAACTCTTCTCTTTCCTTAATAGCTCTATTTCACCTTCGACTGCAGGTTTCCTTACTTCAAGAGAAGACCCAACAGAGTTCTCAATCTGCTGAGACTGAGGTGACTTGCGCCTATGGATGTTCTTCAACAGATTTCTTTTCCCTCGCAAGAAACTTTCATTTGCGAACTCCCACTTTTCAGTGTCAATCTTGCGAAATCCCTGGATACAATTACAGAACAGTGATTCTATAATGAATTAGCAACAGCAACATTTCCACATAAGAGAATAATAGATCCATTACAACTATGAATAAATTTGATATTACAAGATAACTGCAACCAGAGCCATGCTAAGGAGGAGCTGCATTGCAAAAGTGAGATATGGTAAACTTAGCATGACAGATTATAACAAATATTCCACATGAACCTGAAAATTCTACCTGCAAAATATGGACTTCCCACTCCAGTAGATGACGTTCGAGTGAGAAGGATGATCTTATTCTGATTGACATGAAGATCAAGAAAGAAGCTCCTTAAACATGACCCTTTGATGACAGAAGTTCCGTCATCATAGTCTCATGATCAACAATATTTAAGATTCATCTTGGTTCAAAAAAAAAAATCCTAAACCTCACAATGCCGAAAGAAAGAGCCACAAAACAACCTCAATAAACAGCAATTCAGATAATAAATCTCCATACAAGCAAGACATCGTTATCGGTAAGACTAAAAACCACAAAAGGAACATCAAATAACATTAAGCGACATACTTACATGACAAGAAATTCATCAAAAATAGAGAGCCCAGCTCATAGTTCAGTACAACAAAGTAAGAGCCAAAACATATTATATAGGAAACATCCCCAAGGTATAAAAATATACATCAAGATCACTTGGGCTAAAGAAAGATACAATATGTGTGTATATATATATATATATATATATATATATATATATATATATATATATATATATATCACCAGGATTTACAGAGTGATCCTCCTCAGTCAATTACAAAAGAAATAAACATACAAAAGCGTACTAAACAATAATACTTACAAAAAATGAATACAAAGAAAACAAAAAAGATGAATCAAAGTGTAACAAGAACTACACAGACTAATAACATCAGCCATTGCAGGCTTAAGTTGAAGCAATTATATACCCACATATGTATTTAGCTGGCGAACAAAGCTCGAGAAATTATTGTGCTTGAAATTCCTTGGAAGGATTAGCCTAGGCAAACTCCATAGGATCCCACACCACAAAGCTCTCGCCTTTAGAACCCCACGAAATGACCGAATCCACAGCGGGGTCGTCCACAAGATCAAAAGTCTTGGACAAAAATGGAGGAATTGGGGTTCCATGTAAACTCTCAAGCGGCAGGGGCATCTCCCCCAAATTCTCCGCCTCGGTAATATTAGCTTCCATAAACGGAGATGGAAACTGTAAAGACAAGTTTACTGGCAAAGGAAATGGTTGATCAGTGGGCTGAATCGACGAAAACCCAGAACCCATCTAACTTTCTGAATCGGACCCAGGTGATTTGGGTGAGGGATTATCGTGAGGATTCATCATGTCGTGATTTTGGGGGAGGCGGGAAGAGTGAGATAAATGAGAAGAAAATGGTGGGTGAAAGATAGTTATATAGGTAATGCCGACCAGGTGTTCGATACAAATATTGAAAGAAGTGGCAAGGCGAAGGCGGTGCAAGCTGCCGTGTGGTTGTCGTCATTTGGAGCGCCGTCTACACTGTTCAGGACGCGGAGTAGTTTATGTGTGGTGTGCGCGGAAAAGGAAAGTTCAGCGCCGACTTAAGTTCAGATCCTGGTATGGGGCCTACTTGAGTTAGATTTTTTTCTAGTAATGGAAACAGTTTTTTTGACCATTAAAATATCTGGAGGAAAAGATTGCGTTAGCCAACTACGTCACTGGGCCCTTTTTACTTGTTAATTAAGCATTCTATTACATCTGTAAGTATCTACCAGAATTCTGTTAATTTTGTAATTAGTGTTTTTTTTTAGTTTTTAGATAGTTTTCAAAAATTATTTTCGTATTAGTCTGGTAACCCGTGTGAGTAAATTTTAAATTTTTTTATTAAAATTTAAGAACTAGTTTAAAAATTATTTTAAAAATAAAAATTCATATGTTAATATAAAATTTTAATTATTTCACTTAAAGAATAATTAAATTTTGATAATAAGTGTTAATTTCAATATATATATTTATATATATCTATCTATCTATCTAATAAAATACAAATGATTTTGAATTTCCCGCTCACTCAATAAATCATCTGGGCCGTCCAAAGTTTGGGATAAATCCCACCGTTCATACATCTATCTAATAAAATACATCTATCTATCTAATAATCTAATAATAATTTAATAAAATACAAATGACTTTAAATTTTCCGCTCACTCAATAAATTATTTTGGTCGTTCAAAGTTTGAGATAAATTATATTGTCCATACAGTGCCGGAGGCACCGAACCCAGCTAGTATATATATATTATGGGAAAAGGGTCAAAAAAGCCCCTGATGTTTACCCCGATGTCCCACTTGCACCCTAAACTAATTTTTTTTCAAAAGTAGCCTTAACGTTATATTTTTGGGTCGCTTGTGGCCCTGCCGTTAACAGAATACAAACGGTGTTAAAATCTGATGATGTGGCAGGCTTAATTATAAAATATATTTTAAATAAAACAATATATATCATTTAATAAAAACAAAAATGCTAAAATTCAAAATAAAAAAAAAGCATAACATATTTTAAAAAAAATTTAGAACAGATTTGTTTAAAAAAACATAATTTTTTAAAAAAATAGAATTTTTTTAAAAACAAACTTTTTTAAAAAAACGGAACTTTTTTAAAAGCAATTTTTTTAAAAAAAAATATAGATTTTTTTAAAAATAGCTTTTAAAAAAGACAGAATTTTTTAAAAACAATTTTTTTTAAAAAAAACATAATTTTAAAAAAAATAAATTTTTTTTAAGAACAAACTTTTAAAAAAAATGAAAATTCTAATTTTTTTTAAAAACTCTGCTTTTAAAAACTCTTTTTTAAAAGAGTTCCCTTTTTTTAAAAAAATATGTTTTTTAAAAAATTCTAAATTTTTTTAAAAACTCTGCTTTTAAAAAAGTTACATTTTTTTTAAAAAAAGTTTGTTTTTAAAAAAATTCTAATTTTTTAAAAAATTCTATTTTTAAAAAAATCTATTTTTTAAAAAAATCTGTTTTTTAAAAAAATCTGTTTTTTTAAAAATAATTTGTTTTTGAAAAATTATATTTTTTTTAAAAAAGTTGTTTTTAAAAATTCTATTTTTTTAAAAAAAAACTGTTTTTAAAAAAGTTCCGTTTTTTTAAAGTTTGTTTTAAAAAAAAATCTATTTTTTTTAAAAAAATCTGTTTTCGTTTTCTTAAAAAAGGTTGTTTTTAAGCAAATTCTATTTTTTTGAAAAAAAATCTGCTTTCATTTTTTTAAAAAGTTTGTTTTTAAAAAAATTATGTTTTTTTAAAAATTATGTTTTTTTTAAAAAAAATTGTTTTTAAAATTTCTGTTTTTTTAAAAGCTATTTTAAAAAAAGTCTATATTCTTTTTAAAAAAACTGCTTTTAAAAAAGTTCCGTTTTTTTAAAAAAGTTTGTTTTTAAAAAAATTCTATTTTTTTAAAAATTATGTTTTTTTTAAACAAATCTGTTTTAAAAAATTTTTGTAAATATGTTATGCTTTTTTTTATTTTGAATTTTGGTATTTTTTGTTTTGATTAAATGATATATATTGTTTTATTTAAAATATATTTTATAATTAAGCCTGTTACGTCATCAAATTTTAACACCGTTTGTATTCTGTTAACGGCAGGGGCACAAGCGACCCAAAAATGTAACGTTAAGGGTACTTTTGGAAAAAAAAATTAGTTTAGGGTGCAAGTGGGACATCGGGGTAAACATCAGGGACTTTTTTGACCCTTTTCCCTATATATTATACAATACAATACATTTTATACTAATATATATCTAATAAATGGATAATTAAAATAACTTCTTAATTACAAATACACATTGTATATTTATTTAATTATTTATTATGACATGTATTCCTGTAACTTTGTTTGAAAAATTATAATTAAATCGCAAGTGATATATGATTAGATTATAGTTATAAATGTACTTGTAATTAAATATATTTTATGGTGAATAGTTTAATCAAAATGATATTTTATATATATATATATATATATATATATATATATAATGATGACAATTTAAAAAAATATTTAACGATCAGGTCGTTCCTAAGAAAGAGGAGGCTTTCCAATAAGAATTTTTTTCTATTGGCGCGCAATTAGGTGACCAAACCTCTCCTTGACAGAACTTCTAGACATCGTCAATATTGCAAATAATAATATTAATAACTTTGTCGTCTCAATGATTGATTTAATGATATATAAAATATTGACAATAATTGAATCAAATAACGTGAGATACTATCCAGCAATTACTGTAACAATAATTAAATAAAACTGAGTGTCTTCTCACGTAAGCATCAATAATCAATACCGTGTGCTACTATGCAACCACGCGTATTACTGTACTTTTACTAAAGGGTAGTTCAACAGTTAACGGTAAAACTTCCGCCATTATTTTTATAAAAAGATATTTCTGTCGTTTTCTCATTCCGATAATAATTCTGTTGTGGGGTCCACCAATGATTGTGCCGTCGTACGAATATTTTCTGTTAAAAAGAATATTCTCCGACCAATCGAATATTATATAACAACTTGTTTACTTTTCAAAATTTATAAATATTACCCACAACTATAACATTATATCAAATCCACACCATAATATTAAAAAAATATTTTGAGAAAAATTAAATCTTTATTCATAAAATTTAGGGTCTTACATTAACTGAGTAACTCGAACCATTTAACTCAGTTAATGGTTCCTCGTTACTCAAATATATAATTGATGATAACAATTAAGTTAATGATTAAGGTGCTTGGACTTAATCATAACTCATTCTAATAAAATTATACATAATTGTTACTCACTCCATCCCAAAAAATACGACTTAAGTGGTAAAAAAATATTGTCCTCAAAGGGATTACAAAAAATATTACATAAATTTTTACTTACATAAAATTACATTTGTCTTATTATCATATTTTATTTATCTCAATATTCAACCAGACACATTACTAATTATCTCTCTACCAAAAACCTAATTGAATATATTAACCCATACAAATATCAACTTATCACACTATTCGAGGTCCGAGGACAATGGTAGATTAAAAAAAATAATATACTCTCTCTTATTTTTTTCACTAGCTTAATTTGTGTAAAAAATTTACTTGCCTTTTGGGGATGAAAAGAGTAAAGTATTTTAAAAAGTAAAAATAAAAAATAATTATTGGTTGAGTCAATTCATGACCAACCAAAATCGTCTCAATTAACTTATTAACTTTTTATCCATTTAACTCAATTAATAATTCGTGTCAACGCCCCAATTATATATAGTAATATATTAATTATAATTGCTATCAATTTTAAATTATGAAATTTTACAAAAAAAAATGACTTCAAAGGGTTAAAGAAATTAATTATATATTTCTATAATTTTCTTTTTTGAAAATCAATATTTACAAAAATATTAGCAAGACAATCCATACACTTATTAGGTCATTTTTTTTGGATTATAAGGTAAATTGGATTGGTCCCAACTGATCGGTTCGAGATCGAAAAAAATGGTTTTGTATAGAACGATTTTGATTACCAAATCCGGTTAGTTATTTTGATGGTTGGGTTGGTACCGAATCAGTGTAGTCTCATTTCATAAGCTCCTAAAGCTTCATCATGAGCTCATCTTTCACATTTTCATCTTTAGTCGGGTCTCAGAAGTTCTTTCTATTCAAGTTGTAATATGTTGTTCCAATCTAAGTAATAAACTTGTGTTTGCATCCCAATTCTATGATCTATGTAAGACCCCAAATTTTATGAATAAAAATTTAAATTTCTCGAAATAATATTTTTTTGAATATTATGGTATGGATTTGATATAATGTTATAGTTGTGGGTAATATTTATAATTTTTGCAAAGTATGTAAGTTGTTATAAAATATTCGTTTGGTCGGGTAATATTCTTTTTGTCGGGGAATATCCGTACGACGGCACAATCATTGGTGGATCCCACAGAAGTATTGTCGTAGTTAGAAAACGACAGAATTATCATTTTATAAAAATAACGACGAAAGTGTTATCGTTAAAACTGTTGAACTACCCGATAGTAAAAATACAGTAATACGCGTGGTTGCATAGTAGCACACGGTATTGATTATTGATGCTTACGTAAGAAGTCACTCAGTTATACTCAATTATTGCTACAGTAATTGTTTCATCATATCTCTCATATTATTGATTCGATTATTGTCACAGTATCAACTGCATAATATTTTTTATATTATTAAATCAATAGTCGAGGCGACAAAGTTATTCATATTATTAAATTGCAATATTTACAATGTCTAGAAGTTCTGTCAAGGAGAGGTTTGGTCATCTAATTGCGCGCCAATAAGGAGAAATCCTTATCGGAAAGCCCCTTCTTTCCTGGGAACGACCTGGTTGTTAAATATTGTGAGTTATAATATTAATGATGAATAAGTTCATGTTGATTAAAGATGAATTTGATAGTTCCATTGTGTTGGAATTGTTAGTGTTAGTGGAAATCGACATCTATTTCTATGATAATTAATGTCTGGGGATTATATTGATAAATCGGGTAATTAATCGGATAAATGAGCAATTAATTGCTATTAATTCACATGATTATAAGTATTTATTCACATGTGTGTACTATTGATTCACATTCTTGTACTATTAGGGGAGTTGGTGCAAGATTGATAATATTTGCATGACTAAATTAAAGATGGAGGTACTATACTGTTATTTATATTTTCACATGATTATGACTATTGAATCACATAATTGAACTATTGATTCACATTATTTACTATTAGGGGAGGTGATGCAAGTTTGATAATACTTGCAGGACTAAATTAAAAATAAAAGAAAAGTTGGAGGTATTGTACTGTAATATTTTGAGCCCCAAAACGTGCAATTATCGAAACTATATTTTCCTATAAATAGAAGCTCATACATCCTTCATTTCTCACCAATTCACTAAAGCTTTAGAGCAATTATTATAGAGAGAAATTATAGAGAGAAAGAAGAAGAGAAGTCTGTTATCCCACTATTCTAATATCTATTTTCTTCTAAGGTAAGGGGTATTATTTCTTTCGTATTCATGAAGAGAGCTATTGTTATTCCATTCCTTATTATTCTGTTGGAATAACCTGTATACACGGACTACCGTATACATGGTGAAATTCTTCTGTTATTCCATTCTTTATTATTATGTTGGAATAACCTGTCTGTATGAAGTATCGAATACATGGTGAAATTATTCTATTATTCCATTCTTTATTATTCTGTCAGAATATCCTGTTTGTGCGTTTACGCATGACCTGGTTCCATTATTTATTATTCTGTTGGAATAACCTGTTTGTGCGGTCTATCGCATGCATGGTGAATTCTTCTATTATTCCATTCTTTATTATTTGTTGGAATAACTTATCTATGTGGATTACCGCATGCATGGTGAATGATCCTTTGTATTCATTCTATATTAAATTGTGGAAATAATCTGTCTACGTGGATTACTGCATGGCGGGTGAAAATCTATTTGCAGTTTTGTATATTCTAGTATACTCGGGTATTCGGTGAACTTTTTGTGTCGGAGTACTATTCACGAGTTACTATTCACTCAAATTACTATTCACTCTAGTATTATTCACTCGGGTATTCGGGACACTTTTCGTGTTGGAGTATTATTCACAAGTTACTATTCACGGGTTACTATTCACCCAAATTACTATTCACCCGAATATTATTCACTCGGGTATTTGGGGTATTTTTCATGTCGGGGTACTATTCACGAGAAGTACTATTCACATGATACTATTCACGGGGTACTATTCACCCGAAAAATATATTTCTTTTCTGTCCAAGTTATTTTTGATACAGAAATATTATTCTTGAATTTTACTCTACAAAGCAGTATCATGTTGTCAATTTGAATATTTTTAAACTCTGGATAAATTTAAAGTCTTTAATATTTATCCTTGATTGCGTTTGATTAATGCTTATATCATTGTCATCATCCTCATGCTTATATTGTGATAAAAGTCATCTTTGGCTTACGTGCATAGATGGATTGTTGATTATTAGTTTTATGGTTGTATATCTTTGGCTTATATGCAAAGATGGACTGTTGATTATTGATTTTATAATTGTATATCTTTGGCTTATGTACAAAGACAAACTATTGATTGAAAGCTTTGACACGTAATGCAAAGATGAACAGGTGTATGACATAATCATAACCACTGGTGATAATAACGAATATCCTTGGCCCGTAGTGCATGGATAATTTGATGATGTGATTGGCAGGATCATAACCATTAGTTAACAATTGAATGTCTTTGGCCGTAGTGCACTGACAGACAATTGATTGGTATGATCATGATCATTGATTTTATAGTTGAATATCTTTGGCCCGTAGTGCAAAGGTAGACAACTGATTGGTATGATCATTGTTATTACATTTGAATATCTTTAGCCTTTGGGGTAAAGATATTGAGTAAACGTTCTATTAAACCTTTGTGGCAAGGATAAACTATTGATTTACATGATTATAAATATGAATTGTGAACTTAACTATAATCTTTGGTGGTTCAGGTGAAGACAGGTGATGATAGTTCTTTTTGTCTTGGGTATAACAATGAACTGTTGATGAGTATTACAAGAATGAAATATTAACGATGGACTTTTAATCTAGAGGATATAGTAGACATTATATTCTACTTGACTCTTCTAATGGATTGTTTATTCCGCTGCAGTTAAACTTGATGTCTATTGTATTTTATCAGTTTAACAGTGTTGAAGGCTAAGGATAATTTATTCTGCATTATCTTAGTCATAATATTTCTTACTGGGCTAGTTGAGCTCACCCTTTTGCTTTCTTTTACTCTTCAGGAAATGAGAATATAGCTGAGACTAGTTGGGGAATGGAGTGACGGTCCAAGATATTTGTTTAGCAGTCCTCACTACTTAGTGTGATAATAAGTGTAATGATGATTGAATTTGAGTTTTTATACTGTCTATGAGACAATATTCATGTAAACTCTCAGCTATGTTTTGTCGTATTTTTACACGACAATTGCATAAAAGAAGTTTGTATTTGATTTATGTAGTGTGATATCTGGCGACCCAAGATGGGTGATGTATACCTGTTTTGGGGGAGTCACAGTTGGTATCAAAGCTTAGGGATATGATCCCTGGCTGAGATGTGAGACAAGAACTAGGAGGGGAGAGACGGGGAATTCCTTCGCTAGTATGACCTACCTAAGTTTATTTGGTATTTAATTGGTCGGTCAGAGTATAGGGATAATATGTGATATATCAATTAACCCTTGTTTTATGACAGTGTTTGAAAATGCCATCTGAAAATGTTGAGATAAGCAATGGAGCAAAATAATATGACCGTATCTCAGTACGAAGCTAAGTTTGCGGAGTTATCCCGGTTTGCATCCCATTTGGTCGATAATGAGGAGCGAATGACGCGAATGTTTTTAAGAGGTTTGAAACCCGATATACGTCAATACCTCATTTCTCATAAACTTTGTTTATAATCAGATGTTGTGAATAGGGCTCAGTTATTGGAGCACGATAATGAGTTAGCACAACCAAAAGGTAACGACCAACAACACGATAATAATCGTAACAATGATGACCATCGTGGGGGGAATTATCATGCTAAGAATGGTAACCACTTCGGTGGTAATCATGGCTAAGATATTAGAAGTGGAAATTTCAAGAAGAGAAGGTCATTTAGCTCGATTTTATCGTATAGTGAAGTCAAGTCCAGCTGGGACGGTGGCACCAAAGGCGGATACAGACAAAATAAAGTCGGTGGTTTCAGGAAGAGCGTTTTTCGTGACTTCTCAAAAAGCGAGTAACCCGAACGAAGTTAGCACGGATTAGTTAATTATAAATTTTTGCGAAGTCTATACCTTATTAGATACCGCTTCTACCCATTCTTTTATCTCTTTTCCTTGCGTTCAACGTTTAAATTTGACTCCGAAGAAGTTAGACTTTGACTTATCTGTTGAAACTCCGTTAGGAGAAACCTTCATTACATATGCTATCCAAGTCTTGGATGAGAGTCACAGTTTTAAATGATATTTCTATTGTTAATAAATTTCCTGACGTATTCTTGAAGACTTCTTAGCCTACCCCAGAACGTGAAATCGAATTTTGTATTGACCCCAGTACAAAACCCATTTCTTCAACCCTTAAATATTTCTTCACCCAAAATGAACGTATAATACGCCAAAGACGATGGCTCGAGCTGTTGAAGGTTACGACCATTCAATATCATCGTGGAAGAGCAAACGTGGTAGCTGACGCGTTGAGTAGAAGATTATATGCGTTTACGAGTGCGATGTTGTTAACACAAAGACCAATTTTTTATAACTTACAAATGATGAAGATAGAGTTAAATACTCTAGGAACCCACGTGAAGATAACGAATATACGAGTAGAATCAACTTTAATCGATAAAGTTAAAGCAGCTCAAGCTACACACCCGAATATGATGAATGTGGAGATGAAGGTTCAAGAAAGCGTTATCTCAACCCTCGATTTAATTGGCCCATTTGAAATCCTCAATGGAGTAGGAACTGTGGCCTATAGACTCGTTTTACCACCAAGTATGTCGCGTGTTCATAACGTTTTTCACGTATCAATGTTACGTAAATATGTGGACGACCCGAACCACATTATTGAATTAAAACTAGACTATATAGCAGAAGATTTAACGTATGAGGAGGTACGTGTTAAAATCTTGGATAAGAATGATCGTATTCAACACTCAAAGGTTATACCTCAAGAGTTAGAATCTGAAATGAAGTCAAAGTATCCTCATCTCTTCGACATACCAGGTACGTACATAAATTTCGAGGGCTAAATTGCATAAGGGGGGAGATTGTGAGACCCCAAATTTTATGAATAAAGATTTAAATTTCTCGAAATATTTTTTTTGAATATAATGGTGTGGATTTGATATAATGTTATAGTTGTGGGTAATATTTATAAATTTTGCAAAGTATGCAAGTTGTTATAAAATATTCGTTTGGTCGGGGAATGTTTTTTTTGTCGGGGAATATCCGTACGACGGCACAATCATTGGTGGACCCCACAACAGAAGTATTGTCGTAGTTAAAAAATGACATAATTATCATTTTATAAAAATAACGACGAAAGTGTTACCGTTAAAACTGTTGAAGTGTCCGGTAGTAAAAGTACAGTAATATGCGTGGTTGCATAGTAGCACACGGTATTGATTATTGATGCTTATGTAAGAAGTCACTCAGTTATACTCAATTATTGCTACAGTAATTGTTGCATCATATCTATCATATTATTGATTCGATTATTGTCATAGTATCATCGGCATAATATTTTATATATTATTAAATCAATAATCGAGACGACAAATGTGACGCCCCCAAAATAGGTATACATCACCCATTTTGAGTCGTCAATAACATGGTACAGAAACAACTACAACTTTATTAATACAACATAAAAATTGTGAGTTTAAATATAAATATTGCCATCTAGACAATATTCACACCCAAATAAGTCTTCATTACAACTATTGGTACATTATTTTTTACAAAAATGGTGAGGACTACTAAAACAACTCTCTAGAACCATCATTTCACACCCCGACTAAAACTCGCTACATTCTCGCCTTCTGAGAAGAAAAATGGAACAAAAAGAAAAATGTGAGCTCAACTAGCCCAGTAAAAAATATTATAACTAAGATAATATATAACAAATTATCGTTAGTCTTCAATAGGAAAAAAATCTGATAAAATAAAATAGACAACAAATTTCAGATCAATATTCGCAACGAAAATAATAATTCATAGATGAGTTACGTAGAGAATGAAATCTACTATAATCTATGAATTTAAAAGTTCATCGTCATTATTTTATCCCTGTAACATCAATCAATATTCATCTTGAATCAAATATTCATCTTTGAACTACAGGCCAAAGATATTCATCAGTTGGTCATGTTCATCTCAACACCTGTTAATCTTTGCACTACGGGCCAAAGATATTCATCAGAAAATCATTAATCTTTGTGCTACAGACCAAATATATTCAGTAATATCATCATTTAGGACTGAGGATGAAGAAAAATATTTAAAAGAAAATGAATCTAGTGAAACAAAAGAACAAATATTAAGGATTCGTACTTTAAATAATCCGAGTTCAAAAATACTTCATAAATAATCATAGTGAAGTAAAATTCAAGAATGATCAAAACATGGATACAATCAAAGCTAGTATCCATAATCGATATTTTAGAAAAAAAAACAAAAATATAATTTTTCTGTGAATAGTGCCGTATTCGTGAATAATGTCGTATACGTGAATAGTAACTCTGACACTAAAAGACAAGAATTTCACAAGAAAAATCTTACCAATAATCCGGCATAATGATATTAGAAGAAATAATATCATTTTAAAAAAAATAACATCCCTTACCTTGAAAAGAATAGTACTTCTGACTGGAATATCAGATATAACGCTGAAGAAACTTGCACCGTAAAACAACACTCAAAGTATCAAAATACTCACAACCATATGCTCGATAATATAGAGAGAGAAAACTTCAGTTTCTGGTGTGATTTTTAATTATAACCTAAGCACCCTATTTATAAGAAAATGTTTAAAACACCAAAGCAGAAAATTTAATAAAATATTAATATATAAATAAAATTTTCTACGCCAACCTTTGAATCATCAAATTCAGCATGTTTAACAACAATTGAGGCCCACCCACTTGTAAAAAAATGTTTTTATTAAAAAATATTTAAAACTTTAAAAAATCAATTATTTCAGAACTTTGAAACTTTAATAATTCATAATAAATAGTCCTTTTATCATAAAAATTCGAACCATATGTTCTTTTAATAGGAAATTCCATTCTCTACAACTTTACAGAAGAAAGTTTTTCCAAATTCCAAATAAAAATTGACCGAAATCCACAAACGGACGATTTTACAGGCTATATTCAAATTTCAGTCAAGAAATGGGGTCCACAAACATTAAAAACATGTTTTAAATATTTATTGCAACAAAAATACTCTTCCTTCTCATTTATTCATATATCCCACATTCATTATAAAAATATCACCATTATTATATTATTAAAATATAATAATATATTTAAATGAATTATTTTATCGAAAAAGATAAAATATCAATTTTCAACAATTGTCACGTTAAAAATTTTCTCCATCTATATCCATATAAAATGAATATTTTTCTTATCTTATAAATCAATAATTAATTATTCACAAATAATATTACAGAATCACAATACTGGCAAACAGACTGTTCCCAGGAAAGATGGGGCTTTCCAATAAAGATTTATCCTTACTGGCGCACAATTAGGTGACCAACTCTCCTTAGACAGAACTTTTTAGACATTGCCAATAATGTTATCTAATAATATTATTCAAATAATATGAATTATTAATCTGATAATGAAAATACTGTGTAGTGACAATTATTGAAACAACAATAATATAAAATATCAACGTACGTAGCAATTATTGAATTAATAAAATAAAATATTGAACAGTAACTACTGTCACAATTATTAAGTAGTGCCTTCTTACGTAAGAATCAATAATTGATGTAATACCGTGTGCTACTGTGTTTTAACCACCGGGTATTTTAACAGTATTAACGGTAACAACTACGCTGTTATTTATAAACAACTTATATTTATCGTTTTCTTCATCCAATTGCTTTTCGTTATGGGGCCCACACAAGGTTGCGCCGTCGTACAAATATTCTCCGACAATAAGAATATTCCACGACCAAACGAATATTCCCCGACAACAATAAATATTTTATAACCACTTGCTTATTTGAAATATTTGCGCATTTTACCCATAACTAACCACATTAATCAAATCAACCCTTACTATTTCAAAATAATAAATAGAGGAAGTTTAATTTTATTTATAATAAGTTGAGGTCTTACAACCTCCCCTCCTTATGAAATTTCGTCCTCGAAATTGACGTACGTACTTGGTATTTCGAAAAGGTGAGGATACCTCGCTTTCATTTCCATTTCCAACTCCCAGGTCATTTCCTCAATAGCATGGTTCCTCCACAAAACTTTGACTTTTGGTATGACCTTTGTACGTAAGACATGTTCCTTCCTATCCAAGATCTTGATAGGTACCTCCTCGTACGTTAAGTCTTCGGCTATCTCATCCGGTTCTAACTCAATAACGTGGTTCGGGTCTTTCACATATTTACAAAGCACATATATATGAAAAATATTATGAACACGAGACATACTTGGAGGTAACGCGAGTCTATAGGCTACATTTCCTGCTCGGTCAAGAATCTGAAATGGAACAATAAATCGTGAATTGAGCTTTCCTCTCTTCTCGAATCATGTAACTCCCTTCCATGGGGCAACACGCAACAATACATGATCCCCAATACTAAATTCCACGTCCTTTCGATGAAGATCCGCATAACTCTTTTGTCGATCTTGTGCCGTTTGTATATGTTGTCGAATCAATTGGATCTTTTTTGTATTAATACGTACCAACTCTGGTCCCAATAATGTTGCTTCACCCACCACATCCCAACATACTGGAGAGTGACACTTTCTTCCATACAATGCTTCGAATGGAGCTACCCCTATACTTGCCTGATAACTGTTGTTGTAGGAGAATTTCACCAATGGTAAATACTTATCCCAACTCCCTTTGAAGTCTAGGACACAAGTCTTAATAGATTTTCAAGAGTTTGAATAGTCCTCTCTGATTGTCCGTCCGTTTGAGGATGGTATGTCGAACTGAATCGTAAATCTGAGCCCATAGCTTTTTGTAAACTAACCCAAAATCGTGAAGTGAATCTTGGGTCACGATCCAAAACTATGGATACTGGCATGCCATGCAATCTCACAATCTCATTTACATACATATGAGCAAGACGTTCAAGGGAATAAGTCTCCCGTATCGGCAAGAAATGAGCAGACTTGGTTAATCTATCAACAATAACCCAAATAGCATTTATACCTTGAGAAACCGTGGGAAGACCCGTAACGAAATCTATGGTAATATGTTCCCACTTCCATTTCGGAATCTCAAGTGGTTGCAACGGACCCTTAGGTACTTGATGCTCCGCCTTTACACGTTGACAAGTTAAACACCTCGAGATAAACTTTGCAATCTCTCTCTTCATATTGTTCCACCAAAATGTATGCCAAAGATCACGATACATTTTGGTACTTTCAGGATGGATTGCAAACGGTGTATTATGTGCCTCCGTCATGATCTTGTATTTTAAATCAGTGTCATTAGGAACACAAAGTCTGGAATAGCACCTTCTTGTACTTTCTTCTTCATACGCATCAGCTCCGGGTCGGTGGCTTGAGCAACTTTAACTTTTTCTATTAAAGTTGGCTCTATGCGTATACTTAACATCATCACATGGGTCCCCGGAGTCTTGAATTCTATCTTCATCTTTTGTAAATCATAAAAAATGGGTCTTTGTGTTGACAACAACGCACTTGTTCCCGCATATGATCTTCTACTCAACGCGTCAGCTACCACGTTCGCTTTTCCAGGATGGTATTGAATAGTGTGGTCATAATCTTTCAACAGCTCGAGCCAACGTCGTTGCCGCATGTTGAGTTCCTTTTGGGTAAAGAAATATTTGAGGCTTTTATGGTCTGAATATATCTCCACTTTCTCTCCATATAGATAGTGCCTCCAGATCTTCGAAAACGACTGCTGCCAACTCTAGATCATGAGTAGGATAATTCCTCTCATATTCTTTAAGTTGTCGCGAGGCATAAGCTATGACTTTCCCATGTTGCATGAGAACACATCCTAACCCTTTGCCTAAAGCATCGCTATAGATAACAAATCCATCCGAACCAGATGGTATTGTCAGAACAGGTGCAGAAATGAGTCTCCTCTTAAGCTCTTGGAAACTCTTTTCGCATTCCTCGCTCCATACGAAATTTGTATCTTTCCGAGTCAGTTGAGTTAACGGGGTAGCTATTCGAGAAAATCCTTCAACGAATCTCCGATAATAACCAGCTAGGCCTAGAAAGCTACGTACTTCGGTCACCGACTTTGGTTGCTCCCAACCTTGTATTGCTTCAATCTTCGTCGGGTCGACAAATACTCCATGTTTTGACACCACGTGCCCAAGGAATGCTACTTCCTCAAGCCAGAACTCGCATTTCTTCAACTTGGCATATATCTTGTTTTCACGAAGCCTTTAGAGTACCAGCTTCAAATGGTGCTCATGATCTTCACGACTTTTGGAATATATGAGGATGTCATCAATAAAGACAACAACGAACTGATCCAAATATTTCTTAAATATTCGGTTCATCATATCCATGAAAGCCGCAGGAGCATTAGTCAATCCAAAAGACATGACTAAGAATTCATAATGCCCGTACCGAGTTCTGAAGGCAGACTTTGGAATATCCTCAGTTCTAATCTTCAGCTGATGATATCCAGAACGAAGATCGATCTTTGAAAAGAATTGTGCTCCTTGCAACTGGTCAAACAGGTCATCAATTCGAGGTAGCGGATACCTGTTCTTGATGGTGACATGGTTCAATTCCCGGTATTCAATACAAAGTCGCATACTACCGTCTTTCTTCTTTACAAATAAAATAAGAGCACCCCAAGGAGATGTACTAGGACACCGATGTCCAACAATTCCTGTAGTTGGACTTTTAACTCCTGAAGTTCAATAGGAGCCATTCGATATGGGGTTTTAGAAATAGGATTTTTACCAGGTTCAAGATCAATAAAGAATTCAACTTCATGTTCTGGGGGTTGACCGGGAAGTTCTTCAGGAAATACGTCAGGAAATTTACTAACAACAGGAATATTATTCAAATCTGACGTGTCTTTATTCAAATCCATAATATGGGCTAAGAAAGCTTAACATCCGTTTTTCAATAAACGAATAGCTTTATGACTTGATATGACAGTGATTGATTTTAGTGGTTTAGTTGCTTGAATTCGTACAACATGTTGGTTAGGAATATAAAAACTAACAACTTTACGAAAACAATCAATTTTGGCATGATGAGTAGTTAACCAATCAATCCCTAAAATCACATTAAAAGCAAGTATCTTTAAAGAGATAAGGTCAACAGGTAATGTGATGGTGCCAACTTGGATCAAACAAGATTTATAAACAGTGGATGTGATAAAAGTTTCTCCTAACGGAGTCTCCACAGATAAATCAAAGTCTAATTTCTCCGGAGTTAAGTTTAAACGTTGAGCACAAGCAGGAGAGATAAATGAATGGGTAGCACCGGTATCTAGTAAGGTATAAACTTCGTAAGAATTTATGATTGACTTACCCGTGATCACCTCGTTTGGGTTCTTCGCATTTTGACCAGTCACGACAAACGCTCTTCCAGGGACCGTTGACTTTGACTTTTATGGGACAGCCTTTTGAGTCACCATCCCCGCTGGACTTGATTTCGCTACCGTACAATTTTGAGTGATATGTCATTCTTTTCCACAATTATAGCATACCTTGAACTGTTGTGGGCAGTTTGGGCTGATATGTCCCTCTTTTCCACATTTATAGCATACGACCGGTGGTCATTCTCCTCCCTTAAAATCAGTTGCTGCTGGCGCTAACGTCTTCACATGGTCGTTGTTAAATCTCCTCTTTTTAAAATATCCTCCCGACTCGCTTCTTTTATTCTCATGACCATGATTACCACCAGAGTGGTTGCCGCTTTTGTTCGTATTTTTCTTTCTCCGTTGGTTATCGTTATTCTGATGACTGTTATCACTGGTATGATCCTGGTTGTGGTCCCTCGGTTGAACGTACTCGTTATCTCGCTCTAATAATTAAGCCCTGTTGACAACATCTGAATAGAGAGAAAATTTATGAGAAATGAGATATTGACGTATGCCGGGTTTCAAACCTCTCAGAAACATCCGCGTCATACGTTCCTCATTCTCCACCAAATAAGGTGCAAGCCTGGATAACTCTGCAAACTTCACCTCGTACTGGGAAACCGCCATGTTATTTTGTTCCAATCTAATAAACTCTACTTCCTTCATATGACGAATACTTTCAGAAAAGTACTTGTCATTGAACAGTTTCTGAAACGTCTCCTAAGACATGCTGAGTGCAGCTGGATGGGTACGCTTCACGGATTCCCACCAGTAATCTGCCTCATTACGGAACATAAAGGTGGCGAATGGAACCTTCTGTTCCTCTGTGCATCTCAAGACATCGAATATCTTGATGATTTATTTGACCCACGTTTCTGCCTTAATTGGATCTGGCTTTCCCCAGAATTCTAGTGGTCCCAACTCTTTGAACTACTTGGCTATGACAAACTGTGCGTTGTTATCATTTCCACCGGTATTTTGTGCACGAGTCTCCCTTGTCTGATTTTGCATGAACTGCAAAAAACTTCTAAACATCACGTCGTTCAACATCTGCTCAGTGATGTTGTTCACAGGAGGAACATTGTCAGCCTGTTGCACGTTCTCCTCGTTGGTGAGTAAAGGTGTCTCCACGGTCTCATTTACTCCACTGTTAACATTCTCAGTCGACATTCTCAAATACTGCCATAAAATAAGGGTTAATTAAAGAAATCAACATATCGCATAATATCCCTATATATTGACCAACCAACAAATAAGCTTAGGTAAGACACACTAGCGAAGGTTTTACTCGTCTCTCCCCTCCTAGTTCTATTCCCCGATCTCCGCCAGAGATCATATCCCTAAGCTCTGATACCAACTGTGACGCCCCCAAAATAGGTATACATCACCCATTTTGAGTCGTCAATAACATGGTACATAAACAACTACAACTTTATTAATACAACATAAAAACTGTGAGTTTAAATACAAATATTGCCATCTAGACAATATTCACACCCAAATTAGTCCTCATTATAACTATTGGTACATTATTTTACAAAAATGGTGAGGACTACTGAAACAACTCTCTAGAACCATCATTCCACACCCCGACTAGAACTCACTACATTCTCGTCTCCTGAGAAGAAAAATGGAACAAAAAGAAAAAGGGTGAGCTCAACTAGCCCAGGAAAGAATATTATGACTAAGATAACATAGAACAAATTATCGTTAGTCTTCAACGGAGAAAAAAATCTGATAAAATACAATAGACAACAAATTTCAGATCAATATTCGCAGCGGAAATAATAATTCATAGATGAGTTACGTAGAGAATGAAATCTACTATAATCTATGAATTTAAAAGTCCATCATCATTATTTTATCCCTGTAACATCAATCAATATTCATCTTGAATCAAATATTCATCTTTGCACTACAGGCCAAAGATATTCATCAGATGATCATGTTCATCTCAACACCTGTTCATCTTTGCACTACGGGCCAAAGATATTCATCAGAAAATCATTAATCTTTGTACTACAGGCCAAAGATATTCAGTAATATCATCATTTAGGACTGAGAATGATGAAAAATATTTAAAAGAAAACGAATCCAGTGAAACAAAAGAACAAATATTAAGGATTCGTACTTTAAATAATCCGAGTTCAAAAATACTTCACAAATAATCACAGTGAAGTAAAATTCAAGAATGATCAAAACATGGATACAATCAAAGCTAGTATCCATAATCGATATTTTAGAAAAAAAAACAAAAATTTAATTTTTCTGTGAATAGTGCCGTATTCGTGAATAGTGTCGTATACGTGAATAGTGTCGTATACGTGAATAGTAACCCCGACACTAAAAGACAAACATTTCACAAGAAAAATCTTACCAATAATCCGGCATAATGATATTAGAAGAAATAATATCATTTTAAAAAAAAATAACATCCCTTACTTCGAAAAGAATAGTACTTCTGGCTGGAATATCAGATATAACGCTGAAGAAACTTGCACCGTATAGCAACACTCAAAGTATCAAAATACTCACAAGAATACGCTCGATAATATAGAGAGAGAAAGAGAGAAAAAACTTCAGTTTCTGATGTGATTTTCAATTTTAACCTAAACATCCTATTTATAGAAAATTGCTTAGAACACCAAAGAAGAAAATTTAATAAAATATTAATATATATTATAAATTCTTACGCATACCTTCATTGATCCAAAATATCAGCCACACATGTGCCAAACTTGCCAAAAATGTTTTTCATATAAAAGTCATTTAAAACTCAAAAAAAAAATAATCAATTAATCCGAAACTTCAATAATTCATAATAAATAGCACTTTTATCAGAAAAATTCAAACCACATGCCTTTTCCATAGGAAATTCCATTATCTACAACTTTGCAGAAGAAAGTTTTTCCAAATTCCAAATAGAAATTGACCGAAATCCACAAACGGACGATTTTACAGGCTATAATCAAATTTCAGTCAAGAAATGGGGTCTACAAACATTAAAAACATGTTTTAAATATTTATTGTAACAAAAATACTCTTCCTCCTCATTTATTCATATATCCCACATTCATTGTAAAAATATCACCATTATTATATTATTAAAATATAATATATTTAAATAAATTATTTTATAGAAAAAGATAAAATATCAATTTTCAACAATTGTCACATTAAAAATTTTCTCCATCTATATCCACATAAAATGAATATTTTTCTTATCATATAAATCAATAATTAATTATTCACAAATAATATTACAGAATCACAATACTGACAACTAGACTGTTTCCAGGAGAGAGAGGGGCTTTCCAATAAGGATTTCTCCTTACTGGCGTGCAATTAGGTGAACAAACCTCTCCTTAGACAGAACTTTTTAGACATTACTAATAATGTTATCTAATAATATTATTCAAATAATATGAATTATTGATCTGATAATAAAAATACTGTGTAGTGACAATTATTGAAACAACAATAATATAAAATATCAACGTAACAATTATTGAATTAATAAAATAAAATATTGAACAGTAACTACTGTAACAATTATTAAGTAGTGCCTTCTTACGTAAGAATCAATAATTGATATAATACCGTGTGCTACTGTGTTTTAACCACCGGGTATTTTAACAGTATTAACGATAACAACTACGCCGTTATTTATAAATAACTTATATTTGTTGTTTTCTTCATCCAATCACTTTTCGTTATGGGGCCCACACAAGGCTGCGCTGTCGTACGGATATTCTCCGACAGTAAGAATATTCCACGACCAAACGAATATTCCCCGACAACAATAAATATTTTATAAATACTTGCTTATTTGAAATATTTGCGCATTTTACCCATAACTAACCACATTAATCAAATCAACCATTGCTATTTCAAAATAATAAATAGAGGAAGTTTAATTTTATTTATAATAAGTTGGGGTCTTACAACAAAGTTATTCATATTATTAAATTGCAATATTTACAATGTCTAGAAGTTCTGTCAAGGAGAGGTTTGGTCATCTAATTGCGCGCCAATAAGAAAAAATCTTTATCGGAAAGCCCCCTCTTTCCTGGGAATGACCTGGTTGTTAAATATTGTGAGTTATAATAATAATGATGAATAAGTTCGTGTTGATTAAAGATGAATTTGATAGTTTCATTGTGTTGGGATTGTTAGTGTTAGTGGAAATCAACATCTATTCCGATGATAATTGATGTCTGGGGGTAATATTGATAAATCGGATAAATGAGCAATTAATTACAATTAATTCACATGATTATAACTATTTGTTCACATGTGTGTACTATTGATTCATATTCTTGTACTATCAGGGGAGTTGGTGCAAGATTGATAATACTTGTATGACTAAGTTAAAGATGGATGTATAGATGGAGGTACTATACTGTTATTTGTATTTTCACATGATTATAACTATTGAATCACATGATTGAACTATTGATTCACATTATTTACTATCAGGGGAGGTGGTGCAAGTTTGATAATACTTGCGGGACTAAATTAAAAATAAAAGAAAAGTTGGAGGTATTGTACTGTAATATTTTGAGCCCCAAAACGTGCAATTATCGAAACTATATTTTCCTATAAATAGAAGCTCATCCTTTCTTCATTTCTCACCAATTCACTAAAGCTTTAGAGCAATTATTATAGAGAGAAATTATAGAGAGAAAGAAGAAGAGAAGTCTACCTCACTATTCCAATATCCAGTTTCTTCTAAGGTAAGGGGTATTATTTCTTTCGTATTCATGAAGAGAGCTATTGTTATTCCATTCCTTATTATTCTGTTGGAATAACCTGTATACGCGGACTACCGTATACATGGTGAAATTCTTCTGTTATTCCATTCTTTATTATTATGTTGGAATAACCTGTCTATGTGAAGTACCGCATACATGGTGAAATTCTTCTATTATTCCATTTTTTATTATCCTGTCGGAATATCCTATCTGTGCGTTTACGCATGACCTGGTTCCATTCTTTATTATTCTTTCAGAATATCCTGTCTGTGCGTTTACGCATGACCTAGTTCCATTATTTATTATTCTGTTGGAATAACCTGTCTGTGCGGTCTATCGCATGCATGATGAATTCTTCTGTTATTCCATTCTTTATTATTTGTTGGAATAACTTGTCTATGTGGATTACTGCATGCATGGTGAATGATCCTTTGTATTTATTCTATATTAAATTATGGAAATAATCTGTCTACGTGGATTATCGCATGGCGGGTGAAAATCCATTTGCACTTTTGTATATTCTATTATACTCGTGTATTCGGGGAACTTTTCGTGTCGGAGTACTATTCACGTGTTACTATTCATGGGTTACTATTCATTCTAGTATTATTATCTTGGGTATTCGGGGCACTTTTCATGTCGGAGTACTATTACAAGTTACTATTCACGGGTTACTGTTCACCCAAATTACTATTCACCCGAATATTATTCACTCGGGTATTTGGGTACTTTTCATGTCGGGATACTATTCACGAGAAATACTATTCACAGGGTACTATTCACCCGAAAAATATATTTCTTTTTTGTCCAAGTTATTTTTGATACAGAAATATTATTCTTGAATTTTACTCTATAAAGTAGTATCATGTTGACAATTTGGATATTTTTAAACTCTGAATAAATTTAAAGTCTTTAATATTTATCATTGATTGCGTTTGATTAATGCTTATATCATTGTCATCATCCTCATGCTTATATTGTGATAAAAGTCATCTTTGGCTTACGTGCATAGATGGATTGTTGATTATTAGTTTTATGGTTGTATATCTTTGGCTTACGTGCAAAGATGGACTGTTGATTATTGATTTTATAATTGTATATCTTTGGCTTACGTGTAAAGACGAACTGTTGATTGAAAGCTTTGACACGTAGTGCAAAGATGGACAGGTGTATGACATGATCATAACCATTGGTGATAATAACGAATATCCTTGGCCCGTAGTGCATGGATAATTTGATGATGTGATTGGCAAGATCATGACCATTAGTTAACAGTTGAATGTCTTTGGCCATAGTGCACTGACAGACAATTGATTGGTATGATCATGGCGATTGATTTTATAGTTGAATATCTTTGGCCCGTAGTGCAAAGGTAGACAACTGATTGGTATAATCATTGTTATTACATTTGAATATCTTTAGCCTTTGGGGTAAGGATATTGAGTAAACATTATATTAAGCCTTTGTGGCAAGGAGAAACTGTTGATTTACATGATTATAAATATGAATTGTGGATTTAACTATAATCGTTGGTGGTTCAGGTGAAGACAAGTGATGGTAGTTCTTTTTGTCTTGGGTATAACAAAGAACTGTTGATGAGTATTACATGAATGAAATATTAACGATGGACTTTTAATCTAGAGGATATAGTAGACATTATGTTCTACTTGACTCTTCTAATGGATTGCTTATTTCGCTACATTTAAACTTGGTGTCTATTGTATTTTATCAGTTTAACAGTGTTGAAATCTAAGAATAATATATTCTGCATTATCTTAGTCATAATATTTCTTACTGAGCTAGTTGAGCTCACCCTTTTACTTTTTTTTTCTCTTCAGGAAATGAGAATATAGCTGGGACTAGTTGGGGAATGGAGTGACGGTCCAAGATATTTGTTTTAGCAGTCCTCACTACTTAGTGTGATAATAAGTGTAATGAGGATTGAATTTGAGTTTTTATACTGTCTATGAGACAATATTCATGTAAACTCTTAGCTATGTTTTGTCGTATTTTTACACAACAATTGCATAAAAGAAGTTTGTATTTGATTTATGTAGTGTGATATCTGGCGACCCAAGATGAGTGATGTATACCTATTTTGGGGGCATCACAATCTCGGCTTCGCGATAAATCCCCTTTTCAAACTCATGTGAACAGGCTGGCGCCGATGGAAGAGGTGCCGTCGCCAAATAGTGCAGCATTGTCGTTTCAGATGGATTTTGACATTTACAAAGGAGAATAAAAGGGACTTGGAGACGACGGGAAAAAACGACGGCGTTGAGAGAGAGAGAGAGGGTTTAATTCAAGAGCTAGTGACAATGATGAAAATGGTTTTATTAGAAAGAAAGATTCGGTTAGTACTGAATTGATTTTGAAATGAACTTATCACGAAATTCACTTTATACTAATCATTTTTAGAAACAAACTTATACTTTTTAAATATCAATCTGCTTATCTTGAATAAAGCTTCAAGGAACACAATCCCCTTAATCCTCTAAGTAACTTATTACTAGTATATTTTATAGAATATATATATATAGAGAGAGAGGATCCAGTTAGGACTTTCAGACAGATCTAAAAGACGGATTTTTTTTTAAAACAACTAAAAAAAAAGTTTAATATTTTATAGAATTGAAATTTTTTCATAATTCAATATTTTGGGTGTGACTCTACAGACCTGTTTTATTATATGTATCCAAATCACGCCCAAAACACTGAATTATAAAAAAAATTCAATTCTATAAAATATTAAATTTTTTTTTAATTGTTTTGAAAAAAAGCAAATTTTTTTTCGTATTTTAATAAAATTCGGGAGTCCGGACTTGAACCGGTCTCTCTATATATATATATATATGGAGAGAAAAACCCTTTTTTATTTTTATGCAAGTGATAGTTTTTTGTTTTGTTTTTGGATGAGGCAGAAACAAAAGCTTGCGCTTGCAAAACAGCCGAATCTTAGGCGTCGTCAAGTTGAAGTCTGTAAAACAGAACGTAGGGAGAGAGGGAATTAATCTGATTGATTGCTTATTTTGGGTAACCGGTAAATAACAATGAACATGCCTACTTATTAGCATTATTCTTGTATATAAAGATTGAATATGTAATGAAGAACATGCGCTCTCACCCTCAGTGTAGTATTTATTCTTTTTTATTATATATAAAAACTTGAAAAGTTATTTTCTATATTTTTTGTCTTATATTAATTTATATATTTTCTCCTTATTTTATTCGGGACATTTGAGTTTGAATTTACTAAGAAAGTGGGTAATGATTTATAACATTTAGTATTTGATATGGATCATCAAAAAGAAGCATACACCATATTGAAAAATCAGTGACTAATATTAGAATTGAATTTTTGACGTATGTTATTATTATGTACGACCGCTACTTCAGTAGCGGACGACGATCAGCACCATCCGCTATTATTAGTAGCGGACAATACCTATCATTTGCTACTATTAGTAACAGATGTAACACGTCGTCCGCTACTAATAGTAATTGACGTGAATTAATCACGGCCGTTAGTTCTTATATTAAACGATAGATGAATGTATGCCCATTTTTGAGCCATAACAAGTACATGTTATGAATATATATATATATATATATATATATATTAACACGTGTCAGAAAAATTATATTACATATTACGTAAAAATACGATTTTAAAAAAATTAGCAACTACAAATAATATTTGTATTACAAAGAAAATATTTTAGGGCTGTTTTCTAAAAGCATAGAGGTTCTAAAAAAAAGAAAGAACAAAAAGGCATAGGGAGGTTACAAACTGTAAAAGCCCAAGGCATGATATATAGTTGGGCCAGTGGCCCAGATTTGAATCCCCAAAATCTTCAATCTTCTCGTCTACCTTCTCCCCCATCTACCTGTATACTACGATTTTGATGGTCCTAAACGGGCACACATAATAGAAGCTATGTTTATACATTAAAATTCTCTCGCCTGCCCTCGACATATATAAGAGTAACCAGTGCAAGCAGATAAGAAAGAACCCTAGCTAGAGCAGCTCGATTTGAAGACATCTGTCCTCAATTTACAATTTTTGTAGTAAAAAATGGGACTTTTGTATCAATTTTGATTCTATGTACATATGATTTAGGGTATCTGATTTGTAAGGCTCATATGAAGTCGTTGTTATTAGATATCAGAAACTTAGTTTTTCCTTTTTCAATTTTTTGGATTTGTAATAAATTAGGGCTAGAATTAGGGTTTCTTTGATTTCTGTTTTTAGGTTGATCTGTTATATACTGTGATGGAAATGGAGAGCTCTCGTGGATCATTTGATAGATCGAGAGAGCCAGGGCTGAAAAAGCCTAGATTGGAAGAACCAATCACTGGTCGAAATTCCAATAGCCGTGCTTTTGTTCAGCAGGCGGCGGCTCCTTTGAGGGAGAGAGAATCAGAGAGTAGTGAATCAGTAAAGGTCGGAGCTATTCAAGAGCTAGTTACTCAGTACAGGACTGCCCTCGCCGAGCTGACTTTCAATTCCAAACCGATCATTACTAACTTAACTATTATAGCTGGCGAGAATTTGCAGGCTGCCAAGCCTATAGCCGCCATTGTCTGCTCAAATATTCTCGAGGTGATTCCAGCTTTAATAGTAGTGCTACTATGATGCTTCATGCTTGAACTGTAAAGTGAATGGATAAAAAGATTTATTTATTTTTGATTTTTTTTTTCAAATTAGAAATTAGTGTAGCTGATTTTCTGTTATGATCAGTATCTAATATCAATTAAAGAAGTTTTTGGGATTAATGGATTATTTGTGTTTTCATAATTCAAATTAATTTACTTTTTGTCAAAGGTTTTTTTTTTGTGTGCTTGTTATGGACATGTGATGTTAACAAATCCAGTATTTGCGGTATTCTAAGGTTGACCTATCAATGGGTTCACCTTATATGCTTTGTTATGTGATGTAATGAGCATTATGGAATGGTTTAATGAGTAGTTAATTGACAATTTGTGGATAAAGATAATTTATTGCTGTTTTCAATTCCAGGTCTTCTCATCTAGGGAGTCTTTCAAAATTTATCATCCTTTTTCTCTAATGTTGATTTATTTTAACACTCTGCCCATCCATATTGTCCGGGATGGCTACTTGAGTTCAATATCTTCAGTTTGGCTAGAAATGGTTACTATGCACTTGAAAGCAATTACGCTTGGATGTACCTTCTGGTGTTCATGTAATGTCCATCCTTTCAATCTATGTTCTAATTGAATGGCTGAAGGCTCATACTATATGTTTTATTGTGCATAGTTTGGGGTGAAGACTTGGCACTATTTATAATAATGCTCTCAGGTTTGTTATAAGAGATTCCATAGAGGATTTGATTGCAGGAACTGTGAATAATCTGGATATGATTGTAGGATAGATGGATTTAAAATTGTTGCACTTGCTTTGCTTTCGGAAAGAAGTAGCATTTGATTTGTAAGCTCCTGCATTATTTTTGGAAGAAATAACATTTGATTTCCTAGTCTGATTTCTTTCTTATGGCAATGTATTTTCATATATCTATCTTTGATCTTTATCTTGTTTATTCTGGACGGAGGGGTACCTTCTACTTCTACCTACTTCTACTGTGGTGTCAAATAATAATTTATGTGGTGTCTCCTTTTCATTCTTTATGCTTATGCGTTAGTAATATTTGTGCATTCCAATTTGGAAGTCATGCTAGTGGGAGGTGGAAAAATACTTCAGCATTCTGTCATCTGAGCAATTTTAGGCAATGCCTCTAACAATATTTAGGCTTCAGGGTTGAGCAAGAGAAGAATCAAAGCTTATTTTTAAATATAGAAATAGAAGTTAATCATCTCTGTCCTGATTATGCTCAGCTTTATGGCTCAACATGCTGTCTGCTAGATGTTCAGCTCGTGACTTCAAAGTTTCATTGCATAAATTATGTTAAAGCATTATTCTACATAAAAGTAGGAGTTGCAGATGGGAGTGTGCTAGCTTGGATCATTATGTGAAGTAGCTGACTAGAAGGTGTAATTGTTATTATTGTCAAGGGGTGACATAGAAATAGCTTGTTCTCAAAATGCGTATGTCAGAACAGTAGAAGATGTATAATTACGCATAGTAATGTTATATTCGTCTTTAGGTTGAAACTGTATTTATTTATATTGAGGACTTAACTAAAACTTAGAAGAGTTTTGGCAAACATAGTACGGTGAAATAGGCAAACTAGAGCTGAGACACTAGGGTGAGTTACTAGGGCATTCTTTTTGTACAATGTATCTGCCGTCTTAGACAAGACATGTACTCTGTAATATTGTTTCTATCGAGTTGAAAGCTTGAGTTCGAATATTGTTTAATTACTTCAGCAAGACACTCGTGTTTCTCCTCCTTTTTGTCATTCTGTAATTGTTGTCAAGAATTTGCTTAATAGTTAATATTGGAAGGTTATACTGAATAAGTGTTTTCATGATATTGTTGCCACTCTACTAGCGTCAGCAAATATTTGCCTACTTTTTGTTGTGTGCTCTCTAGGTTCTAGGACAAAGTTCAATCAGTCAGCTGTTTGAAGTGTATTAGGCTAATGCACAACGTATCTGACAGTAAAAATTATTTACAGGTCCCTACGGAGCAAAAACTTCCATCTCTATATCTTTTAGACAGTATTGTGAAGAACATTGGAAGGGATTACATAAAGTACTTTGCTGCAAGACTACCTGAGGTTAGATTTTTAGTCATGTATGGTGTCTTATTACCAATACCAAGAAAAAAGGGAAAAAATGTAAAGTCTTGTCACTGTTTTTATGAAAAATGTTTTATGTCTGCCTTTTACCTTTTATATAAGAAATAATGAATAGTACTATGTTTTTGAGCTCCCATTTTGTATTTATTGATGTGTATTTGATAATATATGTATGAGAAATAAACTATTTTTAGCAAGTGTGAGAAATAAAACTATATTATTGAATCCCATTTTGTAATTTCTTTGATCCATATTTGTAGTAATAAAATTTATTGGGTTTACCATGCCCATTTTTATTTGTTCATCTGCCAATAAATGATTTCGTTCAAACTAGCAGTCAATTAATTAGCCAGACAACCACTTTTTAGCTTTGCCTATTTTGGCCCATCTTATAGGTTTTCTGCAAGGCATACAGACAGGTTGATCCTGCAGTACACCCTGGTATGCGGCATCTATTTGGAACTTGGAAAGGTGTATTCCCTCCTCAGCCGCTTCAGATGATTGAGAAAGAACTTGGTTTTCAACCTGTTGTCAATGGTTCAGCTTCAGGAAATACAGCATCAAAGCCTGATTCACAGTCTCAGCGTCCAGCTAACAGTATTCATGTAAATCCAAAGTATTTAGAGGCAAGGCAGCGTCTTCAGCAATCAAGCAGGGTAAGGGAAGCCTAATATTCTTCCCCTTTTTGCTCGGTATATATATGTTCCTCTCATATATTTGGTCTGCTGATCTTATTTGATGACTTCTATGCCAAAGTCATTTCTTGAATTAAAGACTTAGCAAGCTTCCTTCAAACCTTGCGTCCTATGTTTGAGTTTCCTCATTTATTTTAGGTGTTATATTGATAAGTTTCTCAACGCTGATCACAGTAATAACAACTTCAAATTTACATTTTGGAAGCTAGGCCCACCAAGAATACCACCAAGATCTTACCATGATTGTGCCCCTAAATGTTGTTGCATATTTTTCTCTTTAAGAATTAACAACCTATTGACCATTTGGTTTCCTTTTACTGCTATGTATTATATTTAGCAGCACTTTGTGTCATAAATTTAATCTCTGCAAACATTACAAACAAATGCACGTGCACACACAATTCACTTGCCTACATTAATAAAGAGTGGATGATCCTACTACGATGATGAAATCAATGCAGAAATTATAATTGTGAACTTTCCTATATCTTGAAATTTTTATCTCACATCTACCTTGCACTAACTTTTTCTTCCTTCACTTGGCCTAATGTGCTGAAGGCAAAAGTAACTACCAATGACATAACTGGGAGCCTCATAAACTCACCTGATGATACAGAGAGACTGGAGAGAACCAAACTTAATTCTGCGAGACACCGAGCTGATCCTCGTCTTAAGATGCATGTACGAGAAATAGTACTCGAACTATCCTAAGTGTTATGTATCATTACATATTGCTTACTGTATTGTAAATTTTGCAGAATATTCAGCGTCCTCCAAGAGATGCAGTAACTGAGCCTGTTCAGGAGAAGAGTTCAGCATTTGGAGAGTATGAATATGCTACTGAGCTTTCTAGGCAATCAGGCTTGGGAATACGAAAAACCAATGATAGGGTTACAGACCAAGGATTTGACAAGACCTGGTTTGGAGCTGACAGCGGTATTACAGAGACGGTATCCAGCCAAAGAAATAATTTTGACATCAAGCTTGGGTTTCCGAATTATTCAGCCCCTAGATCTGCAAACAATGATGTGAAGTCACGTCTTACTGACAGCCTTTTGAGTAGTAAAAGCAGCACTGGGATTGATAGAAGTTGGAAGAACTCTGAAGAAGAGGAGTATATGTGGGATGACATGAACTCTAAATCAACGATTCATGGTGCAAAGCGCAAGTCTCAGAGAGATCCTCGGTTAACTGATGATTATGAGAGATTGGTAAGTTTACCGAAGGAATGTTGGAGTCTTAATTTTTGAAATCTGATATTTTAATATTTTTTCTGTTACAGTTACAATTTTTCTGTTAAAGTAATTGCAACTTGCTATTCTAAATTCTCTGAAGGAAAACATAAATTAAGATTGTGAATTTCTTCTTTGAAAGCTCATTTTGTATCAGTTGCTTGGTCTGAATACCAACATTTACAGGAATAGAAAAGTATACATATTTAAACAGATGCGCTACATATTTTATTAGGATAAGTGCTAGTGTATGGGACCTATAATATGCAAGTATGCAATAAATCTGCTTTTGGACATAGAAATAATCACTGATTCGACTTTTCAATTAGATTTTTTCTGTTGGGGTCAATATGGTTTGTTGTAATATGTTTGAGGTGGAACTCTTGTGTATTATATTTGTTTGTTTTCGTGCCTTGTTTGCCTTTACGGTACCAAATTATTGATAAAGCATACTATTCCACCCTTTAACAAATTGGTCAATAACCAATTTAATGAATGTCGTTGTAGTCTTTTGTTATTTTATGTACTATAGAATGTTATTAATATTTTTTAGTGTTTTATTTCTAAAATTATATTACTAATAGTATGCACCATCAAAGATTGTTCAAAAGTTTATATTTAATTTTCTTAGATAACATTATTTATTTATAATTACATAATAAATTTGTTCATAACAACCGAGATTAAAATAGGATAATACTCGTATTCAGATGTTTTAGACAGATAATTATCAAACACATCATTTCATTTCATATTTAGATATTCTACTCAATTTAGCTCATTCAGATTATTTTATACATTCAGAACTTTTCATTCAGTTTTATCAAACAACCCCTTAGTTAGGAGATGGTGTGCATATGAAGATAAACTTCAATCGAAGTATTTTTTACTTACCTGAGGTCCAGTTCAGGAGTCTCCAAAAGTACTTCAGATGCGCGTCATTTTGCTCTCCTCAGATGGTTTAAATAGAGTTTTCTTTTCTTTATTTTAATATCTTTTTCTTTTAAGAAAATTTCTATTCTGATCCAAGAGGAACCAATATGATAGCAAAACAGAAATCTAATGATTCTTTCAAACTCACTCAAACATGAAGCAAGTCAACCTTAACCTTGGTTGAGTAGTTTTGGGATTCTTACAAGCCACCTCCTATATTTATTGGAAAACCAGTGATCTTTGGTTATTTCAATTTTCAGCCAACAGATATCACCAATTGTTGTCTTCACCAAATAAGAATTTTACTAATATAGTGATATATAAATTGTAATATTTTTTTGGGTCGACTTTGCTTGGATTATTGTATGATGTGAGACACAACTCAGAATGTTTTATGACAAATTTTGCACTGATTACATATGCCATTTGCAGGATTTTCAGAACCCCCTCCTAAAACCACAGGTTCTACATGAATTTGGGTCAAGGGTTGATAGAGAATCTTCCACTGATTCATTACTGTCAGAACAGAAAGACCAAACAGCTTTTGGAAATCGTAACTCATCGCTATTGTCAAGCGAGCCCCGTATGGTGGATGGGATGAGCCATTCTGGGTCAGGTCGAATTGTTTCAGGCCATTCAGAAGGTTACCGTACCTCTTTGAGTGGGTTGTCAACAAATGCAAATTCCCTGGCAAAGATGTCTTTTCCATCACCAACTAACCTTGGTTTTTTGACAAACACATTGTCAGGGTCCTCTGCATCTGTAATAGGGCAACATCTATACTCTACAGAAGCTGCATCGCCATCTGGACAATCACTCGTGCAGCAGTGTCCACCCTCACCTTCGTTCTCAATACACCATTCCCCTCAAGAACATTTAAAAGCTCCAACTCTGCCTCGTGCCGATATAAGAACTTCTCAAATTTCAGGACTATCGAACTTAGGACTGCATGGTCAGCTCCCTCGAAATCTCGGAATGCCAACTCAGACCAATAGCTCTCAAAAGCCGCAACCCGTAAATTTTCAGGTTTCTTCTATGAAACCTTCTTTTCAACAGAGGCATCATATTCCTTTTCTACAACAGCTTCTGCCTGAACCCACACAGTATGATCCTTCTGTTCCATCCCACAAACTGCAAATACCTCAGATTCCATTGGCTGAGAAACCCTCAACAATAGAGAAGACTTCATCTGATCATTCAAGTCCTCTCGCTTCAGAAAACCCAGGACAGTCGAGTACAAGTTGTTTATTGGCTGCTATAATGGAGAGTGGAATTCTTGGTAACAATTCTGGTACTGGTAGCATAATACCCAATTTGAGCTTTCACGATGCTGATGCATCAACTTCTCAAGCATTTGTGCAGCCTCCTCTACAATGCGGTCCTCCCCCGACTCAATTAGGGGCCAAGGTTACATCAGCATCTCTTGTAAGCCGACCTTCTCATGAAATCACATCAGTTTCCACAGCTCTTCCTCAGAGACAGGTAAAACAACCCCACGCGCCATGTGGCCCTCCTCCCTCCTCTCTTGTAGGTAGTGCCCTGCAAGCTACTAATATGGTGAATGCTGCCTCTAACCCAGTATCAAGTCTTTTGAACTCATTGGTTGCGAAGGGCTTGATTTCTGCATCGAATACGGAATCTACTGCTTCTGGCTCACCCCATACTATTGGTAAGCCCCAGAGGCAGAGTCCAGAAGTTGTGGCCCTGAACCCTCCTTCAGCAACAATTTCCTCCCTTCCAATTTCTTTAACTGTCCCACTATCATCTACTAATGAAGAGCTTTCTATCTCAAAGACTTCTGCTAAGAACTCTGTTACCTTACCTGTTTCCAGATTGAAAGAGATAAAAAATCTCATTGGTTTTGAGTTTAAGCCAGATGTGATTCGGGAGTCACATCCAGTAGTAATCAGCGAACTCCTTGATGACCTTCCGCATCGGTGCAGCATTTGTGGTCTTCGAATCAAACTTAAAGAACTATTTGACAGACATATGGAGTGGCACAAGCTTAAAAATCATGTATCAGAAACTGCAAATAAGGCTTCAAGGAGATGGTATGTGAGAACTCTTGATTGGGTTGCCGAAAGGGTTTCTAGTGATGCAACCAATAACTTGTTGGAAGTTTCTGGTAAGGAATTGGAGAATGGTGGTGAGCAGATGGTTCCTGCTAATGAAAATCAGTGTGTATGTGTTCTATGTGGTGAGATGTTTGAAGATTTTTACAATCTAGCAAGGGACCAATGGATGTTCAAAGAAGCTGTTTACCTGACTCTCTCAACTAATGCTAAGCTTAAAAGTAATGCTGCAGCTCATGTTCCTATCGTCCATGCAACCTGTATATCAGAAAGTTCTATTCGTGATTTGGGACTAGACAACGATTTTAAAGTCGTAAGTTTTTGATGTTTTGGAGATAATATTCTGCTACATCTTTGACTTTCTTGGGCTTCGGTGAATTTTGTTTCTTATGTGCCTATAAACTTATAATATGATATAACTTGAATATTTTATTTAATGCTTTGTTTCTAATTGAAGTTCGGTAAATGCTTGGAAGATTTGTATCAAGTATTTAAGTATGGGGAGTAGCTACCGACTTAAAAAAATTAAGATAAACAATAGGCAGTAGCTATAGTCTCTAGGTCTCTATATTGGTCTGTGTGTTTTTTATTGCCGTTGATTTTTATAACGTCTACTGCTGTGATGGGTTTGATGAACCACAGGTTAACCATTTTGTTTATTAGGTCGTCTTTGTTCTTTTAGCTGCGTAACTAGCATCCAATGCTAATTCTAGCTACACATGGTGCGTTACAAACAAATTCCATCACTAGTGAATTCCTGGTTCATTTTATCACTCTTGATTTCTTAAGCAGTTACTTAAATCTTATGCCATGTTTGTTTGCAAAAAGCATATTTGGGATTGGATTATTTGTCTTAATTTAACACTACTTCAGACTATTTAATCAAGAGGATTAGTAGACCCTCAATGCAGGACTATTAGTCCCTCAATGCAGACTATTAGTCCCATAAAGCCATTTAATAGCTTAAAATGGAGGAGACTATTAATCTCACATTTATCATGGGATTATATAGTCCATCATAAATAGCCTTAGAAATGACAAAAAATAGTCCGCAAGACTATTTAAAGGACTATTAATCTCTCATCATGGGATAAAATAGTCCGAAGTAGATTAAGACAAATAGTTCAATCCCAAACATACTTTTGGCAAACAAACATAGCGTTATAGTTAGCTCATCTTAAAATATAGTATGGAATATCTTCATGTTGAGATCTAAGAGAATGAACTTAAAACTATCATTGATTTTGTCTACTGATTTGTAGATTCTGAGCACCTGCTGATTTGTAGCAGTGATCTATGTCTCTTTCTTTAGTGGATCTATCTTTTATGTTTGTTTAGTCCCTTCAATTCTTATGCTGTTTCTATGTTTACATCTGTTTCTTCCCAACTCCCCTACCCTTTAGTAATTGGAATTTCTTCTGTTAATTTAATTTTACAAAATTAGAGGGTTTTCTGCCTACTCCTTTTGTTATTGTGATGCTGGGCTTTTCTCTTTCTTCATTTTAGTTCTCTCACCTTTATGTTTTAGGCTCTGTTTTGGAATATATGGTTCTTTGATTTCTTTCTAATGGATGAATGGTGTCTCTTGTTTTATTCGCAGGAAAAGGATGCATAATGTGCTAGTCGGATACTATCATATTGCTTACGCGAGGATAGAGAAGCCAAAAGAGAATGTATCCAGGTTCATTATTCAATGCCCATATGTCCGATGTTCCTTTTATGCCAATTCACCTATGTCTTCAAAACTGGTGTCTAGATTTTCATATTACTTGTGCCTTTGCTAGACCCCCCTACCCCTCTGCCCCTTAATTTTCAATTGAAAGGAATATATAGATGCCAGATGGTTTCACAATCAATTTCTTCTTAAATGTGGTTGACGCGTTAATTTTTATTTATGCTTGTTCATTTTGTTTTTTGTTTCCTCCTTCCAATTTTTGGCATTGTTAAAGCAAACTCTGGATCAGATTCCAGCATCTATTGCTAGCAGAATAACAAAATCACCTGTGTGACATATCTTCAAGCTCACCTCCAATTAAGCTGAAGGCATGTAGGTGTACCATTAGAATAGTCAATGAGATTGCACATCTTTATTTGTTATTCTCTCCCCTAGTTATATGGGGATTCACTGTGTTAATTGAACATCGTCTCCTAGAAGTACTTCTTTCAGGAACAAATGATGGGTTTTCTTCTAATACATAACTAACATAATAGAACTAGTTTGCCTTTTAATTACCAGATTGGTGTTGGTAATGGTCTTTCAGGTTCCTTGGATGCTTGCATATCCCTTCTTTTCAATTGTCAGCCTTAGAAGGCTTCTTAAATTTCTTGACGTTCTTCGAATTGGAATCACTTAGCTCAAGACTCACAGCTGTAGAGCTTGCGGTGGAAATTTTTTAATGCTTTCAATTTAGCAGCAATTTACTTTTTGATAACAATATATAGTCAAGAAAAAAGAAAAAGAAAAAAAGGAGATAAATTTTCCAAAGCAGCGGCCCTGTTTAAATAAACAGAGGCTTCGTTCTGTGGATTTTGTTATTGTGACGGAGAATCAAAGCTTTAAGATGAGAGAAAATAAAACATATGCTTCATGACGGTCATTACACATTCAACTCGGTTATGAATTGTGTTTTTTTTCTTTTTATTGTTTTTAAATCAAGAAATTGTTTAGACTTCAGTTGAGATGATCTCGGGCAAAGGTACAAAATTGCTCAAGGTTCCGTTAGTTCATTAACTTTTTTTTTCAAAAGTACCATTGACGTTATAAAAATCAGCCTAACTATGCCTTCCAGCTAAACAAACGAGTTTAGTGCACCACCATCAATAAAAAGTTTGAGTTTGACAAATCTCTCCCCTCCTTTCTCTATTATCTCTCCTTGGATCCTAGATTACGTCATCTTTATGCAAGCTCCAACAAAACCTTCTTCGCACGGTGAAGGAGAATTGGTTTACATTATTATTATTATTATTATTATTATTATTATTGAATTTTGGGTTTTACCTGTTCTCCTTGACCGAATATTTCCCTTTTAGGTTATCAACTATTCTTGTTTGCTCGATATTCATACATAAAATTGATCAATTTCATTTGGGTATTGCTAATTTTGTCTTGAATTAATGTGTATTGTTTATTATTGGGTGTTCGATCTGTTTCTTCGGGTGGGTTTTGATTAAAATATTGCATAATTAGTTATAAACTTTAATTGGGTTTTGGTTATTTGGTGTTATATTTGTTTGGGATTAGTTTATTTGGATTATTGGACATTTATAGTTGGTTTCTGGTTCAAGAATGTCAGGAGGGATGGATGAATTTGGTGAGGATTGATGTGAAATTTGTTTGATTTGAAGGGTTTTTGATTATTTGAGTGGTTATCTCTTTTCCCCATCTCTTTTGGGCATTTGTTTATGTATATGGTTATTACCTAAGAGGAGGCTTGATTTGTGAACATTTCCTGGTGGTCTCATGCCATTGATGTCTTTTTGGTTTTTGAGCAGAAAGATTTGTCATTTTGTATTCCAAGAGATAGATGAGAATAGTTGCCTAGTTCCTATATTATCTATCATTTTATTCAATGGTTTTAAAAATCAAACATTTAAGTGATGTAGGTCTTCGAGGTACCTACCATTGATCCAGCAAAAGAAGACGGTAACCTGGATGGTATAATTTAGAAAATCATGAAACAGGCGGAGATGATATTGGAGTCGAGAAAAAGGAAAAGATCTAACAGCCAAATGGAAAGAAATATGAATGACAGTCTCATGGGAGTTCGAGGAGATCTTCATCAAATTTATTCAAACTGTTCTTCTATCTGAGATCCCAACTCCTCATAATAAGGGCTACATCAGTTGGTGGCTCTCCAGTTTTCCAAACATTCGTATACTTTTTCCTCGAGAATTGACTCGTAACTCTGTTGATTTGCAATCATCCTTGGTATGAAAGCTCAAATAATCTCCATTTTCAGACTTTGGAATTCTCATTTGTCTGACTAATCTATTCACCCAAGCAGCTGATTCCCAAAATAGGCAACTACTATCTTGACTCAGCATTGTGCTACCCTTGAAGAAGAATTTGGAAACCTCAACCTTGAAAACTTTCCCCAACCCTTGTCTAGCACCCATCAAATTTTTACCCCCTTAGATGAAGAAATTCATGTCTACTCGAATCTGTTATACTCCCTCCTATTTAGATTAAATGACGTTTTAGAGAGTTTAATTTTATTCTATACAAGTGTCGTTTTGGAATTTCTATGCAATATTGCACTATTTTTTTCTAATTTACCCCTCAATTTATTATGCTTAGTAAATGCAATTCTATGAACCTTTTTACCTACAATCAAAGTTCTAATAACCCATTAATTGCCTTCATCTTTGACCATTGTGGAAAGAGAAATAATTAATTAAGGATACAAAAGACATTTATGTTATTACTTAATAAGTGTGCTTAACTCTAAAACATCATTTAATCTGAATAGGAGGGAGTATTAATCTTCTGTCCTAGGGCCTCTATATCCTATGACTCAATTACTGTTGCTCATACACTAGTATTCTCCTCATACACCAATATTAATAACTAATACTTTCTCCTATTCAGATTAAATGACATTTTAGAGTTAAGCACACTTATTAAGAAATAACACAAAGTGTCTTTTATGTCTCTAATTAATTACTTCTCTCTTCACAATTGTCTCTTCTCATTCTTTACAATTGTACATAATTAATTATTTTTCTCTCTACAATTGCATTTACTAAGCATATTAAATAGAGGGGTAAATTAGGAAAAAATAGTGCAATAATGCATAGAGATTTCAAAAGGACATTTATATAAAATAAAATTAAACTCCCTAAAATGTCATTTAATATGAATAGGAGGGAGTATTAATAACTAAAATTAATATTAATATTAACTAACTAATAATATTACCAATCTGAATCATAGTTTTCACATTAGTTAGTTGATATTATTATTAATATTAAAATTAGTTAATAATATTATTATTAATATTAATATTAGTTAGTAATATTATTTTAGTTAATAATTTTTTTAGTTAGTTATCACTATTAGTAATATTATTCATATTAATATTAGTTAGAAATATTAGTTAATAATAATATTAGTATTGATATTAATATTAATATTAGTTAGTTACTATTAATATTAATATTTATATTAGTTAGATATATTAATAATAGTTAGTAATATAAATTGGGACGAATGACAAAAAAATTGACAAGACCAATATGGCCAGCCAGTCTGCCGCTACATGTTGTAGCGACATGCATGATCTTTGATTATTATAATAATTAATAAATAATAATATTTCATTATTTGACCCTTTAGTAAATATTCCTGCCGCTAGCGGTAGTGCCTTTATTTTTTTCAATCTCAACTATTAAATATGTTAATCAACGTTGGAGATGATGGTTGCTGGAATAAGTAATATTTTTATAATTCCCATATTATCCTCAATTTTTAATATAATAAATTTTAAATTACAACTCATGTCCTCAATTTTAAATTTTCTATTCTTTTCTTTTAAAAACTCAGAAACAACACAAAGGAAAACTTCAAGTTTTCTATTCTTTTCTTTTCTGTTCTAATTTAAGCTTTCTATTCTTTTCTTTTCTGTTTAAAACTTAGAAACAGAGTGTAAGAGTTTAGTTTATATGAATTACATTATGAATGAAATATGAAATAATCTGTTAGTTTCCAGTAGGCACACTAGATCTAGAAGGAGGGAAGGGGGAGGGGGAGGGGTTGAATAGATCCTTTTAATTCCAAATATTTTTATGGTTTATTTTGTATTACTGATAATTTAGCATTTGACAAACATAAAAATATTTTCAAGCACAGCAGAATAAGTAAAAGATCCCTTTCATTGATATATCCATAATCATACATACATTATTCGTAGAGTTAGTTCAGTGGTAAGCAGTTAAAACATACATAGCAGTTATAACAGTTAATGTACATAAAGTAAAAGACAAAAGATTTTAAGTGGTTCAGAGACTCAAGCTCCTAATCCACTCTTCTGCTTTCAACTAGCTGGATTTCCACTAAGGAAGGGCAGCACCCTGAATCGCTAAGATTCCTTCAAGGCCAGCAGCCTTGGGACTTCAGTTCACTAAGAACTCTTCAAGGCCAGCAGCCTTGGAACTTCTCTAGTTCCCTAGAAACTCTTCAAGCCCAGCAGACTTGGAACTTCATTTAATCCCTCCGGACAAGGACCCCTCAGGCCTTGGCTTCTTGTTGTTGAGTTATTTGTTTGTTTGTTGGAGTTGGAGTTGGTGCTGAGCTGCTAATATGTCTTTAAGGTCTGAACATCTTCTGTACTTAGCAGCTTGGCGTGATCATCTTTGAAGTGAAGTTGAGTGTTGCATGATGCTCAACTTCTTCAGTTACTCAACCACTTCTGATGATCCCTTGATGAACTGCCTAGAAGATCATTCCTCTTGATACTTGATGGCTGCGCATGATGGGTTTCTAAGATGACTGTAAGCTCTTCTGCTAGGTACTTAGAAATTTTCTCATGTTTGCCACCATGTTGGCGTTGGTGATCTTCTTTCTTGATACTTGATGCCTTCTCATGATGGACTTGCTAAGATAACTGTGAGCTCTCCTCTATGGTACTTAGAGTCTTCTCATAATGGACATCAAGATGACATTAATGCTCTTCTATCTCTCGGCAGTTCAGAACACTCTTTTTATAGTAGAACTCTCACTTCTACTTATTTCTTTTTCTGTCTCGAAGTGTTCTTGGTGGATCGTAGAGTGAGTCTTCAGACCTTCATTGGTCACTCACTATTTACGTTGGTTAGATCAGTCCACCACTTCTCCAAACTCAGCAACTCTAGCAACCCTCGATCTTTGAAGCTCTTGCTGATTTATACTCCTTCCCAATCCTTCCGTTGGAAAGTAGCCGTTGAAATCTATTCAAATATCTTCACAGATCTCGAGTTGACTGAGGTAGACTGCAGATGTGACATGTCATACTTTTCTGACACTGCAGTTTACTGTTTCACCTACCCCGTCAGAGATGTCACTTTAATATCTTGGGCAGGTCGAAGACTTTATTTCCTCCTTCTGATTTCTCGATCAGAGGTTGTCCTTTTGCATCGATGCTCTCAATAAGCTCTTGTCCGAATATTACCCTTCAGATTGAACCATTGCCAATGCTTCAATCTCCAGTTATTCGAACTCTACGATTCTGATGCATGTCTTCATGGACCTGATTGTAGTGTCTTGTTGACTGGTAGAGACAACACTACGATCTTGAAGAGTGTTGATTGGATCTTCAATGTAGAATACCTCTTCCTTCTCTTGTGTAGTGCTTCAACACTTCTGTTTGCCTCAGCAGCTCTCAGATACTGATGACTTGACTTCTTTGTTCTGGCCCCTTCTGAATAGCAAGACACTTCAGATTTGTGGTGTGTCTAGCTCGCTTTCTCCTTGTGATCTTCAGTTCACTTATTATCAATGGACTGACCCAATGCTTAATCACTTTAGCCTTGTTCTTCAAAAGCTGTCCATTATCTCTGTATGCACTCCATCAGTTCTTTCTTTGTTTGGCAAACACTACGATCCTGGTTACTTCCAAGATCGTTGTCTTCCGTCTACTTGACAGCTACTGCACTTGCTGACTTTCCTTAGTCAGTTACAGAAGTCTTCTTATGATCTCCTTGTGGAAGACTTCATCTCGAATAGCTTCACAACTCAATCTTGATGTTGATTGGGTTGGTGCTTAGATCTTCTGTTAGCTTGCATGCCATTCGTTGAGTGCTTTCTGGTTTCCTTCAGGTGGGATGTATCTTTGCAGTATCAACTGGAGGCTTCATTCCTTTGGATATTCTGGGAGTGCTCATTTGTTAAGAATCATATTAGCTTTACGATTCTGCCTTGACGTTGTGAGCACATATGTTGAAGTCTCAGTTCTACACTCTACGATTCAGCTTCGGCTGTGCAGACACTGCGACTCCGAGATCAGATCTTGACACTCTACGATTTCTGTCGTTGTGTTTGTTGTCTTCATCTGATCTTGCTCGACTACGATCTCTGCCTCTAATATGATCAGTAGACTCTACGACTCTGAGTGTAGTCTACGATTCTTGACTTGGCTTTGGTAGATACTTGGTCGGCTCGTAGGTAGGCTGTCTCTACGATTTTGAACATGACTTCCTCAGTAGACTACGGCTTCGAGGAAGTGCTACTCGACACACTACGATCTTTCCTCATCTCTCTTGGCAATCTACGAACTCCGAGATCTACTATCTTGTAGACTACGATTCTGCCTTGATAGCTCTCGAGTTTTCCTTGACTCACCTGACAGACTACGATTTTTGGTGCAGTGCTCGATAATCAGACAAGCCTATCTATTACATCATAAGATCAACCTAACATGATTTATCTTTCTATATTTATAGTCCTTGTACATCATTTCTTTTTAAGGATTTTACAAAGCTGTTTTACTTATGTAGGATCAACCTAACACATTTGATCAATTCATTCTAAGTCCTTGTACATATGTTTCTATTATCTATCAAAGGACTTTACAACTTTTCTTAATGCAAGCATACTTGTATATTCATTCATATATATATATATATCATAATCAAATAATATATAAATAGGAATATCATTCACATGCTTATTCCTGACAATCTCCCCCTATTTGATTATGACAAAAACAATAGGTGTATATGCATGTCATGAATTAATCTTATATACAGTGAGCAACTGTATTTCTAAAACAGACAATCATGAATGTCATTTATAATGATGTGGAATTTAATACACTGATATTTTACATCCTGGATCCAGAACATACCTAACTAGTTAGAGATGTACCTCTTTGGTTCCATGTATGCTTCCAAGATGTCTGTTGATCAGTTATTTATCTGTTTGATTCCTTTACTCCTGCCCCCCCTGGGATGTGGAGCTATTCATTTCTTCTTTTTCTGGTTCTGGCTCCCCCTCAGCCTTAGGCTTATCATCCTTTGGCTCCCCCTTAGATGATGATTTAGCTCCCTCTGGTGTTGTCTTCCACTACAAGAAAAAGGTCTATCAGCGACCGCCTATCAGCGACCGCAATCGGTCACGGATAACTATTAGCGACCGAATGCGGTCGCTGATAGCCGACGCATAAAATCTGGTCGCTGGGATGTACATCAGCGACCACTATTAGCGACCGATATATCTGCGACCGATATGAGCGACCGAAATGAAAAATCCGGTCACTAAGCTTAGTCAGCATGGTCCAAGGCCAAAGCTGACGTGGTCCACGTGGCAGCGACCACTATCAGCGACCGCAAGCGGTCGCTGATACCATCAATTGTTTAGCCATTGCTAATAACTATTAGCGACCGCATGCGGTCGCTGATATGAAAAAAATAAAAACCAAATTTTTGCTGTTTTGCAGAATTCCCAAAAACCTGTACCTATTTTGTACCTGCTTTATCCCAACACACATACATAACAAGATAAACAGCATACACAACAATATAAACATCCATCGTCCACCAACACATACACCAAACTAGTATATGAACCTTTAAAAACCAATATGATTTGAATAAATATAATAACATTTTAAAACTTGTTTAAGTAACATACAAACATCCAAAGAATGAATATACAAGTACAAGCTTATACTATAACTACAAAACTGATCTAAAACAGGTACGTCAATCATCATCGCCTCCTTGATCACCCTGTAATTAACAAAATAATAAAACAAGTTACAAATATAGTAACTATGTTGATACTGGTATATATTACGACAATACATACAACAAATTGATTATATACCTCGTCGCCATCCCCATGTTGTCCTGCTGCTGCTGCTGCCGCTACTGCTTCAGCTAACTCCTCAGGACTCAGAGCCCCTAGTATCTTCAGAAGATCTCGATCTCGACATATAGCTCTCACACAGTCAGCCGGAGTATGAACAGCTGGATGGCTTGATGACTGTGAAGACTGGGTAGAAAAGTAGCCTGAGCCACTGAAGGATGGGCGTCGTCGTTGTCCTTGACCTATAATGTAGTTCTTCTTCACAACAGACGCCATTTCCCACAACTCTTGATCAATAGGCGGACATGGAGTGCCTTCAGGATAGCGCTCATTCAATAAACGCTTATAAGTATCCTGTCATTATGTTAACGATTAAATAGTTAAAAATAAATTTTTTAAGCATTGATAAACAAGATCAAATTGTTAAAACTTATTACCGCTATCTGGATATCATCAGGCAGACCATCACGGGTGGCCACGTACACATCCAACCAATGTATAGGTTGACCTTGAGACTGAGACTCCTATACAAAAAATGCTTAAAATATTACTAAGTAAAAATGTGATATTTTCTACAATTCATGATTGTAAACATATTAAAACTTGTAAATACGTACCCTGGCAGTGGTATGCTGCAACTGTGAAATACTGCCGCCCTTGTATGTTCCTTTAGCCTTTTCGCCACCGGGTACACCCGAGGATTTGTTGGTGACGGCAGTCTTTCGTCTTTTCACCCAGCTCTCAGCTCTCCATTGGGCACACATCTCAGCCCATATGGACTGGATGCACCACCAGGGGCTATGCTCGTGCATGTAATCCTCTCCCTGGACTGGATGGTCGATCTCGGTATTGTGAAGGACTTTTTATATTTCTTTGTTCAAATTGTCTTTGGTACGGACCGCACACTTCTGCCAGAATAATGTCTGTATCACTGAAGCCTGCGCGTCCTCCTATCTATACCGTTTCTGCAAATAAAACAACAATAATAACATTACTAAACAATTATCCTTTGAATATTATATTATCTGTTATAATTAAAAAAAACATACCTGAAATTCAGCCCAAACAGCATCCTTGTGGGCGATAGGTGTGCTCGCCCACATAATCACAGGTGTAGGCCAATTTTGTAAACACAGCTGTGATATGCACTTGACGATCTTATTATCTGAAAAATCACTATAATATACAATAATTTACATCAACGATAAGTAAATATTTTAAAGCAATTTACATCTAAGTTATAATACTTATGAACATTTTTCAAACTTATACTTATAATACTTAAAAAAAATTCGCCATAGTCTCCCCTACAATATAGACTAGCCACATGCACGACGACATGCATATTTGGACAATGTGCACATTGCATGTGGTTTGACAATCTTATCATTAGGAGATTCATAAAGTTCTAATCCAGGACGCTTACAAATATCTTTCATGTCCAAACGTGCCTTATCGTTATCTTTTGTCTTCCCCGTAACATTCATCACGGTGTTAAACACATTGTCAAACACATTTTTCTCAATATGCATCACATCTAGATTATGACGAATCAAATTTGTAGACCAATAAGGCAGTTCCCAAAAGATGCTTCTCCGAACCCAGTTATGAGATTCGCCAAACCCATTGATTATGTTTGTGGCATCAATCTTACTAAATGAGATAACTGACAATCTCATCACACGATCTCGCATCTCCGTTCCCGACAATCGCGGTGTAGGCATATCATTGTCTACTTTTCCTTTCCTGAAGTGTTCTCTATTTCTTCGAAACGGGTGATCTACCGGCAAGAACCGACGATGACAGTCCAACCAACAAGGCTTTCGACCTTTTGATAGATTAAACAACTTTGTATGCTCCATACAATATGGACAAGCCAACTTCCTGTGTGTACTTCATCCAGCTAATGTGACGCCCCCAAATCCGGGTCTATTCAAACCCGACAGATGGTGCTACACGGTACTACCATTCATTCATTCATTCATTCAATTGAATTGTCTCAAAAGGACTAATATAACTTCTATATAACCAAAATAATATTACATTCCCAGGTTTTTTGTAACCCATTCGTTTGTTCTTGTCATAATATCAAATATATTATAATCGTTCACCTATACTATTACATAAGTAATCTAAGGGTTTGTCTTCGCCTTGCCCTTTTCCTTGCCTGAGCCTTCGGTCCGCTCGATCTTAGCTGTGTTCATATGGTTCAAGCAAGAGTGAGCATGACTAGCTCAACAAGTACTACAATTCTAATAAACAACATGCTTGAAACATAGAACTCATATATCTTCAGTAACTGAACAATAGTTATGAAGTACTATCGATAATTCAAAATAGCACTTCTTTTCATTCAAAACATTTTACAACAACAATATTCAGTAGAATATCAACTAAGGCTCGGAACTATGAGCAGTTCATAATTTCTTTTGAAAAGGACAACCCGACACTAAGTCTGTATGTCCGACATAGCTTACGAGCACTTCTGGGTGATCAGCCCATAGTACTCTATGTTGATCAACATTATATTCATTAAACATGTATACGTTTAAGTTGTGGCAACCTCACGTGCCTGTCGTTAAACGATAAAAACATTTAAGCATACTTGGTCTTCGATTGAAAACCATACCAATGTAACTCGGTAAATATAAATCATGCTTGACAGAATCATATATAAGTCTAGCCGAAAGAATTGGCTTAAGACTTCATCATTCAAAACTTCATGCGAAAGAATACATGAATTACAAAACTTGTCCAGACTGAACTGGAACAAGGATTAGAATACTTGCCTTCAGCGTCTGCTTACTGATTAACACACGTACACTTTAAGTCTCTACGTTTCTACAATACATGATCATATAACATACCACATTACGTTATATATAATCAAGTATGTATACTATTATATCTTACCCTTCATCTCAATGTAAATCCTGACTTAGATCTACTATTATGGGTTTCCGGCTTTCATTATGTCATTCATGTTTCATTCATCTTTGCTTGATTATTAACTCTTAATCATCATTCATTAGTGTCTTACAAGTACCTTATAATGTTATGTTTATATCTCAGTTCATTACTAACAAGTTCCTTTTCATTCTACACTTGTAAACATTCTTGTCCATCAAAATTCTAGGACTGGCGCCGCGGCACCACATTAAACTCTGCATCTCGCGCCGCGGCGCGAGTTAGCAGTATGTACGGTTGTGGCCTCGCGCTACAGTGTGGGCTTTAAGGCTGTGAGTCACGTCGCGGCGCGGACTCTGTGCCTCAGATAATTTTGCAGATTTAAAAATTTTACGAACTTCCCGGACGCATAACTTCTTCGTTATAAGTCCGAATTGGTCCGTTCAAAAGCCTACGGTTCACAAATTTCATACTCTATGTGTTCATGCAAGAATTTTATCTATTTGACTTCGTTTGCTAAAATTTCACCTACGAGTTCATTTTTAACGAGAACGATAAACGTCCGTGAACGTTCAACGCTCGTTTCTTCGTTCTAAGTCGGAATTCGGTCATTTTTGAGTCCGCAACTCTATAATGCCAAATATGACTCGTCTCCATCAAAAACCAACATTTCCAACTTTAAACACAAAATACGGCTTCTATTCCGAGAATTTCACGAATTCGACGATAATCGTCCAATCGTGTAAATTCCGGCAAAACTGCATTCTTAATGATTTTAAATGAATTTCAACCAATATATGATCATCACAAGTTACTTATTACACTAACTTATAATTAAAGTAGGTTTTGACTTATTCTCATAAGTCAATGACTTAATCAACTTATGAACTACAATTCTTCATGCTTATGACTTACTATAAACTTAAGTCCATCAATCAATGTTCTCATACTATATTCAACATACTAATCATCATATGAAAACATATGATAAGTTCTTCATGGTTCTAGCAACTTATTAATGTTCAAGTTGTTTATCCAAATTATTCGGCTTAAGTTCATTCCTTATTAACCTATTACATGATCTTAGAATACAATCTCCCTTCTCTATCAATCCTCTCATAGAAGAGTTATTGATAAAAGAGATGAGTCTTACCCTTGAAGACTTCAATTCACTTTGGAAAACTAGCAAAGGTTGAAGTGGCTTATAAGTCTTAAGTGACTTATTCTCTCTACCAATTAAGTAGCTTATATTTGAGAGGAAAGTTGGATGAAAATAACAACCAACAAAATTTAAAATGAGGCTTGTATTTATAGGACACCAAAGGTTAGGGCATTTTAGACTTTAAAACATCCCACCTCCTTATTCCACCTCCTCATCCTCTACCTCCTTACTATTCATAACCTAGCCATTAAGTAACTTGCTAGCCACAATACTTGTTCATCACACTTTTTGTTTGCCCATCAAGTTTACCCATTTCTTACTAGGTTTGACCCATGGATCAAGGCTTTTAATTGGGCTTTGATAATTAATCTAACTACTTTCTTCATGGGCTTGTGCTACATAGTTTGGACTAATGATACATCAAACACTTGGGCTTGATTGTCACATTATATTGGACTTCTATATTAGGCTATTAATCCTACAAGTCCATTACCTTAATTTACATAACATAACATTTATACCCCACGTATAATCTTCATATACTAACTCGTATATTAATTCGTAATATACGTTATTTCATTCTTCATACATAATAGTACAATACATCTTATTATACTTACATCCATTACTTCATATAATGTATACACATTATATGATCACAACTTTATTTCCTTAATGCTTAATAAACCTAACGTTTCTAAATTGGGTCCACATGCGAAATATTATTTTTTTCATACTTAGATTATTATTACATAATCAATATCGCCTTGATATTATAACGTTACGTATTTCTTAGAAATTCAAAAATAATTCCCGAGCAGAAATCTATGAATAGTATTTTTCGGAAAGTTTTTATTTTCGTCTTAGAAATTCAAACACCTTAATTCATTCACGTAGTTAAAATACTACGATATTCCAACGTTTCTAGGTTATACAACGACATTCATCTTCTCAACACGTAATAATAATAAATAATATTACTTTATTCATTATTAAAAGTATTTACAATTGTTCAATTTTCCGGGGCGTTACAGCTAACATACCATAAGCTGGGAAATACTACGATATTTCGACGTTTCTAGGTTATACAACGACATTCATCTTCTCAACACGTAATAATAATAAATAATATTATTTTATTTATTATTAAAAGTATTTACAATTGTTCGATTTTCTGGGGCGTTACAGCTAACATACCATAAGCTGGGAAGTCACTTATAGTCCACATAACCGCTGCCCTAAGGTTGAATTTTTTTTTCGTTGTAACATCCCAAGTCTGTACTCCATCCTCCCACAATACCTTCAACTCGTCTATAAGAGGTCTCAAGTAAACATCTAAGTTCTTTCCAGGACTCTTAGAACCAGGAACCACGAGTGAAAGAAACAAGTATGACTGTTTCATACACATCCAAGGAGGCAAGTTGTACAAAGTAACAATCACAGGCCAATATGAGTACGGAACAACTAAGTGGCCAAACGGATTGAAACCATCGGTGGACAATCCAAGCCTCACATTTCTAGGTTCTAATGCAAACCCAGGATGCGCTAAGTTGAAATCTTTCTAAGCCTGCCCATCTGCGAGATGATTTAGTTCTCAATCTTTAGCTGGAGATTTCGCATGCCAACTCATATGTTCAGCTGTTCTTGAAGACATGTACAATCTTTTTAGCCGATGTGTTATTGGAAAATACCTTAGAATCTTAAACGGTATACTTGATTTTTTTGTAGTCACACCCTCTTTATTAGGCCTAAACCGATCATGACTGCAAAACGTGCACCTTGTCATCTGTTCATTTTCCTTATAAAACAACATGCAATCGTTGGGACATGCATCGATCTTTTGGTATCCAAGACCCAACTTCTTCACCATTTTCTTACAAAAGTAATAGTTACCAGGTAATTTCTCACCGTTAGGCAACATACTCTTAATGGCCTTCAAGAGCGACTCAAAACACTAATGGCTCATGTTGTGATCAATCTTGATGTTAAGTAATGTCGCCACTGCAGACAATGTACTGTGTTTGGTGCAACCATGCCACAATGGCTCGCTACCCTCGTCTAACAACTTAAAGAAGTCTTTGGCATCAGAATTCATAGGTTGATCTGTGCCTTGTTCCCAAAATCTGGCCCTGTAATATCATGAACCATTTCATTCATTCGATGAGTACTACTGCTCGAATTGTGTACTTCTGTGATGCCACCATCTCTTCTCTGCCCATGTGCCCACCAGCATTCTTCGTAATTTTTCATGAACCCAAAAACAAGTAAATGATAGTTTACAACGTCTCTTTCCATATAATTTATATTCTTACACTTCAAACATGGACATCGTATCTGCGACTTACCATTCATATATTCCGAGTGACTATACACATACTCCAAAAATACTTGGCATCCAGCTCTAAATTCCGCTGTAGCACCTATCTGGGCACTTGACTTTCGTCGTGCCATCCAACTACGGTCTGAATAGAGGTCCATGATTCCACGGTACCTACTACAGACAACATTATAAATGTTAACATATGACTTGAACATACTTGTAAGCATGCATATGATTAATATTTAGGCATACTTGTAAGCATATGAGTTGAGCATACTTATAACCATATGACTTGAGCATACTTGTAAGCATATGAATGACATTTAAGCATACTTGTAAGCATATAACTTGAGAGCATACTTGTAATCATATGACTTAAGTATACTTGCAAGCATATGTTCAACATTTAAGCATACTTGTAAGCATATGAGTTGAGCATACTTGTAACTATATGACTTGAGCATACTTGTAAGCATATGATTGACATTTAAGCATACTTGTAAGCATATGACTTAAGAGGATACTTGTAATCATATGACTTGAGTATACTTGTAAGCATATGATTAACATTTAAGCATACTTGTAAGTATATGACTTGAGAGGATACTTGTAATCATATGACTTGAGTATACTTGTAAGCATATGATTAACATTTAAGCATACTTGATGTTAACGAATGAATGCAAATTAAAGCAGTATGAGAAACTTTAAATGTTATTAAATTTAGTATAAGAAACTAAGTAAATGCTACTTAGTTTAATAGTTATATTATATTATATCATATTATTTTATTTTAATTTGTTTTAAATTTGTTTTTATTGTTTATCGTAAGTGAATACGTAAGGTATTTCATCCATGCTAGCTTTATATCAGAGTTTGCTAACTCATTTATACAACTTTTGAGTATCTTGGAGATTCATTCATATCAACTAGTGTGCTAAGGTGCCTAACATGTTTTAAGATTATACCCCTCACGATCCCTTTCTATAATCTTTTATGTTTTGGGATAGTCACAACTTGGTTGAGCAATTTACAGCTTTGTTTTTCTGTTATAGCCAAAACAGTCTCTTTATTGACCAAGTGTATCTAGTTACCTTCTCTGTTGCACTAACAGTTCCCTAGCACTGCCTATTTTGGCTTAACAGCCGCCTAATAGCTTACCATGCTAACAACCAAGCTTGGCTTGGCCCTGTGAGGCTTGGCTAAGCTTGACCTAGCCTCGTGTGGCCTCGCGGCCTCAATCCCAGCCCATCAGCTCCAACATCCCCTTAATAGGCTCTAGTGGATCACCAATAGGCTCGTTAATAGTATAAATGTTCGCAACTACCCGACCAATAAAAAAATTTCGCCAGAGTCTCCCCTATAATGTGGACTAGCCACATGCACGACGACATGTATATAAAGTCATTTCTAGGCACCCAAGACACAAACCAAGAGTCCACATAGACGATCTTGCATAAGTATAAGTAATGTGAAGAAAAGCCTAACTATTACCCATAGACGATCTTGCATAAGTATAGTTCTCATATAGGCATAGATTTGACTATAATTTCATAAACAGTCCACATGTAGGCAAAAGAAACCTTTAGGCATTCAAACAACTTTAAAATCATGATAATAAAAGGTACTTTAGGCATGATTAAGTACTAAATTATACTAACAGTTCATATAAGGTACTTTAGGCATGATTAAGTGCTAAATTATACTAACAGTCCCCAAGCCTTCCATTATAAATATTATTACATCAAATAATTGTTATAAATATCAATACCTATAATATGATGGCTATACAAATTGACTGAAAATAAAAGAAGAAATAGAGCAAACAAACTTACTGGCGTAGAGTCTTAGTGATAAACTGCTGTGTTGAGGATACACTTTTTTGAAAGCCCCCTTTCCTAGAACCTCTTTATACTGCAAATTACATCACATAAATCAGATTGAGGAAAATGTTATAATGTAGTAGACTCAACTTAATCACAATGAACACATAATGATAATATCAGAAATGATAGCAATTGAAAAGTTTCATTGAACAATACCCTGAGATTCTTAATAGCTAAAATATCCCTAATGCTTCCTTCCAATATCTATTTGAACAATACTCTGAAATCAAACTATTCCATTCTAGCATACATATCAATCAAAACATTACCAATAAGCTAATTTCTATATATAAGAGCAAATAACACAATCAACAGAACCAATTCCATAACATCATATTCAAATTCCAACTGATTAATTAGAGCAACCCCAGTTCATATCTAAGTCAAACAAACCAAAAGTTCAAGCACCAATAATAACAAAAATGAAAAAAAATTAGGCTATGTTTCATAATAACAGTTTTTTTATAAATTTTAAAATAAACTTTAATAGTTCATTGTCATTAGTTGCCTTTTAATCTTAATTAACAGTGCAAATGTGGCAACACTTGGCACTTTGATTGGCATATTCATTTTTGATTTAGGGTTTGTCTAAACCACATTCAATTAACAAATTAACAAGGTTTTTAGTGGATTTTAAGTGGGTTACCTTTGTAGAGGCAGTGGCAGGTGGGTGGCAGGTGGTAGGAGGCGGCGGCGGCGCGAACTTCTTCTCATTCTTCTCTTCTCCCCCTTTTCTCTCTCTTTTCTCTATTTCGGACCTCCCTCTTTTCTTTTCTCTATGTTCTGTGTCGAGCGAATGCTGGCTACTGATAACATTTAGTTTGATCAGCGACTGCTATCAGCGACCGCATGCGGTCGCTGAATTTTAATGACATGGACTTATCAGCGACCGCATGCGGTCGTTGATTTAAAGTGGTCGTACAAAACCTTGGCGCAAATATTTCGTGCCAAATTTTACGAGGCAAATTTGTAATAGCGACCGCATGCGGTCATTGATAGTAATTAGCGACTAGATTAACGCACGGTCGCAGATGTCGGTCGCTATTAATAGTATCAGTCACCGGATATTCGGTCGCTGATAGTCTTGGTCGTTGTTAGGCCTTTTTTTGTAGTGTTCTTCTTTTCTTTCCTTTTGTTTTTCTTGCTCTTTTTAGAGTGCCTCTTATTCTTCTCCTTTCTATGCCTCTTTTTTTCCCCCTTTTTGTCATTAATCATTTGGGAGAACTGCTCCATGTTGGACATAAGTTGTTCCATCAGGTAGGAGGAGTTAGCAACTTCAAACTTGCGGTCTTGTTGTCTTAGCTCAAGTTGCACTGAGAAAGACTGATTCATGTTGTCAATCTTGTCAGAGAGGACTTGGAGTTGTTCTTCATTTGCCTTCTTCGCTTGTAGTGCATCTGCCTTCTGATCATTCATGGCTTTTAGATAGATGTGTTCTCTTTATCTGATTTTGAGAGATACATCAGCCATCGTTGCTTGGAGTCTCTCTTGAACTGAGTTATCTTCTGTTGTTGTCAGCTTCATTGACTCTTCAGTGAATAGAGATATTTTCTTAATCAGTTCATCAAAAATTTTCATCAGCTCCTTCTCCACAGATATTTGATCATCTGGTTGGGCAGCCCTTGTTGAGCATCAGATAGGACTCTACGATCTGCTTCCTTGGACAGATTTTTGAAGGTGTTGAAAATCTGAAGAATCGTTGAGTACCAATCGATATTGGAAGATGAAGGGATGTTGGACAACAGTGCTTGAGCAGATGGAGACATCTTATTCTGGACTTGATCTTCATCAGTGGTAGAGTAAACAGATTCTACGATCAGTGTATTTGCCATATTCCTTTTTCCATCAGAGTCCACTCTACGATTATAAGGAATATAATGATTTTCAGCATGTCGGTAGATCTTGTAGTGGGGCTTGTCATTGATCATCATGGTGGCAAACTTCTTTATCCTGGGGATGTTTTGTGACACAAGTTCCAAATTTGGAAATTGAGAGTAGCACCAGCTGAAGTAACTCTCATCTCTCTCACTGTGTGCTTTTAGCCAAGGCATCCATGGAAAGAACCATCTCAGCAGAAGATCTTCAGAATTGTACAATAGAGTTGTGCAATCTAACTCCATATTTTTCCAGTTATGAAACACTTCATTTGTGGTCATTCTTACAACTCGAAGTTGTTTATTTCCATGATTTATCCATCTTGTTGCTGGTTCAGCTGGTGGTTCATCAAAGACTTCTACTACTATTCTTCTGCTAATTTTAGCTGAAGAAAGAACATGATAGTATTCTGGTTCCTCTGATTCCTGAGGTGCAGAATCAGAATCTTTCTCTATTTCTTCATTAGATTCATCAGTGAAGTCTTCTTGTTGAATTTCATTTTCAGAACCTTCTTCAGCAGTATCTTCCTTGGATTCATCACTAGTTCCATCTTCAGCACTTTTTTCATAAGATTCATCATCACTTACTTCAATGACTGCAGTAGAGTGATCATTTTTCTTATTGGAGGAAAATTTAGCCAGTAGTCTGTAGCTCTTCCTCCTCCTTGGAGGTTCAACTATGGGTGAATCAGATTCTTCTTCTTCTTCAGAATCTGATGCCTTGGAGTTATCAAGCAAGCTTCCTTGATTTTCATCAGTGACAGGGGCAGGTGTTTCTTTTTCAAAATCATCATCTTTTGAGCCATCATGAGGGCTTGTTTGAGCATTTGCATTTGAAGGTGCAGTTGGGTTAACTTGTAACTTTTCTTCATCATCAGAGTGAATGCTCTGAGAGTTAGCCACAGGGTTTGTGCGTTTTCCTTCATCAGCAAATTTTGCATTTTCTTCCAAGAATCCAGCTTCAGCTTCATTGTCGAATTCGTTCTTCGGGGGCTCGGTGTTGAGAATGTGACAACCCCAAAATAGGTCCATTCCATCCAACCCATTCTGAGTCGCCAAATACATGGTACAGAAAACAACTACAACTTTATTACAACAATTGTCGTGCAAAATACAACAACACATATGCTGTGAGTTTGTATACAAATATATATCAACTGTGACTCATGTCCCAACCGTGAACAGCACCTCATAATGACACCTTACATAAAGGTATAGTCGAAAACTGTTTTAGAAATTAGAATCTTTGGGAAGTGCTCAAGGAAACCTTCGTACATGGGAGGCCATGCTTCTAGGTTATAATAGATATCATATGGCCACAGAATTATCCTTGGTTGACCCAATAGACCCCAAAGAAAAACAAGAAGATTACTATCATATTCTTCCCAATGGCAAGTCTTTTCCTGACATATCATTATCTCAACTGTCTCTAATTGAGAGTTATATTCCAAATAGACTCCAAGATCATATAGATAGTGCTGGTAGATATACTCAGCAAGTGGATGAGCACATCCATGTCTTATGATGACACGAGGTGGTATGTCACTAGACATCTTGTATGATAGTGGCAAAACACCCTTCCAACGTTGGGTTTGCTTCACCCTAGTTGATTCGCCAAATATAACTACTAAATGATGACCACCGTTCTATTCCCCTGTTATCCCCCGCTCGACCCAGCTACACTCGTATTACCTGAAAGGAATTGTGAAGCAAAAGGGTGAGCACAACTAGCTCAGTAAAGAATGTCATAACTAAAGATAATTAAATTATCAATAGCCTTCATCAATAATAAATCAGAGATTTAGAACATATGGTAGATGATAAAAATTTTCAACCATAGTTGCAGCGGAACGAGCAATCCATTAGAAGAGTCAAATAGACTATAAAGTCTATTATCTTCTCCATGTTAAAAGTCCATCAACAATGTTTTATCCCTGTAACATCAATCAACAATTCCTGTCCACAATCACATGTATAACTCATAATCGTAATTGTTGTTCTAAATTCCTTTTCTCATCCAGGACAAAGATAATTTTTATCACTTGTCTTTACCTGAAATATCAAAGATCATGGTTATACCAAATCACAGTTCTTGTTCATAATCATACTAATAAATTCATCTTTGCACTACGGGCCAAAGATATACATCAATAAGTCATCTTTGCACTACAGGCCAAAGATATTCATCAACAAGTCATCTTTGCACTACAGGCCAAAGATATTCATCAACAAGTCATCTTTGCACTACAGGCCAAAGATATTCATCAGAAATCATTCATCTTTGCACTACAGGCCAAAGATATTCAATTATATCATCATTTAGAACTGAGGATGATGAAAAAAAATATTTTTAAAGAAACGAATCCAGTGAAACAAAATGACAAGGATTAAGGATTAAGGATTCGTACTTTGTTTTATTCACGTCCAAAAATACCTCAAAAATAATCATAGTGGTGTAAAATTCAAGAATGATCAAAACATGGATACAATCAAAGCTAGTATCCGGAATAGATATTTTAGACAAAAAGAAGAAATTTTTATTTTTTGATGAATAGTGCCGTATACGTGAATAATAACTCTGACACCAAAAGATAGTAATTTCACAAAAAAAAACATCTTCACGCTTCGTGAATAGTACTCGTGAATAGTAACTCGTGAATAGTAACTCATGAATAGTAACTCATGAATAGTAACCCCGACTCAAAAAGATAGAAATCCCACAATAAAATTTATACCAATATTTTAGTATAATGATATTGAAAGAATAATATTTTTTTAAGCTTATAAACAATTTATTTTAATTGTTTACACTTTACTAAAAAATGCATTTAATCATTCTAAAATACCAAACTCATAAGATTTCATCACCAATAACCAAAACCCTCATCAAAAATCTGCATATACCTTATATATGATTCTCAAGCCATAAAATCATATTTTCTAATTTTCTTACTTCACATAACATATTTAATTCATTTACTCATAACTAGAATATTTTCATGAAAAATACTAAATCAGTTCCAAAAATATTTCTTTTCTGGGATTTAGCAGAATATAGTCCTATATTGAACATATATTTTTCTCAGAATTTTTAAAAGTCATTTATTATTTTTCACATGGCCAAAACCACCGAATATTTAAACATTTATCATAAATTGTACTTTTATCCAAAAATTCCGAAATTCACAGGGTATACTGATATCATATAGATGTACTCCCAATAAAAATTTCATCAATTTTGGAGTTAACCACAAGGAGTTATAAGCGATTACTTTTAAAAATAGTCTTTTCTCATAAAATTCATAACTCTTAATCTATACATCCAACAACCGCCATTTTTGGACACAATCTACAAAACTCATCAAAATATCATTTCAAATTTTTCCAGAATTTTTGAAGGTTCAGAAGAATTTTGAAATAATAACTCTTAAAATCCCTTATTATCCCTTACCTCAAAACAGCAGTACCTCTGACTGGAATAACGCTGAACGAACTTGCACCGTATAGCAATACTCAAAGTATACTCAAAATACTCACAAGAATACGCTTGATAATATAGAGAGAGAAAACTTCAGTTTCTGGTGTGATTTTCAATTCTAACCTAAGCACCTATTTATAGGAAATTGCTTAGAACACCAAAGCAGAAAATTTAATTTAATATTATTATTATTATTTCTAAATTTTCCTACGTATACCAACTGAATTCAGCCATCAACCACACATGCAAACCTTCTAGAAAAGTAATAAAAACGTTTTTCTAATTTAAATAATTTTAAACTTTCAAAAATCAATTATTTTGGAGCTTCGAAACTTCAATAATCCACAATAAATAGCCCTTTTGTCAGAAAATTCAAATCTTGCGAGTTTTTATAGGAAATTCAATTCTCTACAACTTTGCAGAAGAAAGTTTTTCCAAATTCCAAACAGAAATTGACCGAAATCCATAAACAGACGATTTTACAGGCTATAATCAAATTTTCAGTCAAGAAATAGGTCTACCAACACACAAAATCTGTGTTAAACATTTAATGCCACAAAAATACTCTTCCTCCTCATATACTCATATATCCCACATTCATTATAAAAATATCACCGTTAATATATTATTAAAATAATATATTTAAATGAATTATTTTATCAGAAAAAGATAAAATATTAATTTTCAACAATTGTCACATTAAAAATTTTCTCCATCTATATCCATATAAAATCAATATTTTTCTCATCATATAATTAATTATTCACAAATAATATTACAGAATCACAATATTGACAACCAGGCAGTTCCCAGGAAAGAGGGGGCTTTCCAATAAGAATTTCTTCTTACTGGCGCGCAATTAGGTGACCAAACCTCTCCTTAGACAGAACTTTCTAGACATTGTCAATAATGTTATCTAATAATATTATTCAGATAATATGAATTATTGCTTCGATAATAAAAAATACTGTGTAATGACAACAACAGCAATATAAAATATCAACGCAGCAATTATTGAATCAATAAAATAAAATACGGAACAGTAATTACTGTAACAATTATTGAGTAGTGCCTTCTTACGTAAGAGTCAATAATTGGTGCAATACCGTGTGCTACTGTGCAACAACGCGTATTACTTTACTTTACCCACCGGGTATTCCAACAGTGTTAACAGTAACGATTACGCCGTTATTTATAAAAAACTTTAATTTGTCGTTTTCTTCATCCGACAGTTATTTTTTTACGGGGCCCACAAAAGACTGCGCCGTCGTACGAATATTCCCCGACAGAAATAATATTCCACGACCAAACGAATATTCCCCGACAACAATGAGTATTTTATAATCACTTGCTTATTTTAAAAAAAAAATTCATATATCACCCTTAACTTTAACTTTCTATCAATTTAACAATTTACTGAATTGTAATTATAAGAAAAATTGAATACTTTTATTTCATAAAATTCGGGGTCTTACAGAGAACATCAGTTTCCTTTTCTTCCTCTAACTCTACATTTTCCCTTTCGTCAGATGAACTTTCTTGGAAAGTTGGGACTTGTCTGTTTACCACCTTAGCTTTCTTTCTGGATGGCCCTTGAGATAGTCTGTTACTTCTCCTTTTTGTGGTATCTACAGTTGAGATCTTTTCATCTTCATCCTTATCTTTGGTGGAGAGACTTCTTGGTGGAGCCTCAGTTTTCCTCACACCTTTGGATTTCTTCCTGGCTGGTGTGGTTACTGCTGGTACAGAGTCACCAGATTCAGAACATTCCACCTCTTTTGCCTTTCTTTTCTTAGCAGAGTTCTTTCTACTGCCCCCTGTTGTAGTTAGCCTTCTGTTCTCCTTTGGGTTTTTCTTCTAATTCACAAACAATTGTGGAGACATTACTTTGAAAACATTCAGAGGTTCTCCCTCATCATCCTTGATCTTGCTTCCCAGCTTCTTCTTCATCACAATACTCAGCAGTCTTCCATGAAACACCTTTGTAAGTGATTTTTCTGTAGACTTCTTCAACTCAGCCTTTTCTACCCATTTTGAGATTTGATCGAACAAGATAACTCCAAAGTTTATTCGTTTCTTCAGAACTATTGCAGACATAATCTTCAGTTGTTGATCAAGCACAATGTCATGTGCCGTATCCTTGCATAGTATACATTTGCCTACTATCTCAGCAAGGAACTCGAATTCCTCAGAAAACTCTTTTTTCTTCATGTCCTTCAGCCTAGGGTTTCTTTGGTACCCCATAACCTCATTTGCTTGCTCAGTGTCGATCTCATCAAGATTTTTCAGTCCTAGGTCAGGAAAACCTGAGCATTGATTGATATCGGATGATTTCAGCTTTAGAGACTGACCTTTAACCTTGGTTGAAAGGGTTCCGGCATTTATGGATGCATTTGAGTAAAATTCCTTAACCAGTTCAATGTATACTCGTGTGCTTGCCTCAAGACATTATGAGAATCCAGCTTTCTTCACAAGTTCAAGAATGTCTCTGAACTTCTTTTCGGATTTCTCAAACGACTTGGTTCCGAGCTGAATGCTCTTCCATTTGAATAGTTCGAGGAATATGGGTATTTGATTTAGAGGAGTTCATGAGAGATGGCTGATTGCAATTTGGGCAAGGCTCTGGAGGGTTAATTGATTTTGGCTTTTGAGAGGATTCTAGGGTTTGAAAATAGGAGGGAGAGAGGTTCGATAGCTTCTGATAACTGTTTTCTAATTGGAATTTTCCTTTATAGCAATTCCTTCTAACTCTGCATACTCTGTGATGTGTCAGCCAACCATTGGTTGCACGATGCCCAGTAATGAGATGTAACTTCCCCATTAACTCTTCAGTTTAATGTCCCTTTTTGAAACAAACTGGCGTCAATAATGTGGATTGATCGTTGACCATTTTGGTTCGTAGAGTAGCATGATAAGGCAGCTATGGACTCTACGTTTTCCTTTGTTGACTCAACGATCATCTTTTGAGAGATGCTGCAGTGGATGGTTTTGACATTTCTCCTCATGTTGAAACTACATAGCTCAACCACTGATGTACTTTATGAAGGCTTGGGCACTTTTTTTCAGCAGGACATCTTTCCAATCAGCATTCGAACTTATCTCCTCACAATCTGAATGGTTGGGCAATTGTCCAGTTCTTCCGAGCTCCTCATGAGCTAGAATATCCTCTGGTAGAACTGCAATCGTCGAGTCTGTTTCTACGATCGCTGAGGTTATATCACGATCATTGAGTTCTCACAAACTTTACTATGCGATCATTGACTGCCTTGGTCCTTGAGATGAACTTGATCAAGCAATCCTTCTAGGTTAAGGTAGCTCAGGAAGGGCCAACCTCTTAGAATGAGCTAAGGGTCAGGTTTGTCCCTGAGGCGCTTTCCAGATGAAGTACTTTAGGAGTAGTTTGCACTGATACTCATTTAATCTTTTCTGGTGGGGAGGTCCTCTCCCAAGTTTAGACAATTACATTTGTTGTAATCGTGGTGTCCTTCTGCTCTTACACTACGATCAGATGTTTATTCGTAGGCACTCCATGATTTTGAGTTGGGTAGCTGATGGGTTATTAGTAGTACGTTTTGAGACGTTCCTACTGACTATGGATCTTCATTTGGTTCATCAGCCACAAAGTTTTGGGACTCTATAGTTGGTCCATTGCTTCATAGAATATTTTTGTGTTGTTGTTACTTAACAGATCACTGCTCCCCCATGGTTGATGGTGTCTTTTTAGTGATATGTGATTTCTTTTTCTTCATGTACATTAGGAAGCATCCCTGCATATCTCCTTCTGACTGAAATCATTAAATCTTCTTATTTCGTAGAAATGGGCATCTTCAGGGTTGATCATTCTACGATCCTTTGACAGCACTACGAACGTAGTCTTCTTTTACAGTTTGTACTTGGAGTTTTGCTCCCGTAATGAGTTCCTCATGTTTGATGCTCGATGATCCTCTGTGGTGAGCTTCCGTGAGGATTCTTTTCTTATGACCTTCTTTGAATGATTGAGCATCTAAGACCCTTTTACATCTTTGGTTGAATGACTTGCTTCCTTATAAGGATCAACAACAATGTGAGCTTTATTCAGATTAGCTCAGCAAATCTTCCAGGACAGGCTTTGACATATAGGAGTTTTATCAGAATCATTTCTGAACAGTCTTAAGCCTTCTACTGGTTGAATCTTCTTGACTGAAGTCTTTTGCTTCAGCATTCCTTAGTGTGGTCAGATGGACTAGGTACCTACAGGTTATAAATTTCTATTTTTGGTACCCATGGTTAAATGAGTCCTGCTAGGTTAGTTTTCTAAACCCATGTTCCTCATATATTTGGATAATCATCATATTGATCACCAACAGTCATATTCATGCATGTAACTAATTTAGATAATATAGTTTGAGATGCACGATGGTGAGTGCGTGTGAGATTTGCAATTTTAATATAACACTCTTTTTCTTTGATGGTTTCATCATTTGCTAGGTTATGTTCACAGGGTTTAAATGTTCACAGAGTGAGAATCAACTCTACAATTTATTTGTATCTGGTTGATTCATGGAGATGATCAGTTTCTATGAATCTTCAAGATGCTCTTGTAGAACTGATCATACTCTGTGTGTTATTAAACACTTAGACCATAGGTTGTACATACATACTAACCCATCAGCAAAGATTACTTCACATAAAATTATTTTAACCTGTGATGCTATTATGACAATTTCAGATTTCTTTCAAGATGTCATCTTCAACCTAAAACTTGGATGGAGAGAAAGTTTATAGGCATTTTAGTTTCCACCCTTAGTGTACTTTCTCTCTTCACCTTTTTAGGTAGATTATAATTCCTTGAAAGAATAATGTTATAGTTCATAAGAAGGTGCAATCATGATGTACATATTTATATAAGTGAGGAACCTTACCTTTTTACTGTCAGTTTCTTAACAGTCATTTATCTAAGATATACTGAGTTTAAGAATTGATGTGCATAGTTTCTCAATTTCTCCTGACAGCTAGCTGCTCCAGTAAACCTTCAATTAATCAGTCGTGGTCTTGAAGATGCAAGCTAAGAGAATATCAACATCTTTAATTCTTTGACATCCTTGAGTTCATAAGGTTTACATTCAGCTGCAGGTTGGCCAGACACATGTTTGAGAAGTTCTTCTTTTTTCTCTGGATAAACATTACTTAGCATGTATGGCCTTTTCATCTTTTCAAACGGGTGGATGTTTCAATCTTTTCTATCGATGTCTCTTGAGCTTTCTAGCCTGGTCTTCAGACTACAGGATTGACAGCGAGCAATGATTGGTCTTGTTGATATGACAATCAAGAACATGGACCAATCTGAGCAGCTTCAGGTGTATATGCACATTTACCTGTACACAATATTTCCAACGTGTGAGCTCATCTACATATAACAAGTGACTTACTACTAAACTAAGTTTAGAACAATGTTTGTGCCTAGGATCAGACTCAAAGCGATTAGCTTTTGAATATAGCATGAGAACATGCTCTGATACCAATTATTAGTTCCCAGTAGGCACACTAGATCTGGAAGGGGAGGGGGGGTTGAATAGATCCTTTTAATTTCAAATACTTTTCTGGTTTATTTTGTATTGCTGATAATTTAGCATGTGACAAACATAAGAATCTTTTCAAGCACAGCGGAATAAGTAAAAGATCCCCTTCATTGATATATCCATAATCATACATACATTGTTCATATAGTTAGTTCAGTGGTAAGCAGTTAAAACATACATAGCAGTTATAGCAGTTAATGTACATAATGCAAATGACATAAAATAAAAGACACAAAGGGTTTTAAGTGGTTCAGAGACTCAAGCTCTTAATCCACTCTTCTGCTTTCAACTGGCAGGATTTTCACTAAGGAAGGGCAGCACCCTGAATCACTAAGATTCCTTCAAGGCCAGCAGCCTTGGGACTTCAGTTCACTAAGAACTCTTTAAGGCCAGCAGCCTTGGAATTTCTCTAGTTCCCTAGGAACTCTTCAAGCCCAGCAGGCTTGGAACTTCATTTAGTCCCTTCGGACAAGGACCCCTCAGGGCCTGGCTTCTTGTTGTTGAGTTGTTTGTTTATTTGTTGGAGTTAGTGCTGAGCTGCTAAGATGTCTTTAAACTCTGAATATTTTCTGTACTTAGTAGCTTGGCGTGATCATCCTTGAAGTGTAGTTGAGTGTTGCATGATGCTCAACTTCTTCAGTTACTCAACCACTTTTGATGATCCCTTGATTAACTGCCTTGAAGATCATTCCTCTTGATACTTGATGGCTGCACATGATGGGTTTCTAAGATGACTGTAAGCTCTTCTGCTAGGTACTTAGAAACTTTCTCATGCTTGCCACCATGTTGGCGTTGGTGATCTTCTTTCTTGATACTTGATGCCTTCTCATGATGGACTTGCTAAGATGATTGTGAGCTCTCCTCTATGGTACTTAGAGTCTTCTCATGATGGACATCAAGATGACATTGATGCTCTTCTATCTCTTGGCAGTTCAGAACACTCTTTTTGTAGTAGAACTCTCACTTCTACTTATTTTTTTTTCTGTCTCTAAGTATTCTTGGTGGATCGTAGAGTGAGTCTTCAGACCTTCATTGGTCACTCACTATTTAGGTTGGTTAGATCAGTTCACCACTTTTCCAAACTCAGCAACTCTTGCAACCCTCGATCTTTGAAGCTCTTGCTGATTTATACTCCTTCCCAATCCTTCCGTTGGAAAGTAGTTGTTGAAAGCTATTCAAATATCTTCACAGATCTCAAGTTGACTGAGGTAGACTGTAGATGTGACATGTTATACTTTATTGACACTGTAGTCTACTGTTTCACCTACCCCGTCAGAGATGTCACTTTAATGTCTTGGGCAGGTCGAAGACTTTATTTTCTCCTTCTGATTTCTTGATCAGAGGTTGTCTTTTTGCATCGATGCTCTCAATAAGCTCTTGTCCGACTATTACCCTTCAGATTGAACCGTTGTCAATGTTTTAATCTTCAGCTATTCGAACTCTACGATTCTAATGCATGTCTTCATGGACCTGATCATAGTGTCTTATTGACTGGTAGAGACAACACTACGATCTTGAAGAGTGTTGATTAGATCTTCAATGTAGAACACCTCTTCCTTCTCTTGTGTAGTGCTTCAACACTTCTGTTTGCCTCAGCAGCTCTCAGATACTGATGACTTGACTTCTTTGTTCTAGCCCCTTCTGAATAACAAGACACTTCAGATTTGTGGTGTGTCTAGCTCACTTTCTCCTTGTGATATCCTGTTCACTTATCATCAATGGACTGACCCAATTCTTAATCACTTTAGCCTTGTTCTTCAGAAGCTGTCCAGTATCTATGTATGCACTCCATCAGTTCTTTCTTTGTTTGGCAAACACTACGATCCTGGTTACTTCCAAGATCGTTGTCTTCTGTCTGCTTGACAGCTACTTCACTTGATGAGTTTCCTTAGTCAGTTACAGAAGTCTTCTTCTGATCTCCTTGTGGAAGACTTCATCTCGAATGGCTTCACAACTCAATCTTGATGTTAATTGGGTTGGTGCTTAGATCTTCTGTTAGCTTGCATGCCATTCGTTGAGTGCTTTCTGGTTTCCTTCAGGTGGGATGTATCTTTGCAGTATCAACCAGAGGATTCATTCCTTTGGATATTCTGGGAGTGATCATTTGTTGATAATCGTATTAGCTTTACAATTCTGCCTTAACATTGTGAGCACATCAATTGAAGTCTCAATTCTACACTCTACGATTCAGCTTCGGCTGTGCAGACACTGCGACTCCGAGATCAGATCTTGACACTCTACGATTTCTGTCGTTGTGCTTGTTGTCTTCATCTAATCTTTCTCGACTACGATCTCTGCCTCTGATATGATCAGTAGACTCTACGACTCTGTGTGTAGTCTACGATTCTTGACTTGGGTTTGGTAGATACTCGATCGGCTCGTAGACAGTCTGTCTCTACGATTCTGAACATGACTTCCTCAGTAGACTACGGCTTTGAGGAAGTGCTACTCGACACACTACGATCCTTCCTCGTCTCTCTTGGCAATCTACGAACTCTGAGATCTACTATCTTGCAGACTACGATTCTGCCTTGATAGCTCTCGAGTTTTCCTTGACTCACCTGGCAGACTACGATTTCTGGTGCAGTGCTCGACGATCAGACAAGCCTATCTATTACATCATAAGATCAACCTAACATGCTTGATCTTTCTATATTTATAGTCCTTGTACATCATTTCTTTTTAAGGACTTTACAAAGCTGTTTTGCTTATGTAGGATCAACCTAACACATTTGATCAATTCATTTTAAGTCCTTGTACATATGTTTTTATTATCTATCAAAGGACTTTACAGCTTTTCTTAATTCTAGCATACTTGCATATTCATTCATATATATATATATATCATAATCAAATCATATGTAAATAGGAATATCATTCACATGCTTATTCCTGACATAATCTTTTTGTTTTTTATATACTACAAACTTATAAAATGAATAAAAATAGAAATAAACAAAAAGTAATATAATATTAGACTTGACAATATAGTTAGTTAACTGTTGGGTCAAACCATATTAATTAGAACCAAATGGATTGGTTAACCATTTTTATTTATTCAGGTTGGTTAAAGTTTGGACTCATATTTTTTTAAAACAAATATAGTTTTGAACCGGTTAACCATTTTCAACCCATATTCCATACCATACCATGTGGCATGTGCAGGGGGTCAATGTCATGTTTTTATTTAATGCTAAGTTTAAATTTTTCTTCACAATAATGGCTCGATGATTCACGGATACCTTCCTATTTGTTGTAACAAAGTTGAAAAATCTCTTTAATTCGATTTAATTAATTTAATTTCATGAGATCTTTAATTTTAATTTGTCAAACCAAATGACTGGCCGACTATATATATATATATATATATATATATATATATATATATATATATATATATATATATATATATATATATGCATAAACCGACACTAATCTATCTAGAAAATTTATTATATAAATGTCAAAATTGACCCACTTAATTTGTAATACTTGTACATTTCAATATTTGTTAACTAATTTTTTTCTTCTATAAATTACAGTTTACTCGATTTTCAGAAAGTAGTAAAATTTTCTACTCTCCCTTGGTGAAATAGATTTGTCCTATATACAAAAACTTTAATTTTTCAGAATATTAGGAAAACCTTAATCAATCTGTGTTAGAAGAAGAAAAAGTAAAAAACTAATAAGATAGAATTGCAAATTTTATTTATTTATTTATTTATATATTTGATAATTTGAGGGTGGGGGTTGAACCCAGTTCCTCATCATTAAGAATTTTAAATATGGAATGGTATTAATAATTTCAATTTAAAATTTTATTAGTATAGTTTTTTAGCATTTTATTATTTATATTAATAATTTTTATATCATATTATTACTTAATTAATTTAATTGTGACGATCACAATTTCATTTTTCAAAAGTTCTGTTTAAAAGTCAAAACATCTTAAAATGGTTAATATGGTTTTGAATCATAATCATATTGTTCCAACCCACACAACTCATATTAAAAATGGTTAATATGATTTTAGTTCTTAAATGGAACCGTAATCATATTTTAAAAATCAAAACCAATCCATAATCATATTTTGTCACGCCTATATAGTATGCACTAACAAACAATTATTCAAGTTAAAGTATATATATAATTTTGAATCAAATACCACATTTTTGAGAGAATGATTTTTGAAGTATTCGCGTAATAATAGATTCTATATAATAATACCATGAGAGGAAAACAATTATTACCATTCATATAATAGGCCTAAAAGTTTAAATTCACTACATTTTCAAATGTCTCCACGAAGTAAAGCTTATACAAAATCATCTCTTTCATCATTTGATGCGTCAAAGAACAATATCATGATATTCGCAGCTTGATACCTTTGTACTCTGAAAATTCCAAAAATATTGGAAAGCTCCTCATTGAGTTTCTTTTTTTTTTTTTTTTTGCTCCATTAGATTGTCTTTACAAATTGCTTGACTAAACATTTTTGACGGTTTCATGAAGTTGGGTAGCTATCATCCTTGAAACACTATAAACAACCTCTGCAACTATTAGTGCCTTGTAGCATTGATGAACCATTCTATAATGATGTAGAGAACAAGAAGAGGGAGATAGAGTGTCAGAAAAAGTTTTATACACAACTATATATAGCAATTTCATCGTTCAAGTCAATATTGTGTGCCTTAAATATCTTAGTCAATGACAATCCCATATGCCATAAATCCTTTATTAACACAATTAATCATAAATGACACAAGAAAATATGACAAGTTGAACGCAACATAGAAAATCAGTATATAGCACAAAAGTATTCAATACAGTGCTGACACGCAGGCGAAGAGATCACCCTCCTCCCACCTGTGTCACCACTGTATTGGGCTTAAAGTGAACTTACAATAAAATCATGCTAACCAGATCTGTAAGTTGCACATCATTTAACCTTAAAATTGACTTGTGAAAATTTAGTAAACTCATAAAAACATCAATTTTGACAAGTCCAAGCATATACTTGTTATATCAAATAAGGAGAGTTCAACTACAAGTACAATATCAACTTATAGAAAATGGAAAGGAAACAGAAAATAAAAGGAGTACAGTACAATTATATACTTGTTGTTATCTTTTAGTCAAATTATCAAACATTTAGAAGACAAACATGGAGGATACTCTAGCAAAACAAACGAAAATGCAAATAATTAATGAAATTAAACATGGAATTGAAAGAGTAGAGTATATATACATATACATATGGAACGAGAATGATAAATCTAGATTCAAACAGTCCATTATGGAAATTGAAAGCTAGATTCAAGTGTTACTTATGGTATGCAGATTAATTCGATATGAGAACGAGATCGATGAAAATATTGAACGAGAATGATGAAGAGAACCAGATTAATAATACCTTTATTCTCCTCTAATGATTTGCTCGATTAATTCGATGTGAGAACGAGATTGGTGCTAATTTGCTTAGGGAGAGAAGTTATTATGAAGAGAAGGTACCTTAGGGCTGAGGATGAGAAGTTCCACTAATGGAAGATGATAAAGTCAAGTGAAAATGAACGAAATAAACTCGTCTATTTAGAAAAAAATAAAAAATAACTTTCAAATTTAAAAAATAATAATTAAAAGAATGTAATGCTCGTCGGAATTAACTAACCTAACATGTTTTAAGTCATTTTACAAGGAATGACCATTCCATTCCATTATCACCAACTAAACACAACATAACTTTTGGTGGTCTATTTTATAAAACATTAAAACTAACCAATTTGACTTTTTGTGTGTAATGAAGTTTGATATGAAACTTCATTACACAAACATACTGACATTGAATTTTAAATTTTACTTGATGAAGCTGTTCTCTATGAGGGATAAAAATGAGGGATTGACATAATGAAGTTTTTATATTTGTAAAATTTAAAAATTATTTTTCTTTTACTTTTTTTAGTTAATTTTGAAGAAAAATAAAAGTTATTATCTGATTTGATCAAGTATGAATAATATTCGTTTTAAATAGTTATTCGAGTGAATATAAATTTTTTCAATTACCATGTACAACTTTAGTAAAGAATTCAATGGGATTTATTTTTAAATTTATGGCATTTAAAGTTCAGTAGTGATATAATTAATAAAGTATATAAAATTTTTAAATTATATAAAAGAGACTCTTTTGTGTAGTATTATTTACAACAAAAATTTATATTTAAAATTTAAATAAATTCAAAATATAATTGTAAATTTCACAAATTTACTGCTCAAATTTTTTTTATCCAACGGCAGAGTATGAAAAACAAAAAACAAAGAAAAAAGAAAAAAAGAGGAAAAAACGGAAATAAGAAAAGAAAACCGACTATCATCTTTTCTATTTGGGGTTTTGCAGAGGGAGAAAATGTCGGGGTCTGTTGCAGCTACTCGGCTGAGATCAGGTTCTCGTCTGCGCTCGTTGTTTGGAACAACAAATCTCTGCTTTTCAGTCTCGAATTCCGCGCTTCGACAAGCTCCCACACCTTCTTCTTTCAGGCGTATATTAGTTACATCTACTAATGAACCTTTTATTTTACTTTAATCTCTGTTCAATTGATTAATTTGCATCTCAATTTGTATCTGTTTCTACAAAGGTTGAGAAGAAGAGTGGCGGTGTTTTTGAATTCACTTATCCCAATTCACACCATAATTGCATCTGCTTCTCTTGTTTCCAAGCTTCCCAGTCAAGTCTCTGCTTCCACTCAAGTTTTTGTTTCTCTCCTGTTTTATTGGTTCGATTTGTAACAATCTTGCTGGATAGACTATCCAGTCTATCCTGCATAGTGTGTTCTTGTCATGGACAAACTTTTTCCCATACATTTCTGATATAGCCCAGTTCATCTTAAGCTTGTTTTTGATGAAGCTGTTCTCTATACAAGAATACTGACTTTGATTTTACTTTTTGTTGTTTGGCAGGTAGGTTTACTAATTATGTCAATCCCATCTAGTGGAAAATTGGCTCAAGGATTTTATATGCTCAGAATGCCAAGAGGTCTGCCTTTTTCTTTTTGAAATACTACTACAAGAATAACTATGTTTGGTTATTGTTCTATAGGAAACTAGAAACTTTTGTACCGATTCAAGCTACTCATATCTTTGCTATTTGAAGATTTTGGCAATAAATTCATAAACACTAACAATAATATATGCATGGTTTGGAAGGAATTTTTTTTTGTCTGAATGAATCATTTTACAACTTCCTAGTATATAAATATCCTCGCTTTTGCTTAATGATGAAACTTATGGATGTGATTCAAATTAGTGAAAATCATAAGGGAATCGTTATGTTTCCCTCAGTTGATAGGAGCATCATAACCAATTAAGTTGGAAAGCCCAAGAAAGCTTCTATATTCAAGAGAAAAAGGCAAATATGTTCTTTTATTTACTATTTACTGTATAACTTTATGAAATGAAAACTGTCAAGTAGAAACAAAAAGAAAAACAGTTAGAATTCAAATATTTTGTTAAAGTTCTTTTAAGAAGTCGCACACTCGCACTGAAAATATTCAACTCAGCTCAACAAATTATGTCCCCAAATCATCGAAGATAGTGTTTCTTTAATCTCCTGTTAAAGTTACCTCTCCGATCTCTCTCTCACAGGATACGATTTAATTCAACCCTTGTTGCACCATAGTCGCCCAACAATAAATTTAGAAAGCAAGATTGGTCTTACAATCATCCAATAAAAAAATTCACTTCAATTTTTAGGTCCCAATATAAGATGTCTGAAACACTTGTATCGTATGTGCATGATTTATTGCTTAGCATAGGACCTTAGCAAGACATCGTGGAAATTAGTCTGTGCATGAGCTCAGGAATATAGTTGCTTCTATCCTGCAAATTATGAATTATTATTTCTGACTGATCAATCTACTGAGCTCTATGCCTCTATCAGTAAAGATAATTATTTCTACCAGTTGGTTCTTTTAGTTAGGTTCTTTGTTCGGAGATTAAGTAGAGTTCTCTGGAACATATCATTCTGGTATTTTTTTTGTGGGGTTGGGGTTGGGGGTGGGGGGGAGGCATCTAACTAATGATTTTGGTGTCTGACTTGGCAAGATAGTAGGCTAAGGTCTAGTTGCTCTTAAACTTGAAGCTCAGAGTGCGTTGTTAATGACCCAAGTTATGATTTTCCATTCTCTGAGAAACTTAAGCTTTTGACACTATTATCAAGGAATCTTAGCTAATATGGTTCCTGAGGCGGGTTGTTTTTTCTTTTAAGTACTTCAATCGTGCATCTCTTTATGAAGACAAAGAAACACTATGGAGCTTGAGCTTGTGAGTGATGTTTGTGGCGATACTCAGATGAGACTGAAGAGATTCATAACACCCTTCGAGTGTAATATTTGAACCTGCAATTAAAATAAAGGGACAACATCAAATAGTAGAGACAGCATAGAAGGAAACAAGCATGGCGCATGACAATGATAGATTATACTGTTTTCTTTTTCTTTACCTCCTCTAGTGCTCTCAAAGAGTTGTCCTTTGTGTTCTTGGCTTGGAGGTGGGGGACTAGTTGGGGAGATGGGTGTTCTAGGGACCGCCTCCTCTGTTTCATGGTGATTCTCCCACAATGCTTTCGAGGCAAGTTCCTTCTTAGGTTAAGATTGTAAAGTGTAGCTACAATAACATACAATTATTTACTCAGTTCCCAAATGGTCTACAGGCTGTAGCATGTAGTTGCTCAAGCATAGTAACTGTTACCTCTAGGACTTGCATCCTCTTATTTTATTTATTTATTTATTTATTCGTGTAAATGATAATTAAGTATACATATTGTGGTTCAACCTAGTAAAAAAGAAAATTTGTCTTTGAGACCCTCTGTGACGTTGAACTTAAAGTATGTGCATCAACACCCTTGAAAAAATGCACACCAACACATCACTCACTATTTGGACATCTATATTTACCCTCGTGTCTCTCTCTCTCTCTCACTCCCACACACTCAAACACGCACACGAATACACTATTATTTTTTAGATTCAATAGAACTGTAGAAGTTTGCCCTTACATTACGTTTTTTTGACTTGTAGTAGCCTTAGTAATATTGGATGTAAAAATGAGTCTTGGCAATCTGTGGTGCTTTACAACCTTTTCATCTACAATAATTTTGCTACAACTATTATAGTATCTATTTTTTCGTACTATATGCAAATGTTGTTATATTTCTTTCAATGTACTAAATTTAGAATCCGTCTTAACTCTTTAGATTTTGTTCAGTATGTGATCTGAGACATGCAAAAATTATAAAGCCTGTACTGGTGGTGTTTTGTTTTGGATTTGGCATCTTTATTGTATTTTGAGGCTTTATTTTAGGAAGGGGAATAGTTGCATACTTGCATGCCAGCTAGATTGTGACATACTACTGGGAAATGATATTTTGAAGTTTCATTAAACTGTACACTAATTATGATGATAATGCAGCGAACATCATCATTTTGGTTAGTGTAATAGTTTACGAAGTATCAAAATCAAATTAGGTAGAAGAAAGCTTAGATTAGCTCACAATCGTAACAACTATATCAGTAATCTTCTAATTAATGTGGGGTTTAGAGGCACATGTGCATTTCTTCTTACAAGACAAAAGTGTTGCAAAATGTCATATTATAGTGATTATATTGTCAAGTAGTTGATGGTGGAAGTTATTTCCTGATAGAAGCAGTTTATTATAATATGACACAAAACGACAACCCAATCATCATGACATTCGTACTTAATTTAACATTATGATTTAACATATATGAAATTCATATGGCAACTAGCTATGTGAATATCATATGTTTGATTGCTTAAGCCATTCACAAAGTTGTTACTGTGAGCATATTAGAGTTGGCTGTATATAACGTATCATTGGTGATCATCCTACTACATACATACATACATACATACATACATACATACATACATACATAGCTTCGAGGCTTGAGATGTCATTACTTGACTTTGTCAAAATTGTGGTTGTGGAGTACCTTAACTTCTATAATATACACTATTATAGGGTATATGCAAATTAAGAATTAATGTGTAATTCCTGGGTGTACATTTGGTAGCTGCTCTTGTATATACCAATCTAATGACTACTCTTGTATATTATTATTGATATTTACTTCCATAGGAAATTGAAGGATACAAAAACTGGGGAACCATTTTAGAAGTCCGTGGTCCATTCATAATGTTCATTAGCCATGCTTATGCCTGGGTCTGGGGTTTATTCATCATAGTTGCTTTTGCAACAAGCCGAAGAGTAAACGCAGGTGAGCAGATTTGCCTTCTTTATCATATTTGATCTCTCCAGTCCTGTATCAAATCCCTCTCTGTTTCCTTGTTTATTATATATATCAAAAATGTAGATATACAGAAACGTAGGATCACATTTCTTTATTTTTATTTTTATTTTTTTTAAAAAAAGAGAAATAAAATTACACCAAACATACATATTGACCACATTAATTTATAAATGAAAAAATGTATGTACACATCTGTGTATTACACAATTGGCTATGACGACAGTTTTTTGGGGGCAAAAAGCACATTTTGGCCACTGTGGTTATAGTGATTTAACGAATTAGTCACTGTGCTTTTAAAATATTCAATTAGCCCACTGAGCTTTTTAAAAATTAACAATCAACCCATTCCGTCCAAAAAATTGGACGGACGTTAACAGCTGAATTTAAAAAAATAAAAAATTATGTGGTAATTACGTGGCAATAGATTTTAAAAAAATTAGTGTTGACGTGGCAAAAAATACATAATATTCATTTTAAAGTTTTAAAAATAACAAAAATATAATAAAATTTTTTAAAAAAATATTATTTTTAATAAAAACAGATTTTTTTAAAAAACATATTTTTTTAAAAAAACATAATTTTTTTAAAAAACGTAACTTTTGTAAAAAACAGATTTTTTTTAAAAAAAAATTAAAAAACAGATTTTTTTAAAAAAACAAATTTTTTTAAAAACAGATTTTACAATTTTTTTTAAAAAAACAAATTTTTTTAAAAACAGATTTTTTTAAGAAAACAATTTTTTTAAAAAACAGATTTTTAAAAACAGATTTTTTAAAAAAAAAACATTTTTTCTTATAAACAGATTTTACAATTTTTTTAAAAAACAGATTTTTTAAAAAACTGATTTTAAAAAATCTGTTTTTTTAAATTTTTAAAAAAAAAAAATCAGTTTTTTTAAGAAAGTGTTTTTTCTAAAAAAAATTATGTTTTCTAAAATCTGTTTTTTTCAAACAAATTTTTTCTAAATTTTTTAAAAAAACAGATTTTTAAAAAGCATAAATTTTTTTAAAGTACAGATTTTTTAAAAAGCATAATTTTTTTTTAAAAACATAATTTTTAAAAAAAACTGAATTTTTTAAAAAAAAACGTACTTTTTTTGAAAAACACAATTTTTTAAAAAAACAGATTTTTTTTTAAAACATAATTTTTTTTAAAAAAAATACTCTTTTAAAAAAACAGATTTTTTTTAAAAATATTAAAAATTATAAAAAACAGATTTTTTCAAATCTGTTTTTTAAAAAATTTGTAAAATCTGTTTTTTAAAAAATTTGTTTTTTTAAAAAAATCTGTTTTTAAAAAATCTGTTTTTAAAAATCCGTTTTTAAAAAAAATTGTTTTTTTTAAAAAATCTGTTTTTAAAAAAATTTGTTTTAAAAAAAATCTATTTTTTTAAAAAAATCAGTTTTTTAAAAAAAATATTTTTTAAAAAAAATATTATGTTTTTTTAAAAAATTGTGTTTTTCAAAAAAAGTACGCTTTTTAAAAAATTTGTACTTTAAAAATTTAAATTTGTTTTTAAAAAAAAAATTAAAAACAATTGTTTTTTTTAAAAAAATCTGTTTTTTAAAAAAATGGTTTTTTTAAAAAAAATCTGTTTTTAAAAAAAATTGTTTTTTAAAAAAAAAACTGTTTTAAAAAAACTTTTAAAATTTGCTTTTAAAAAAATTTGTTTTTTAAAAAAAACTGTTTTTAAAAAAAATCTGTTTTTTAATTATTTTTTTAAAAAAAATCTGTTTTTTAAAATATTTTTTTTAAAAAAACTGTTTTTTACAAAAGTTCCGTTTTTAAAAAAAATTATATTTTTTTAAAAAATTATGTTTTTTTTTAAAAAAATCTGTTTTTATTAAAAATAATATTGTTTAATTAAATCTGTTTTATTTTATTATATTTTTGTTATTTTTAAAACTTTAAAATGAATATTATGTATTTTTTTGCCACGTCAGCATTAATTTTTTTAAAATCTATTGCCACGTAATTACCACATAATTTTTTTTTTTTTTAAATCCAGCTGTTAACGTCCGTCCAATTTTTTGGACGGAATGGGTTGATTGTTAATTTTTAAAAAGCTCAGTGGGCTAATTGAATATTTTAAAAGCACAGTGGCTAATTCGTTAAATCACTATAACCACAGTGGCCAAAAGGTGCTTTTTGCCGTTTTTTGGGTTATAGCGACGATTTCACCCGTCTCCATGGTTATTTTGGGATATAGCGACAGGTGAACCGTCGCGATAGTCCAAAAAACTCGTCGCTATAGGTTGTGTATATTAATATAACCCATTTATAAAACATGGTCACAATTTATATCTTTTTCGTTTGATTAATATTAATCAATCAAAAGTTTAGTATTCTTGACAAACATTCCTAAATTCGTTGTTTAAACAGTGGGGACATGAAAGTGGTTAGTATGAAATTAATTTTGGTCAATTGATCAATACAGTGTCGACACGCGGGTTGAGAGGTGATCTCTCTCTTTGTGTGTCAGCACTGTATTGGTCATTTGACCAACTTACCATGAAATTAACTTTATGATAACCGGATCCGTGAGGACACGTAGGCTACCTGAACATTAATTAGAATATCTTCCTTCAATTTTCTGTTTTGTGTAAAAAAAACAAAAACTGATTTAATTCTGCATTTAAAAAGGGGAAATTTTACTAGTAAAAATTACATCACCAGATATAATAAGCAACTTTTACTAAAGAAGTAAATAAATCATATAAATATAATATTTACATTTTGGGGCTGACATTCAAAAATTCTTTCCATGTGGAATTCTGCATCCTCCGGCCTTATTTTTAAGCTCTTATCACCCATTTCAAACAGGTTTTTAGGGTCAGTTGTACTTAAAAGAACTTAAAGTCCATAACGGACCAACTAACAAACCAACTTCCCTTGCCCATTTTTGTTTTCTTTTGTTTTGTTTAATACTCTTTCAGTCCGTCCCTTAATATAGTATATAAATGATTTATTTTTTAAAAAATTATTTGATATTTTATATAATTTAGGAGAATTAACTATCATCTTTTTAAAATTGTATTTCATTGGAAAATATTACAAATGAGAGAGAGTGAGATAAGTATGACAATTATGAAAATTTAAAGATATTATAGATAATTAATATTATACAATTATTTCCTTAATTTTTATTGTAATACCCGAAAAAAATAAATAAATAAAATATTAGGAGAAATATATATATATATATATATATATATATATATATATTTGTTTTAAAACATATTAATTGGACTTTGTCTTTTAATTGGGTCAAATTGTATTTAATTATTGTGGATCATAATAAGTAAGTGATAACATTAATTTGGTCCTTTATTTTAATTGAGTTTAATATATATTTGTAAGTAAAATCAAAATTCTATTAAAATTGGGAGAGTTCATCAATTATATAAATAAATATTTAAACCCTAACTTATTTCACGTTCATCTAATAACTGACTAAGAAAAAGAGAAAGAAAAAAAAAGAAGAAGAACACAGCCGCCGCAGCAGGAAAGAGGAGAAACGTATTTTTTTCGCTGCAATTTGAAGAAGAGGAACCAGCCTTTACCTTTTCTGTTTTCGGTAAGTGTTAATAACAGTGATGGGAGTAGGTATAAATATATAAAATTTGTTTGTCAGATTACTTGTTGTTTTTGTTTTTTTTACTGGAAGCTATTGAACCGCTGCCAAAAAAAAAACGGTTGTTGTCTAGTAATAGTATTATAAATAAGCTATGCTTATTGAATATTACCTTTTAATAGGTACTCAGCAGTCAGCCTTGAAGCTTATAATTAGAATTTGTAAATCAAATTGATGTTATCTATATTAATTGAATTAATTAATACTGATATAATTATAAAAGTTTTGAATAATAAATTTAATTTTATTATGTTATTAATGATTTGATTGTAATAAAAATTTTATTAAATTATTTAGATTGAACGGAGAGAGGGTATAAGCGAGTTTTTGGAATATACTTTGGGTATTACATTGCTTAATCCAGGTACGAATTTCGTACTCATTCAGCGATAATCCTTTTAATTTTATTTTGTTCGTTTTGTTTTCGTTTGGAAGTTAGATATTGTTTCGCATGTTTGTTCCTTCTCAAATCCATGTGATAGTTTCGTTTTGGTTCATTGATATTTAGAACTCATGTTTGTACTCTTTGAACTTGTTTATCATGTTTAATATTTATTTCAATTTTCGTAGTGAGATACATGTTAGTTTATTTTTTGAGACTTGTGTTGATGATTCGTTCGATCTAACATGTACACGTTAGAACCCCTTTGTGTTGATATTGTGTCGCATGTGTTGTGACATTATATCTTTGTTAGAATACCGTAGGGTATACCTGGGCTATAACCACCTGTGGGAGTACCACAGGCATGTCCTCTTGGCACGAAAGACATGACACCTTCCGTGGCGGTGTGATCAGTCCACGGCGTCTCCGTTTTGTGCTCCGGTGGGAGTTGGCCATTTGGTGTTTTGTTGTGGGAGGCGTATGGGTCGACCCTAGTTTTCTGTTCTGTTCTGTTCTGCGAAGTGGTGATGTTTGTGCCAAACACGCCTTCCGATTTTACATGCATTGGATTCGCTGTCGAATGTGTGTAACTTGCCTGTGTGGCATTATTTGACTTGTCTATATGGCATTATTTGACTTGCCTGTGTGGCAAGATATATTTCTGTTTTATTCTGAGCTCGGTATGAAATAACACCCAGCCATTTGATTCAGCCTACTATTTCGTTGTGTTAGTTTTGTTCGTTTAGTTTCAGTTCGTTTTGTTTCATTTCATTTAATTGAGTTAGTTATTTCGGTTCATTATTTGTATTCTATATCCGTACTGGGCATTTGGCTCATGCTGTGTTTTCTTCCGGCAGGTAATCAGAGGGATCAAGGGCAATGATTTAGAAATATTCTTTTTAGACTTGATGTGTCAGTTTACTTGGAATTGTAATAATTATTTTAGATTGTGGTTTGAGACAGTTGGAGATTTATTATGGTTGACTTGTGGTATTTATCAGTTATTAAGACTATTCTTTTGTGGCTTTGAGCCTTGTTATTAAATTCATCAGTTTTGTTATGTTTTGAGTAACCTCTCTTTCTATTTCGGAAAGGGGGTGTTACAGAGTTGGTATCAGAGCTTAGGTTCTTTCTTGTAGAAAACCTATTTAGGTTTGACCTGTGAGTTATGGGTAGACTTCTGGGTTAGGTTTTTGTTCTGTTTGATTTTCTGTTCAGCTATTATATCGGCTATATTCGAATCTGTCTCTAATCTTCTTTGTTATCTATTCGTTGATCTCTTTGTTAGATGGCTCGTAGATCCGCCAGAGTTGCTGGGAGGCGAGATAAAATAGGGGAAGAGGTGAGGGTCAGCCCAATGAGCAACCTAATGATCAGATTAATACTCAGTTGGCTAACTTGGTGAATCAGGCGGTGAACCAAGCTTTACCTCAGTTGGTGGCACAGGTGGTACAGGTAATGCAGCAGCCGCTGCCAGAAATTCCTGAAGAGGAGAATCCGGAAAATAATGGTCCACAAGCAAACGAAGAGGAAGGGAATGTGGATGATTATAATCAGCAGGTGGTTCCAATGTATGTGTGGTTGGAAAGGTTTCAAAAGCAGAAATCACATGCATTCAGTTCAGCTCCAACTCCAATTGATGCAGAGAATTGGATTACCCACTTAGAGAAGATTTTCGATGTGTTGGGGTGCTCGGATAATCAGAAAGTGTTGCTAGCTGCTTACAAGCTGGAAGGGGATGCGCAGAGGTGGTGCAAAGCGTTGCAAACAACAAAGGGTAATGGTTATGTTGAGGCATTTAGCTGGGCAGAGTTTTGTGAGGTCTTTTATCAGCAGTATTTTCCAACTGCTGATAAAGAGGCCTATGCCAGAGAGTATCTGTCTATTCGGCAGAAAGATGACGAGTCCGTCACGGATTTCATGACGAGGTTTACTAGGTTGGCAGGCTTTGCGGGAATTTCTGCAGGGACTGCAGCGGAACAGGCGAAGAAGTTCAAGTGGCGGATTCATTATAGATATCGTCAGCATCTTATTAACAATAAGTTTATAGACGTGTCAGCAGTGGCCAATGCGGCCAAGAATATTGAGATGGAGAGACAGGACTTTCGGTCTTCTAAACCGGAAGGGAGTCGAAAGAGGGACAGAGATGACCAGCAGGGTCAAACTTCGGGTCAGCACGGGAAGAATCAGGGTGGTCAGTGGAACAGGAACCGGGGTGGCCAGCAAGGGCAGTGGCGTGGTCAGAATCAAAACAGGGGTTATCAGCAGATGCCTCAGCAAGGGCAGAATCGTCAGCTGCAGCTACCTTGGAATGGTCAGAATCGTCAGCAGAATCGTCAGCAGGGACAGGATCAGGGTCGTTATCCGGGACCAGCTGGTGGGGGTAACCCGAATCTTATTTCGATAGCTCCTTGTGCTATTTGTGGGGCTATTCATCCGGGGAGGCAGTGTCATAGACTCACAGGTGCATGCTTCTTGTGTGGACAGATGGGTCATATTGCTAGGGATTGTACCGGTCCACGCGTAAATGGTGGAGGCAGTGATAATGGTGGCAATGGAGGTCAGCGTCAGGGTGGTCGAGTATTTGCCTTGACATATAACCAAGCGGCAGGTGTACCAGGTACTGTTTCTGGTACTCTTTTAGTTAGCAATCATGAGGCGTCTATTTTGTTTGATACGGGTTCTACTCATTCCGTTGCTGCTCAGTCTTTTGTTCGGCACCTGGGTGTGCCATCTCAGTCTTTAGATTCTGTTATGTCTATTGCTACCCCGATGGGGACTTCTGTTGTTATTTCTGATTTGTATCGAGGGTGTCCGATAAGTTTTGGGGATAAGATTCGTAGGGCTAATCTTCTTCCGATGAGTATGCACGATTTCGACGTCATTCTGGGGATGGACTGGTTGGATAAGCACCATGCCACTATCGATTGTCAGGCGAAGAAGGTTATATTTGGAGATGTGAAGTCTCCAGAATTCGTGTTTCAGGGTTCACAACCAAGCAGGGTAGTGAAGTTGATTTAGGCTTTGAAGGCTGGAAAGTTGGTAGCAAAGGGTTGTGAGTGGTATTTGGCGTTTGTGAAGGATACCTCTAAGGGTGAGTCTCGTATTGAGGATGTTCCAATTGTTCGTGATTTTTCCGATGTGTTTCCTGAAGAATTGTCAGGGTTGCCACCACAACGGGAAGTAGAGTTTGCTATTGAGCTTATTCCTGGTGCGGAACCTATCTCTAAGGCGCTGTATCGGATGGCACCGTTGGAGTTGCAGGAGTTGAAGGAGCAGTTGCAGGAATTATTAGATCGTGGTGTGATTCGTCTGAGTGTTTCGCCGTGGGGTGCTCCGGTCTTGTTTGTGAAGAAGAAGGATGGGTCTATGAGGCTGTGTATAGACTACAGGGAGTTGAACAAGATTACCATCAGGAATCGGTACCCATTGCTGAGGATTGATGACTTGTTTGACCAACTTCAGGGGGCAAAGTATTTTTTGAAGATAGATTTAAGGTCGGGCTATCATCAGTTGAGGGTGAGGGATGAGGATATCCCTAAGACAGCTTTTTGCACTCGATATGGGCATTACGAGTTTCTGGTGATGCCATTTGGGTTGACTAACGCTCCGGCGGTGTTTATGGATTTGATGAATCGAGTGTTCAGGGAGTACTTGGACCAATTTGTTATTATTTTTATTGATGACATTTTGGTTTACTTCAAGTCTAAGGAAGAGCATGAGGAGCATCTTCGCACAGTGTTGGGGATTTTGCAGAAAGAGAAGTTGTATGCTAAATTCTCTAAATGCGAGTTTTGGTTGGAGCAGGTTGCATTTTTGGGCCACGTTGTTTCTGATGAAGGCATTAAGGTGGATCCTGCGAAGGTTGAGGCTATCACTAAATGGTCGAGACCTACTACAGTGATAGAGGTTAGAAGTTTCTTGGGTTTGGCAGGGTATTACAGGCGGTTTGTGGAAGGGTTTTCCTTGTTTGCCTTACCATTGACTCAGTTGATGAGAAAGGGCGCGAAGTTTGTGTGGAATGAGGAGCGCGAGAAAAGTTTTGAGGAGTTGAAGAAACGGCTTGTGACAGCTCCTATACTTGCATTACCATCAGAGACAAGAGGCTACCAGATTTATAGTGATGCTTCTAAGAAGGGCTTGGGGTGTGTTTTGATGCAACACGGTAAGGTGATTGCTTATGCTTCTAGGCAACTTAAACCTTATGAGGTGAACTACCCCACACATGATTTGGAGTTGGCAGCGGTGATCTTTGCCTTAAAGATTTGGAGGCATTATTTGTATGGGGAGACTTGTGATATCTTCACCGATCACAAAAAGTCTTAAATACATTTTTACTCAGAAGGAGCTCAATATGAGACAGAGGCGTTGGTTGGAGCTTCTAAAAGACTATGATGCTAGAATTCAGTATCACCCGGGAAAGGCAAATGTGGTTGCAGATGCTCTTAGCAGAAAGAGTTTTGGAAGTGTAGCAGCCCTTATTACACAACCTCAGCTTATTTCGGATATGGAGCGGCTCGAGTTGGAGTTGTATGTACGAGGTTCAGATGGGCATTTGGCGGGTATGAGAGTGGAGCCCTCTCTTATCTCGCGGGTCAAAGAAGCTCAAAAGGAAGATGGGGAGTTGTGGGGTCTGACGCAGAATCTGGAGGAGGGCAAGCAGTCTGAGTTTCGTATTGATGACCGTGGTGTGATTTGGTTGGGTGAATGGTTGTGTGTACCGTCGGATCCAATCATTCGAGAGGCTGTGTTGGCTGAGGCTCATAGTTCGCCATTTTCTATTCATCCTAGTTCTACAAAGATATATAGGGATTTGAAGAAGAATTTTTGGTGGAATGGGATGAAACGAGACGTGGCTGAATATGTTGGGAAGTGTCTTACTTGTCAACAAGTGAAGATAGAACATCAACGAGCTAGTGGCTTGCTGCAACAGTTAGACATTCCAGTGTGGAAGTGGGAGGATATCACGATGGATTTTGTGACTGGTTTGCCGAAGACTTTTAGGAAGAATGATGCCATATGGGTAGTGGTGGACCGGTTGACCAAATCAGCACACTTTTTGGCGATCCATGAGGGTTACTCAGTGGATAGGTTGGCACATATCTTTCAGCAGGAGATTGTTAGACTTCATGGTACTCCGGTGTCTATTGTTTCAGATCGGGATCCACGGTTCACTTCACGGTTCTGGAAAGGGTTCCAACGAGCCTGGGGCACTCGGCTCAACTTTAGTACTTCTTTCCACCTGCAAACTGATAGGCAATCCGAACGGACTATTCAAACATTGGAGGACATGTTGAGGTCTTGTGCACTTGAGTGGTCGGGTAATTAGGATGATTACTTGAGCCTAGTTGAGTTTGCTTATAACAACAGCTGGCATGCAAGTATTGGAATGGCTTCGTTTGAGGCAATGTATGGTAGAAAGTGTCGGGCACCAACTTGTTGGGATGAGGTTGGTGAAAAGACCATAGAAGGGCCTGAGTTAGTTCAAATCACTACAGATAAGGTAGCGGTGGCTAAAGAGAAATTGAAGTCGGTTCGATCACGGTAGAAGTGTTATGCTGATAAGCATAAGAGGACTTTAGAATTTGAACCTGGTGAGCATGCGTTTCTAAAAGTTTCTCCTTGGAAGAGCATTCGACGATTTGGCTTGAAAGGGAAACTTAGTCCGCGTTATATTGGACCATTTGAGATTCTGGAGAGGGTTGGTGAGGTTGCATATCGGTTAGCTTTGCCTCCACAGCTAGCTCACGTGCATAATGTGTTCCATGTGTCGGTGTTGAGAAGTTATCATTATCATCCGTTGCACGTGGTGCAATATCCGTTCGATAAGATTCGAGAAGATCTTACTTGTGAGGAACAAGCCGAGGCGATTTTGGATCGTCAAGAGCGAATTATGAGAAGGAGTACAATTCCGTTTGTTAAGGTTCTGTGGAGGAATCATTCGGAGCGGGAGGCTACTTGAGAGATGGAAGAGTCTATTCGAGCGGAATATCCGCATCTTTTTGATAATTAGGTACGTTCGTTCTTTTGATACCGGGGACGGAATCCTTTTTAAGGGATAGGTGATGTAATACCCGAAAAAAAAATATTATGAGAAAATATATATATATATATATATATATATATATATATATATTTGTTTTAAAACATATTAATTGGATTTTGTCTTTTAATTGGGTCAAATTGTATTTAATTATTGTGGATCATAATAAGTAAGTGATAACATTAATTTGGGTCTTTATTTTAATTGAGTTTAATATATATTTGTAAGTAAAATCAAAATTCTATTAAAATTGGGAGAGTTCATCAATTATATAAATAAATATTTAAACCCTAACCTATTTCACGTTCATTTAATAACTGACTAAGAAAAAGAGAAAGAAAAAAAAAAAAGAAGAACACAGCCGCCGCAACAGGAAAGAGGAGAAACGTGTTTTTTTTTCGCTGCAATTTGAAGAAGAGGAACCAGCCTTTACCTTTTCTATTTTCGGTAAGTGTTAATAACAGTGATGGGAGTAGGTATAAATATATAAAATTTGTTTGTCAGATTACTTGTTGTTTTTGTTTTTTTTGCCGGAAGCTATTGAACCGCTGCAAAAAAAAAAGGTTGTTGTCTAGTAATAGTATTATAAATAAGCTATGCTTATTGAATATTACCTTTTAATAGGTACTCAGCAGTCAGCCTTGAAGCTTATAATTAGAATTTGTAAATCAAATTGATGTTATCTATATTAATTGAATTAATTAATACTGATATAATTATAAAAGTTTTGAATAATAAATTTAATTTTATTATGTTATTAATGATTTGATTGTAATAAAAATTTTATTAAATTATTTAGATTGAACGGAGAGAGGGTATAAGCGAGTTTTTGGAATATACTTTGGGTATTACATTGCTTAATCCAGGTACGAATTTCGTACTCATTCAGCGATAATCCTTTTAATTTTATTTTGTTCGTTTTGTTTTCGTTTGGAAGTTAGATATTGTTTCGCATGTTTGTTCCTTCTCAAATCCATGTGATAGTTTCGTTTTGGTTCATTGATATTTAGAACTCATGTTTGTACTCTTTGAACTTGTTTATCATGTTTAATATTTATTTCAATTTTCGTAGTGAGATACATGTTAGTTTATTTTTTGAGACTTGTGTTGATGATTCGTTCGATCTAACATGTACACGTTAGAACCCCTTTGTGTTGATATTGTGTCGCATGTGTTGTGACATTATATCTTTGTTAGAATACCGTAGGGTATACCTGGGCTATAACCACCTGTGGGAGTACCACAGGCATGTCCTCTTGGCACGAAAGACATGACACCTTCCGTGGCGGTGTGATCAGTCCACGGCGTCTCCGTTTTGTGCTCCGGTGGGAGTTGGCCATTTGGTGTTTTGTTGTGGGAGGCGTATGGGTCGACCCTAGTTTTCTGTTCTGTTCTGTTCTGCGAAGTGGTGATGTTTGTGCCAAACACGCCTTCCGATTTTACATGCATTGGATTCGCTGTCGAATGTGTGTAACTTGCCTGTGTGGCATTATTTGACTTGTCTATATGGCATTATTTGACTTGCCTGTGTGGCAAGATATATTTCTGTTTTATTCTGAGCTCGGTATGAAATAACACCCAGCCATTTGATTCAGCCTACTATTTCGTTGTGTTAGTTTTGTTCGTTTAGTTTCAGTTCGTTTCGTTTCATTTCATTTAATTGAGTTAGTTATTTCGGTTCATTATTTGTATTCTATATCCGTATTGGGCATTTGGCTCATGCTGTGTTTTATTCCGGCAGATAATCAGGGGGATCAAGGGCAAGTGTGATGAGAGCTCCATTCATTCCAATGATTTAGAAATATTCTGTTTAGACTTAATGTGTCAGTTTACTTGGAATTGTAATAATTATTTTAGATTGTGGTTTGAAACAGTTGGAGATTTATTATGGTTGACTTGTGGTATTTATCAGTTATTAAGACTATTCTTTTGTGGCTTTGAGCCTTGCTATTAAATTCATCAATTTTGTTATGTTTTGAGTAACCTCTCTTTCTATTTCGGAAAGGGGGTGTTACATTTATGCAGAATTCTAAAATCACATATATTAAGGGACGGAGGGAGTAGCAGTAAGTAGCCATTTATATCATGTATGTATAAATGTATGTATGTATGTATAATAGTTTTGGATTTGGATGCTGAGAAGATTGATGGAGATTGTTTGTTAAGCCTTTTAAGGTGAGACACTGAGACTTGTGAGCCGAACCAGTAACTCATTCCAGCCTTCTATCACATCACATGTGTGATGGGGCTGCCTAATCCATCAACCCATTACCCATTGGCCATTGCCTGTATTAACTTGTTGATGAGTTTCAAATTGGGTTATGTGTAACTCGGGGGCTATTGCCTGTTGGAGCTTTGAAATGAACTTTAGGTGTTGGTTTTTATTTTAATTTAAGAATCAAATTTAGCAATATGACCTTTTCAAATTAGTATTAGTAATAGTAATAGTAATAGTAATAGGAGCTTTTGCTTCATAAATGCTAGTAGCTCGTATAAGGGAAAAGATGTAAACTGAAATACATAAAACATTCAATTTCTTTCTTAATTGATTCTTTAATTTACCTATGCGTTTCCAATTCCATCAAATCACTTTCCAACTTTATAGTGAAGAAAGAAGCTCACTTAATTTCTCTTAATAAATGCCCCAGCTATGAATTTATACTACTGATCGATGTAGAAACATTTGTTTTACTCTATCATCATATTAACACATTACACAATGATAATAAAATTTATATTTTCACATGTATTTTTGATATTTTTACATGATTCGAATAAAGTGGGTCCAACTTTCATGTGAGAAAGATCATGTGGAAATATCAAAAATACATGTGTAAGTAGTGCTCCTCTTAACTCTTTATGTTTTTGTGGTGATTTTCATAAGAGAATTGATATTTTCAAATGTAATTTTGATATTTTTATATGGTTCTCTTTCGCATGAGCATACAGTGGGTCTCATCTTCATGTGAGAGGAGAAAGAATCATATAAAAATATCAAAATTACATGTGAAAATAGTGGCCCTTTTCATAATTCACATTAAGAATATATTTATTTGAATGTTGAAAAACTCTATATGGCGAAGAAGAGGGATAAAAGGTGCAAATTTGGAAAAAGATAGGCAGTCTTTGTTTCTGGTTGCCTAGTTGGTGGCTGTCCTGCCTACTATTTAATACTTTGGGCCCAACTACCACCATCAATTATTCATCATCAGTATCGGATAGCATGCAATTCCTCCCTTGCACATGATGTTCAACTAAAGTATCGCTCTGATACTCCCTTCTCCGGCTTATATATGTCACACTCAATTAACCTAACCTAATCCCAACACTTCAAACCCAATAAAACAAAATTGAAATACACCTTTTAGGTTACATTTGGAAAATGCCGAGGGCAAAAAAAAAAAAGTAAAACAAAAATTAATAGAAAAATAGAAGAAGACTTAATTTATATAAATATAACTACCAATACTTCTAAAAAATAAATAAAATATCAATAATAAATGGTTTGAAAAGCCTCACTAGATATTTAGTTTTCATTTATTTTGCCTTCATTTTCCCACAAGTTTTCCTAATTACAAACATTACCTTAAACAAATGATCTCACTTTCTCTTCCTCCTTTTTTCCTAGAAAATATCTCTATCTTTGATTAGTTCAGAGATACCAAATTAGCAAACTAACCCACCTTTTTCTATCTTCATAATGCAAAAGGTCAAACTTTTAGTATTTGACAATTCTTATCCATTTCTTTATATATATATATATATATATATATATATATATATATATATATATAGAGTCCGGATCCAGTCCGGGATCCCGGACTCTACTAAAATACGGACCTTTTTTTTTTTTTTTTTTTTGCTTTTTTTTTTTTGAAACAACTAAAAAAAAAAAAAAATTTATGGAATTGAAATTTTTCCATAATACAGTGTTTTGGGCGTGATTTGGATGCCTATAACGAAATATGTCTGTACAGTCTGGGCAGACTGTACATACATTGGTTGGGGTAGGTGTTAAAAACACGCCCAAAACACTGTATTATAGAAAAATTTCAGTTCCATAAATTTTTTTTTTTTTTTAGTTGTTCTACAAAAAAAAATAAAAAAATAAAAAAATATAGGGTCCGGATTTGATCAGGTCCGGGAGTCCGGACCTGATCCGTTGTGTATATATATATATATATATATATATATATATATATATATATCTTATACGTATCAAACGAAATATCACTAGAATATTCAAATCCATTAAATTTTCTTCGTATATTACTATATTAGTATATATTTTCTTCTTCTTATCGTCCTTTATTAGAGATTTTATTAAGGTAAGAGATTCCTATTAAACGCAGACGGGTTGGCCATTAACCTGATTTTACAGTTACAAACTATGCTTGCTTTTATCACTGCAAGGTCAGAAGTTCCATAGAAAAGCAAGGCTCACAGAACCACCTATCTTTTATAATCTTCAAAAGCCTCCTTTTCCTTCCAACAAAGGCAAAGGATAATAGTAATCCCTCTGTTTTGCTCTGTTTCTTCTTTATACATACATACATACATATATATAGTACTATTTCTTGTCAAGGGGAGGAATTTCAGTTTCAAATTTGTTTTTCTGAGGGTTGTCTCCAAAGATGAGAAATATAGCAACTTGTTACAGTGAGCATGCCATTAAAGTATCGGATTCATATTGTTTCGGACCATCAAATCAGGCTATTCTTTCTCCTAGCTTGATCCCTTCAATTCAAGATACAGTTACATGTATCTATAAAGTCAAGCTCTCCACCCAATATCAACTCTTGATCACGGTGACCTGGTCCAACCTCATGGGCCAAGGATTCACTATTACTATCATTGATGACCCCCCATCTTCTCCTTCCAAATTTAACACAAAGCAGTGGCAATTGACAAAGATTAGAGGCACACAAAAAAGCTTCGAGTCCGCCAATACAAAGATTGAAATCATTTGGGATCTTTCCTCTGCTAGATACGATGCTGGACCTGAGCCAACTGATGGATTTTATATCGCAGTTTTATTCAACTCAGAGCTAGGCCTACTTGTTGGAGACATGAAAGAAGACGTACACGTGAAGAAGCTCACATCCAACATTCCTGTATCAAAATTTTCATTAGTATCGCGAAGTGAACATTTCTCTGGTAGCGCAGTGTATTCAACTAAGGCTCAATTCTTCAATACTGGCACATGTCATGACATTTTGGTCAAGTGCATTACAGAAGAATGTGATAGGGGACGGAGGAATTCCATGTTATCTGTTTGTATTGATAAGAAGAATGTGATTCAGGTAAAAAGATTACGATGGAATTTTCGGGGGAATCAGACAATATTCCTTGATGATTGCTTGGTAGATATGATGTGGGATGTTCATGATTGGTTCTTCAATCCAAAATCTGGCTATGCAATTTTCTTGTTTAGGCCAAGGAGTGGATTGGATAGCAGGCTGTGGTTGGTGGAGAAAAAATTGGAGCAGGAAAGGGCTGGTTTCTCTTTGTTGATTTGTGCTTGTAAGAATCCTAACTAATTCATCATTTTCTCTTCTCACTTTTCATTTGAGTTTCTTTTCTTTCATTTGAGTTTCTTTTCTTCTTGCAAAATTTACTACTCCCCTTATATGACAATAGAATGAATTGTATATGCAGAAAATGGAAGTTTACATAATATATACTTTTATCTTTGTGTCCCATTTTGGTACTCTGTTTTTCCTTCCATGTCCACCACATTCAGTTGGTTGCAATCAACATTGTTTGCAGTTTTTTTGATGGGCCGACTGACTTCTATTGCTCTTTTTTCCTCGTCTGTATAAGGGTATATTCGTTACTTTTAGGCCCTCCATTGTAGGAAAAATGACTGACGAGCCGAATACTATTAGGCACACTCGAGCGTATTCTTTTCTTTATCTTCTCAAATAGTTGAGATTCCTTGTAAAAAAAATAATAATAATAAGGCTTTATTTGTAATTCTGAAAAACACTGGGGACTAAAACGAAAATGAATGTAATACTTAAAAAACACCATCTTATCTTATTAACCAGAAGCTAAATTCTAAGGCATAGTGTAATAAAAGGTTAATAAAGCTCCTATAAAACAATTTAAATAAATTATGAATTCTTATTTTCAAAAAAAATATTATTTTAATATTAGAGCAGACATACAGGGTGTTTGTTTACTTTTGAACGAGTATAAATGAGTCAAAATTTAACCGATTAAATCATTCATACCGTTTGTTTTATAACTTTTAAACTCTGAATGTGTTCGTATAATTCTTATAATTTTTTTTTTACTTACATACCATTATTGACAATTAAAAATTATATTCAATATTTATCTTCTTTTTTTTTACTATTGTAAACGAATCTTGTTATGTACAGATTGTTTTTTATTTTTCTTTAACAAATTGGTCAATAACAAATTTAATCAATGTTGTTGTGGTCTTTTATTTTGATTTTATGTACCGGTAGAATATTATTAATATTTTTTATGTTCTATTCCTAAAATTATATCACTAATAGTATACTTCATCAAAAAATGTTCAAAAATTTATATTTAATTTTTATTAGATAATAATGTTTATTTATAATTACATAATAAATTTGTTCATAACAACCTAGAAGATTAAAATAAGAAAATATACGTATTCAAATGTTTTAAACAACCAATTATCAAACACATTATTTCATTTTGTATTCAGAATTTCTATTCCATTCTACTCATTTAATTTTTTTTATACATTCAAAACTTTTTATTTAATTTTATCAATTATTACCTTTCTCGTTCAATTTTATCAAACAACTCCATAGTCTTAGAATGTTCCGGTCATAAAATATGGTGATGTATGGGAAGAGAGGAAAGATATATTTGGAGAAAAAAGGGTGATGACATTGGCACTCTACAAATCAATACTTATATATAAATATATATAGGGTCTCTATCCACAGCAATCGGTTGTTGGGGAGCAACCCCTTTTTGGCCAGCCGGTACAGCTTGTACCGGTCTTAGAATTTTTTTTTTATAAGCCGTAACAAACTGTACCGGCTGGCCAAAAAGGGGTTGTTCCCCAACAACCGGTTGTTGTGGATGGAGACCCATACATACATATATATATATATATATACATAAATGATAATATCATCAAATTAAATTAATTAGAAAATTTTATTAAATGATGACATCATCAAATCAAATCAATTGAAAAAATCGTTGAGTCCGCTCTTAATTAATTAAGTGAGTTAACTCACTTAATTTGATAACTCATCTATTCTTATATTCTTAAATTTTATTAAATGATGACATCATCAAATCATATCAATTGAAAAAATCGTTGAGTCCACTCTTAATTAATTGAGTTAACTCACTTAATTTGATAACTCATCTATTATTCTATTTTTATATATAAATACACATAAATGATGATGTAAGATAACATCATCAATTGAAATCAATACCTATATATGTTCAATTGAAAAATTCACTGAATTAATTAAGGGTTAACTCGATTTATGTTAGTAAAAGGTAAATAATTTTTTTTTATTCTCTAACAAGAGAAGGTAAGTCTAAAATATTTATTTTTCGTTCTACCAAACTTATTATAATATTTTTTATTAAAAAAATTGTTTAAGATAATATATCTTGACCAATTTTATGTAAAATTGTTTAATTATTATAATTTTATTAAGATATTTAATTTTTAGATATAGCCAATTAAAAATTTGAAAATATCATTATTAAATTAATTAATTAAAATATATAGTGTAGGTTTTCTTTCTCAAATATTACTATAATCAATTTAATTTATCACAAAAATTTATAAAGAATTAGTATTCCAATTAAACTCAAATATTATTATTTGATTAGCGTTATTAGGCACTTACGGATAAAAATAATTAGTGAATTATGCATTAATTTTTTTGATATGAATGTATGACAAATTATTAAAATTATTATTCAAACTAGTCCATGCATTGAACGGGTTATCAACTAGTCGTTATTAAAAATAGAAGAATATACTTTTACTATTTCATAATTAAAGTAAATCATTTGTTTTTCTTTAAATACAAAATAATTGTAAAGGATAGTTTTGTCTTTTCATTAAAAATGTGGGTTCCAATTTAAAATGTTCTGTCCCAAGTTCCAAATAAAATACAGATACAAGTAAGGGACTGTTTGTTTAGAACTTAATGGGTCTGAATGGCTTAATCGGTAAGTGGTTGAATCATTAAGTGCGTTTGTTTTGAAAAAAAATCGTCTGAATGGCTGAATCGGTCAGATGCGTTGGCTGAATGGTTAAGTCCAAATTTTTGGTCTGAATGGCTGAATGGTTGGCTGAATGAAGTAAAAAAAAAATAATAATAATAATAATAAAAAAATTAACTATTATATTATGTAATATTAAATAAATTTACAACAACTTTGAATTTTTTCAGATGGGTAAAATATTAAAAATATATCATTCAAATCTTTAAGATATGTCAGTTATCAAACAGTTTTTTTCATTCAGATTCAGCTCATTCAGATTCAGATTCAGATTCAGATTCAGACAATTTTTATCAAACACCCCCTAAGTCGGCTATTTATTTAACGTACAAGTGGATAACTCATCAACTTGCAAGCAACAGAATATGAGGTTATTGCTGACCATGTCCTTTTCTGCCCATTGCTCTCATCTATCCTTTCTCTTCTCCCCCATGAAACAATGTCCCTTTCTGCTTTTTTCAAACCAGAAGAGTTTGTGTTAAGATATCGAACATCAGTTTATATCACTTTTGGCCAATTCCTCCCAAGTGAAATGTACAAGTTGGCCCCAATAGGATCATTCACTGATAATGTTCATGAGGGATCTTGTAGATCAGAATGATCAAGTATCAGTAGTTTGATCATTTAGTAGATTTCCGTCCAAAATATATCATGATCCTTGATTCATTAAACACCCTTATTTAGATTTTAGTTTAGTCGATCACTAAAAGTTAAAAAAACAAGTATTCTCAAGGGATTGATTACCTTTGTCTGAACCCATACCGGGAGATGCTGCCCATCCCCTTGGCGAGATTGGCATATTCATCAATAAAACATAGTGGTGCCATGACTTCATGTGTGTGTATATATAGGGGGAGTCCGTATGCACAGTAGTTAAATTATCAGTTAAATAGTTGGACGGACAATGTTTATAATTATCGTCCGCTCAATTATTTGACGGACTGTTGATTACAGCCGACTATGACCAGTGGAGGAACCAGAACGTTTTTGTAGGGTGATCAAAAATTTTAAACCAAGTGGGCCGAAATTATTAATACTACCACTTGCTTTGGAACTTGATAATTGATTATTAGAAGAATCAACAGTTCTTTGTAGCTTAATCAAGTATTTATCCATAGTCTAATATAAATAAAAACATCAATTGCTAATCAATAATTTCATTAATTTAAAGTATCACATAGAACTACAGTAAAGGAGCTCCACCTACCAATTCCATTGCACAGGATCAAGCATATCCGAATATACATAAAAACTTCAGTGTTAGATCAAAAAAACTCTTAAACACAATGATTGAATGTTTTGTTCCCGTAAAATTATACTGTACTAATTAGTATGATTGGGTTCCGTTTTTTGATCAGGTCCGGACTCCCGGACCTGATCTGTTGTGATATATATATATATATATATATATATATATATATATATATATATATATATATATATATATATATATATATATATATATATATGAATAATGCTAGAGACACAAACTATTTTACAAATATTTTACAAACTGCTGATGTGACATACTCCACATCAGCATATTGTGTGGGACCGAATACTACATTAAACAATTTGTTGATCAATAGACTGACGTGGAATATGTCACATCAGCAGTTTGTAAAATAGTTTGTGTCTCTAGCACCACTCATATATATATATATATATATATATATATATATATATATATATATAGCAAGGATCAAGTGCATACCCTTTATCTTACTCACCCGTGCTTACCCCCCTTTAGGCGACGGTTTTGGTCATACAACCGTCGTCTATACTTTTAGCGACGCTATATGTTTGTACGTCGCTAAAAGTATAGACGGCGGTTGTATGACCGAAACCGTCGCCTAAAGGGGGTAAGCACGAGTGAGTAAGATAAGGGGTATGCACTTGATCCGGACCGTATATATATATATATATATATATATATATATATATATATATATATATATATATATATATATATATATATATATCATTTTAGGGTGAATGAAAATTGATGGTATAGTTTTGTTTACTCCACGCAGTTACACTCAATTTGGGATGCTATGTCATGTAGCATATATGTAAATTTGGTGATAGATTTTTTCTTAACAATTTGTAGTACGTGTTTTCAATTCCACAATAAATGACTTTGTGAACCAATTTAAATAACTTAATAGTAAATCGTTTTATTTACACTCTTATTCATAATAGGTAGATACAAAATGTGAGATTGGTGTTCATATATATCTTAATTATTACTAGTATTTATTAATAGTCAAGTCAATGGTTAATGCTGCTTTGATTTTATAAACAAATATTTTATGTGTGTGTATTTCGTAAGTTTTATTTTATAACAATATAATTAATTTATTAGTGCGATTTTGACATTATTTTGATAATTTCGTTAAAATTTGATGTTAACTAACTACTCCTATAAAACAATTACTCCTACTAGTAAGTCCGATCGACTACACCATAATTAATGATTCCAAGTGAAAAATCATGTCGTCAAGTTGTTAGTTTAAATGAGTATAATAATTAAGGGAAGTAGTTAGTATGTAGTTTATTTTGGGGTAATTTGGTCAATTGACCAATAGAATATTGACACACAGAAGAGATTTTATGTGTGTCAGTATTCTATTGGTCAATTAACCAACTTACCAAAAATATAACTTCATGCTAACCGTATCCGTAATTAAGCATGGATGATGACTTAAAAGAATAACTTTGTCATACACCACACCACACCACGTAGGCCTCATTAATAATTATCTCTTAATTAATGGTACAAAAACAGCAAAAATTATGATTTACTAATTAATATTATATATGTACCTTAATATAAGTCATTTTAAAATTGTGCACACCCATTAAGAAAACGAGGGTATAACATTAAATATAATATCAATTATTTACATTGTCTTTGTATTGAAAAAATAAAATGTTATTTATTAAATAAAAAATAATGAGAGAAGTAAAATTATATTTAATACTTAGAATAATATTAAAAATTAAGCGATTAATACTTCCTTAAAATTCTAAATCTATTTATGTCAAGAGATGGAGGGAGGGAGTAGAAAGCACTATTTTCAAACCCGGACCGGACCGCCGGTTCAACCGGAAAAAACCGGACCGGACCGCTGGTTCAACCGGAAAAAACCGGACCCGGTTCACTCAACGGTTCGGTTTGGACCATTAAACCACTTCTGCTCAAAAATCGTTCAGAACCGGTGAATCGGCGGTTGAACCGGTTGACCCAGTGAACCAGTGACTGGTTCACGGGTTTGACCGGTTCTCTCCTTAAAGATTAAAAAAAAATATTACAGATTTTATTTTATTTTAGTAATTTAGTTGAGATTTTGTTTGGTATTTTACATATTTTTGCATTCATTTAATCAAATACTTGAACTTGTGGTTGAATTTAGGAATTTGAATGTATCTTAGAGATGTTTAGTTTTTTTTTTGTAGATAAATTGATTAATTTTACATATTTACTAAATATTATATACAATATATAATAATAATTAATATAATTAATTATTTATTATTTATTACATATTAATGACGTCACTGGGTCAATAACAGTCCGACCACTGGTTGAACCAATGACCCATCCACCCAATAATTTTTCCTATTCGATGACCGGTCCAGGTTTAAAAACCTCGGTAGAAAGCACGTATTATGTCATGATGCATGCGTTGCCTCTCAATTTCAATTGTACTACTACACCTACTATCGTTTAATTTTGTTTAGTTGTGTGTTTTCTCTTTTCTTCTTTCCAACCACATTCACACATCCTAATTACGGCAGGCAGGCAACTCTATGTGCTGACATGTGAAAGAGATTTTATGTGTGTTAATATTTTATTAATTAATTTATTAAAAAAATAAATTTTATGCTAACCGAATCCCTTTAATATATTTTGTTGTAATGATATTCCACTTAAAAATTTAATGAACCTGATAATACAAAATAATGTTCTTTTACGTGCACTTAAAAAATAGTGATAGAATCAAAGTTATATTTAATATTTGAGATAATATTAAAAATTAAACAATTAATACTTACTTGAAATTCTAAAATATCATATATTAAGTGACAAAAAGACTTGTCTAAAACGTCTTAAGTATATTAAGGGACGGAGAAAATAATAAATAATAAGAAGAATTCACCTCATGAATGAGTAGTACTAGTAAATGAGATTCACTTTTCTTATACAATTATAAAATTTTATTTGTGAAAATATTCTTTTTATTTTATTTTAGAATAGAATATCAATCAATTAAAAATTAACGGATGAAGAGGTAAAACAGCGGTTTCTTGTGAAAGAGGCCAGCAGGCGACAATTTCGATGCCTCTTTTCAACACTTTTTCCTATTTTCTCTCTCCTCCCCTGACTGTCTTTTTATTTATTTAAAATCCAAACCCTCACCGTCTCCCTCTATCGCTTCTCTTTCAATCTCTTACACCAAACTACTCTCTCTCTCTCTCTCTCTGAAAATGTCTAGCTACAGGGGCAAATACGCTGGTCAGCCACTTCTTCTTCTTGTTCGGTTATTATGATTTTTAGTTGATCTTATATGCTGTAGATCGTATCATCTGGGGGTTCTTCTGTTTCCAGATCTATATGTTATATTTCGTTTTTCCTATTGTAATATGTATTTTAGATGATTATGCATTTCATCTTATACTATGCTTGTGTTTGGTTGGTAGAGAAATTTATTTGTTTGCCATGTATGGATTTTTGTATCCATGATTATAACTCTTATTTCATTAGATTCCCCTCATGATTTTACGTAGTTACATTTTTAACTTAATACCTCCTACCTCCTACCTCCTTTTGCATATGTTAGTGACAGCTTCTTATTTTAAGCTATACAGGTTATGCTGTAAACATATTTTCTTTTCCATGATCTACTGGTTATGTTTTTCTGGTTGCCTGTTATTACCTATTTAACCCGGTAGTTCTTCTCGTGAACCTTTGGATGCCTGGTCAAACTAGAGATTGGAATATTGGTTGAATTGTTTTCTTTTGGTGATCAATTGGCCGGAGATCGAGATCTCGTTTTAGCCTACATTACTCAATTAGATCTTGAATTACATCACAAACTAAGCAATTTATAATCCCTGGCATTCAATTTGTAGGATAGCCCATATCTCAAAATGTTATACAAGAGGGATCAAAATTTGAAATCTTTTTGTTTGATTTATATTGGTTTAATAATTATTATGATGGATTTTCATGGTTTTGGTTTATTGCTTGTGCTAAAACATATCCGAGTTCTGTCTTAATGAATAGATTATAGTTGTAGAACCTTGCTATATTCCCTTTGAATTTAAACAGTAGTTGTACTACAATGCACTCTCTTGTATCTGATCCTCTGTGTGAGGTTGACCTTGTCTAATCTATTTTTATCTTTCTTTCTGTATATGTTTATATAAAGAATACTATTATACTAGCCTTTTTTAACAATCATAGATGTATTGTTATTCTTGATTATCTTACAAAATTTAATCCTTGTGCAATTCATCTTTTTTCATGTTTTATATAATGAATATGATGTGGATCTTACAGATGAGCTCATTGCCAATGCTACTTATATTGGAACCCCCGGAAAGGGTATCCTTGCTGCTGATGAGTCTACTGGAACAATTGGCAAGCGTCTATCAAGCATCAATGTTGAAAATGTCGAGACAAACAGGAGGGCGCTCCGTGAGCTTCTCTTCTGCACCCCTGGTTGCCTTCAATACCTCAGTGGAGTAATTCTTTTTGAGGAAACTCTGTATCAGAGTACTGCTGCAGGTATATATTTGACTGCTTCAATCTTTGTGTCCTTCTCCCACAACATATTGATTCTTTCATTTGGGAAAATGTCCTCCAAAGGGAATCTCATCTTGTGTGTGTGATTTGCAGGAAAGCCTTTTGTTGATGTCCTTAAGGAAGGTGGAGTCCTTCCCGGGATTAAGGTTGACAAGGGCACAGTTGAGCTAGCTGGTACCAACGGCGAAACCACCACCCAAGGTCTTGATGGCCTTGCCGCTCGTTGCGCTAAATACTATGAAGCAGGTGCTAGGTTTGCCAAATGGCGTGCTGTGCTCAAGATTGGACCCAATGAACCTTCTCAGCTAGCTATTAATGAGAATGCTAATGGTTTGGCCCGGTATGCCATCATCTGCCAGGAGAATGGCCTGGTCCCTATTGTTGAACCTGAGATTCTTGTGGATGGATCCCATGACATAAACAAGTGTGCAGATGTAACAGAGCGTGTTCTTGCTGCTTGCTACAAGGCTCTCAATGACCACAAAGTCCTACTTGAGGGAACCCTATTGAAGCCCAACATGGTGACTCCTGGATCTGATTCTAAGAAGGTTGCACCTGAGGTGATTGCTGAGTACACGGTTCGTGCCCTTCAACGTACAATGCCTCCCGCCGTTCCTGCAGTGGTGTTTTTGTCTGGTGGGCAGAGTGAAGAGGAGGCTACAGTGAACCTCAATGCCATGAACAAGCTCCAGACAAAGAAACCATGGAGTCTGTCTTTCTCATTTGGGAGGGCTCTTCAGCAGAGCACCCTCAAGGCTTGGGCTGGGAAGCCAGAAAATGTGAATAAGGCTCAGGATGCATTCCTTACAAGGTGCAAGGCCAACTCAGAGGCAACTCTAGGGAAGTATCAGGGTGGTGGCGCTTTGAGCGAGGGTGCGGCCGAGAGCCTCCATGTCAAGGACTACAAGTATTGATTGTGTTTGGGGGTTTTACTATATCAGTTTTATTTTGGAAGAGTACATGGCGGTATGTGTACAAGAGTGCCTTTATTTTTGGACTATCTAGTCTTTTTAGGTTTCTATCTGATTTTTCCATCCTGATCTATATTAGTGGAGTAGTGGTTAATAAAGCTTGAGATCCTCTAAATGATGAGGTTGAATGTTGTATTTAATCTCATTTGCTAGATTCTTAATGGTTTTTTCTTATATCAAATGTTTTCATGCCGAGTAATGTCTAAAATTGTTATCATTTTAGCTATACTACGATTCTTGGAATCTCACTCGTTTAGCTGATTTCCAGGGTTCCGTGAATCGGTATTTTTGATACAGTTTTGACGTTTGCATTTCAAATTTTCAATGCATATTTTTCGAAGGTTGTGAATATTGGCTTTGTGCGTCTTAAAATGAAGGACAAGATTTGGATATTTCCGTATATTTGTCATGATCAAAAACAAAAGATACGATAATTATCATTTCGATTTTTTTGTGTATAAGATGTTGCTTGGTTGGATAACAGTCGGCTTAATGTGCCATTTGGAATCACATTGTGCCTGAAGGTAAGAAATAATGTAATCCTCTCTCTATCCGTGCCTCTTTTTCTTTTCGTTTCAACAATCTGAAAAATAAAATGAATCTGAAAAGAAAAAAAACTGCCCGACATATATTAAGATTTATTTCCATTTTTGTTTTTTCATCATAAAAATCCATTATAAAAATGTAGAAAGTGAGAGAAAAGAAAGAATCGAATATATTGGCCTATTGGGTGGATCTTGGCATAAATATTTATTTGTATATTGTAATTTCAGCGACCTCTATTTATTTGGTCTGTCTGAATGGGGTCTGTTGAAGAGACAACCAGTCAAAAAATGGGTTGGTATTGAGATATTTCTATTTCCATTTACAGCCTTAGAAAGTAAACTAGTTTTACACAATACTACATGATAAAGAAGGGAGTGTTGGCTTCCTAGCTTTTCCAGTTTGGGATAGTGAGAAGAGCGACAGTTTGGGTCAGTTAGTTGTCAAATCCAAAATAAAGAAACAAAGTTTTAATTAAGTTACTATATACTTTCACAGAATTCTCCAAAGGCTTTTTGGCTGACTGGAGTAAGTTTTTGTCCATAATTAATTAAAGCTGCTTCTCCCTCCATAAGAAAGCCAGCCTCGGCAGAGAGACAGATTTCATGAAACAAGGAAAACAAAAACTGATGACTGAAAAAGAAAAATAAATCGAGACTTGGGCGTGAAAGAGATTACCACAGAAGACTCTGTTTACCGCAGAAGACTTTCAGGAGTGGGGATTGATTGGGAAAGCTTCTTTACCACACAAAACTCTGTCTCTGTCTCAGTGACTCTGTCTCTGTCTCTGTCTCCGTCTCCGTCTCCGTCTCCGTCTAAGGCTAGTAGTGTACGATACTTGTACATCTTTTATTTGATTGTTTTTTTGACAATTAACGAACATAACTAAATTTATAGTATTTATTAATTTAATCGATGGTTACATGTACAGTGGAAAATCTAAACTCCCAACATGCAAGTAGAGGTACGTACATACGTAGCTGATGATGAACCTAGGCTAGCTAACACATAGTGATCACACAATCTATCTATCTATATATGTGTCTTTACGGGAGGTTAACATGAAATTCATTTTTAATTAAGTTGGTCAGTTGATTAATAAAATGCTGATACTTCGGCCAAATTCTATGTATGTCAGTATTTTATTGGTCAATTGACTAAATTACCAATATATATATATATATATATATATATATATATATATATATATATATATATATATATACACTCCTGCAAGATGGAGTATATATAATTTTGTTTCAATGATATATGAGCCGAGCGTCCATATATGGGTTGAGGGGGGCTACGGTACAAATGTACCGGACTAACGTCCGGTACTCTATGTTAATTTTTTTTTTTGGTTTTTTTTTTTCAACAATTATGAGAAAAAAAAATAAAAAATAATAGAGCAAGTTTGAACAAAAAATTGTAAAAGGAAGTACGTTTTTTATTGAAAAAACACTGTAAACAGTTTACAGTGGTTTTTCAATAAAAAACGTACTTCCTTCTACATTTTTTTGTTCAAACTTGCTCTATTATTTTTTATTTTTTTTTCTCATAATTGTGAAAAAAAAAAAACCAAAAAAAAAAAAAAAAAAAAAAGGGGGCACCGGACAGTACCGGTCGTTAAGCACCGGACGCCCCCCCCAATTATCCATATATACTCTACTAATTAAAGATCACCTTTTGCTTTGTCTTGTTTTTTTCGAGAATACGGGATTAGATTTGGATTAGAGCTTCAAGTCAACTGACTTACTTCCACAATCCTTAAAATGTACGTACGTACGTACTTGGTCGTCCCAGTTTTTATTTTTTAATTTTATGAAAAAAGTTTCCATAAAATAGGGTTTTATTAATTTACCTACCTACCTAAAATATATACAGTTGGAATGTGTTTGTCGATAAATTCAATCCAATAATTTACATTTTAAGACAAAATTAAATATTTTGTTATTGTAGAAGAATAATTAATAGATTAATCTATCTTAAAAGAACGAAAGAAAAAAAATAAAAAAAATACCCATAAAAGAGATATATCATATACGGAAAGAAAGTTGATATTTTCATAATATTTTTTTATACTTTTACATCAAAAAAATATGATTATAGATATATGGCGAGAGTGGCTTTATCAATTTCCTATACGAATGAATGCGTAAACTCTAGACTAGAGCGAGGATATATATATATATGGAAAAAATGTGTGTACACAGCTGTGTATTACATAGTAGGCTATAACGACGATTTTTTGGGCTATAGCGACGGTTTCACCCGTAGTCATATCTATTCTGGGCTATGGCGACTGTTTACCGTCGCTATAACCCAAAAAATCTGTCGTCCTAGGCCTACTGTGTAATACACAGCTGTGTATATACATATAGCCCTATATATATATATATATATATATATATATATATATATATATATATATATACACACACACACACACACACACACACACATACACACTACGAATCAGGTCCGGACTCTCAGACCTGATCAAAAACGGACCCCAAATTTTTTTTAATTTTTTTTGTAGAACAAAATAAAAATAAAAATTTATGGAACTGAAATTTTTCCATAATACAGTGTTTTGGGTGCGTTTTTAATACCTATACCAACCAATGTATGTACAGTCTGCCCAGACTGTACAAAAATATTTTGGTATAGGCATCCAAATCACACCCAAAATACTGTATTATGTAAAAATTCCAATTCCATAAAAAAAATTTAGTTGTTTAAAAAAAACAAAAAAAAAATCCGTATTTTAATAGAGTCCGGGATCCCGGACTGGATCCGGACTCTATATATATATATATATATATATATATATATATATATATATATATATAAGGGAATGATCCATAACATCTATTTGCTATGGATCAAAAAATGGCATATAACATTTTAACCTTCCGTTTAACAAATGAATGATTGCGATTAAAATTGGGAATAAGTCGTCCGCTAGTACTACTAGCGGACGTGGTTAATGAATAGTTTACACACTTTTGCCCCGAACACATCAAACACAGCTTCCCTCCCATCAGCTGTCAAAGCAAGACCCTTAACAGTCTCGACTTTCTTTTCAGGTAAAAACTTTCTCAAGATACTATAAGCAACGCTGGAACATCATGAAAAAGAAAAACAGTAAGGAAGTAAAAAGTGGGTGACTTAAACCACCAGATCATTAAATCTGCAAACACAATTTTCTCTACTTCATCATTTATTCATTTTACATATCTCCAATGGTAAAAATACATCTGATAAGGTAAAAAATATGCAACTTTTTTTATAATGCATGTTACGGACTAGGAAGCAGGGATGCAGCAAGTAGGAGACGTAAAACGGACCAAATTTAGAGAAAGAGAAGAAACTCAAGACGAAGAACATTGCAAATTTGAGAACAGAGAAATTGTACAGTATTGCAGAAAAACAAAATTTTCTGCATAAGGCTCGGTACCAATAGCTAGCTTAATAAAAATATAAAAATCTTTTGCATCCAGTATGAACACAGAGAAATTTGCCAATACATACCGGGGAAACATCCCTGCAAGAGGAGATCTTGAAGCAATTGGCACATCCTGAAAATTCCAGTCATTTTTCATAGATGGATGATAGACTTGGCACCTCAAATATGTCTCACATGTTGCATTCCCAATTAATCAAATCCTGCCACTGTTACTTTCTCCAAACCTCCCTAATAGCTTTGCCATCTCCGCCACGGCTGCAACCTGAATCTCCGAAACAACTTGTTGGGCCACTCCGCTAGAGCCAGGAACTCCAATTCCCGCTGGCTGTTCAACAAGCCATTTCAGATCACCCAAATCAAGAATAATCCCTCCACCATTAGAATCCCTAATTCGACCTTCAATAAGTCCTCCCAATTCCTTAAGCTTCGAAGGTATTTGGGTTTTCACCGAAGCAAGCACTTTTTCTATTGGAATCACTTGAACATTCTTAAGTGGCCCTTCACCCAACTCCCCCTTTTCAATTCTGCTCAGTGCCTCCTTTATCACCACCTCAGGCTCTGATTCTTAAGGAGAAGAAGAAAATATACTTGCTGCGATAGTTAATCACGCGACGTTGGTGGCTGCCGACATCGACCCCTTCTCCGTTGATCTCTTCTCTTTTCTTTCTCATCTCTTCTATTTTTCTCCTGGTAGCATGACATCGATCTCTGTCGTTGTGTGAATGTGTGAACTAACAGAGCCCTATGCCCTTATCGATCTCTGGAGCTGTGTTTGATGTGTTCGGGGGCAAAAGCATCTAAACGATTCATTAACCACGTCCGCTAGTAGTACTAGCGGACGGCGTATTCTCAATTTTAATCGCAACCATTCATTTGTTAAACGGAAGGTTAAAATGCTATATGCCATTTTTAGATCCATAGCAAATAGATGTTATGAATCATTCTTCATATATATATATATATATATATATATATATACATATATGATCCGGTTAGTATGAAGTTATTTTTTTGGTAAGTTAGTTAATTTATCAATAAAATACTGACACACATACAATCACGCATGTGTGTCAGTATTCTATTTATCAATTGATCAACTTACCTCAAAATAAACTTCATACTAACCACTTCCATATATATATATATATATATATATATATACACACACACACACACACACACACACGAAAAGGATCTTAAGCTCACCCTTTTTGAGCTCACCCTGCCATTTTTTTAAACAACTAATAAAAAATATATAATAATTTTTGGAATTGAAAGTTTTAAAAAAAAAGTGTTTTGGGTGTGATTTGAGTGCATATAACAAAACAGTGTTGTACAGACTGTACAACACTGTTTTGTTATATGTACCCAAATCACACCCAAAACACTTTTTTTTAAAAAAAATTCAATTCCAAAAACTATTATACATTTTTTATTAGTTATGTTTTTTTATAAAAAAATTAAATAAAAAAAATACAGAGTGAGCTCGGGGTGAGTTCAATAAGGGTGAGCCTAATAAATGGACTGTATATATATATATATATATATATATATATATATATATATATATATATATATATCTAATAAAGTACAAATGATTTTGAATTTCCCGCTCATTCAATAAATCATCTGGACCGTCCAAAGTTTGGGATAAATCTCACCATCCATCTATCTAATAAAATACAATCTATCTAATTCTATCTATCTATATCTATATTCTATATATCTAATTATATCTAATAAAATATAAATGATTTTAAATTTTCCGCTCACTCAATAAATCATCTAGGACGTCCAAAGTTTGGGATAAATTCCACCATCCATCTATCTAATAAAATACAAATAATTTTGAATTTCTCGCTCACTCAATAAATCATATGAGTCGTCTAAAATTTAAAATAAATCCCAACGTCCGGCACTATGGGACTGTTGCTAGTATATATATATAATACAAAGTGAGATGAGTGGATGTGAATGTTTGGAACATACAAAAGTAAGTTGAGTATGCATGGCTCATGGATTTGAAAGAGTTGAACGCATGCAGGTTATATGGGTACGTCAGTATATAGGTACGCAAATGGAATATATATATACACGTATACATACATACATATATATATATATATATATATATTTTGTGGGTAAAGATAGATTAATTATTTATATAGTAGTAGCTTATTACTAGGCCTAGCTAGCTAGGTAGCAGCTTTTGTCCGTACTTAAGTAAACAGCGGTACTTTTTACCCACTTGACACCTCAAACTTAGTTTATCAAATGAACGTCCACCATACCATCACTGACTACTGGTACTGGCCGGTATGACGGAGAGACGTTTGCAATACTCTACTACCCCATAATTTCTGCACTTAATTGCTAGCTCCCTTTATTATTTATTTCATTCTTGGTTTTTATTTAGGCACTACAATAATATATATATATATATATTCCCCATGCACCATTTTTGTGTTCAACACAAACTATTATTATTATAAAGATATATCATAAATGATCTGCCATGCATATATACGCAAGAAAGAATCAATATTGCATCTTGTAATCTAATTTATTAGTTGTATAGTATCTATTCACCAACCAACTCCTCTAAAACCTTGTTTAGAAAAAAATGTAACCTATTTACTACTATATATGAGTAGTATAATAGATATATTATATCTAATCGATTCTCAAACTACCTATAATTATATCATTAATTAAATTTAGACAATATGCATAAAACCATCCTTGAATTAATGGTTCTCAATATTTTAATTCAATGCCAGCCCTTAACCCTTGCATACAGCATCCTCGTGAAGAAGAAGAAGAAACTAAACTATAATTAGAATTTTAAACTCATAACCCTTACAAATAAATATCATACATATCTATCTATCTCCACCCTCCTACAATAAAGAGGAGAAAACTACTTGGACCAGAAAGCTTTTAAGCAAGGCATTCATGAAAATGTAAAGACTACCATGATCATATGCCTATATATGTTTTCCAATAACATGCAGAAAATATAAATGGCACAAAGACGACGATAAGAACTCCTTCCCCTTGATTATGATCAAGAAAGAAACTCCCAAATTTTTTCCCCTAAAGTTTCAATTGTCTAGCTACCCTATAGCCCAATATTGAACATCAGTACATGCAACCACACACATGCATAAACATTAAATCTGAACTCGTTACTTTCACAAACACACTTCTCAATAAGAAACAGTGTCAAATCTTTTTACCTGAAAATTAACATTGTACTCCGCCATACAACTTCTTGATTTTTTTCCAATATCGTAGTACATGTACTTTTCTTCCTTCAATTCCTGATCACAACTTTAAAACAACAAACGGATACTTAATTAAATTAATGGTTAATTATCTCCCTTGCTCAGCTTCAATCCACAATTATTCTCCCACAAATTATCTGCATGATCACCCATAAAAAACCTAAATGAGCTACCATTCATATTACTTCCTGCCACGGCATTAGAATCCGAAGCATCAATGTGGTGGCCATTTTGTGTTACTAGCGATCTTGTCAATCCCAAACCTCCAGCCCCTATTTCATTGCATATGGATTCATTGTTCTGAAAGTAAAAACAGCTGCTGCTTATAGAACTATTATCATAATTCTCTTTACGCTTCTTGCTACCTTGATCCGCCTTGGATTTCACTAAATTATTTTTAATCATGTCACATTTTTCTTTGCACATTAAAGCACTCCTTTCATACCCAAAACAACCCATCTTTGATGCTATTTCCTCCCACAAAACGTCCTCATCCCCTTCTGAATTCCCACTTTGCTCAACAAACCTGGGCTCAATACTAGCCCTCAGTTGTATTAGTCTTGTGATCTCACATTCTCCCCAGCTGTCGTTTTCTGTAATTGGTTCTCCCCCATTATCAGTCTGGTTTTTGCAATCCACCTTCAATTCTTTAATCCCTGTTAATTTGTGCAATGCCTCCATTAACCCCGCATCACGGGCTTCAATCCACGCTCGCTCTTTGGCCCAAAACTTGTGCTCTCTATCAATCCTGGCCGCCTCTTGTTTCCTCCATTCTTCCTCTCTTAACATCCTCTCTTGTTCCTTATGTTCAATACTCTTCATCATTTTCTCTAGCCATGCCTCTTGCTTCTCCATTAGCTTCTTCATTTGTCCGTCGATGAAATCTTTTATCCTCGCCTTCCAGCTACTTTTACATTTTCTCTTATTCAATGCAACAGCCGCATTAAGGTCACTGCAGTCGTCGGATGAAGAAGTGTCGAATGCAGAGGAGTTAGAGGGGGTAAGACTAGTATCATGATCATAGAATCTTGGATGTTGATGATTAAAAACTTCTTGATTAGATAATTGTGTGGTAGTGGTGTATGGAAAATTATTGGCTCTGGTTTCTGAGAGTGGTGTTGTTGGGTTGGTGGTGGAGGATTCACCATAGAGAGCTTCAAGCTGGCGAAAGAATCGGTAATGCTTACCATCTTGCCTGCCGGCCTTGCCTTCTTTAGTCTTCTTGTAGTACTTGTACAAATTCTCAAATTTTTCTCTGCATTTCTTCCCACTCCTTTGATACCCATGTTCCTCACACATTATCCTGGATCCATAAAGAAGTTTTAAGAAAAGATAAATTAGAATAAGGAAAAGGCAAAAGGCAAAAGGTAGAATTAATAGAAAAGAATCTTACTTTATATTTGTATAAATAAAGAATGAAAGAGAATAGCCAAAAAGTCTTGGGTGATAATGATCTTTGCTAAAGATGAACGAATTTTCATGTGCTTTCTTGGTTGAGTAGTTTAGTTCAAACCCAAAATGGAATATGACTATGCAGATTGATTTCCGTTAAAAAAATAAAATTATAAAAAAAAATGGGTCTTTAGGAGAGAGAGCTCAGCTGAGTAATTGCACATTTCTTTAGTTATGATCAAGTAAAACTGGAAAAGGGTACTTACTACTTAAAATAAGCTAGCAACCAAATGGTCAGCCATTGAATTGATTAGTTTGTCATAAAGTCATTTGCAATAAAACCAGTGATGCAGTGAAATAATAGACAAGTGATATCAGTAAGAAAAAAAATAGCAAACACAAAAGGAGAAAGAAGAAATTTAAAGAAGAAAATATATTGAAGGTGGGGAGTGGGTTTCATTTTCTAACACAAAATTGGTATAAAAAAAAGTCTCATAATTTGATTGAAAAGTAAGAAGTGGGATATACAGTGACTTATCCTCATCATGATCCGAATTCTAAGTTTAGTGGGTATTGGGCTCTTGGCTGAAAAACTGGTAGAAACAAAAACGAAGGTATGAGTTAATCTTTCATATCAACAAATTTCTCTCTCTACACGGGTATATTTGGGAGATAAGTGGAATTAGCAATTGGCTAATTATGGTAGTAGTTGATGGTCAGGATTACAGGAAATATTAGGTAAGTATTTATATATGTTGGGATGCAAAACATAACTTGGAGAGAAAGAAGGAGATCGTATTCGGTGAAGTTAAAAATTGTCAATCCATCTGTGAAGGTCATAGAACATTTTCTTATAGCCTTGACAATTAACTTAAATTTTTTTAGCTTCCACTGGATCCAAATCCGACGGAGAGGATGAAGTAGAATTAGAGCAAATGTAGGTATATATATGGTTTAATACATTAATATATAGTTTAATTAAATACCTAGAGAGTTCATCCCAGAGAGGAGCCTTTTGGTTAGCTTCTTTGAACTTAGAATCGAGTCTTGATCTGATCTCGAGAAGAGTGAGAGTTTCCTGCCTCGGCCACCGTCCGGTTCCGGCGCCGTCGGGGCAACCAAATCCACCACTCTGATCAGCTATATCTAAACATCCACCACCACCTCCAGTGCTACTAGTAAGATTATTATTATTAGGTACTGTAGTAGTGGAATCAGAGCCAAATAAGTGATGATGATGAAGAAGCAGGCCACCATGAGGCGGAGGAGGCGGAGGAGGCATTGTTGTTGTTGTTGGAATTTGGTCAGTACTAGTACTAGTACTAGTACTCAGGTGGCGATGACGACTAGAGATTAGCATCTCCAAGTGCTCCTGTGCTAATTGATCATTATGGCCACCGGCGGTCATACTAAGGAGGTCTGCCGCAGTGGGCTGCTGTGAAATAGCGGTGAAAAGGCTGGCGGTTCTGCCGTTGAGGAACTGCCTCAGATCATAACTCATTCCGTACTGATGCTCGACCTCTTCCATTTCCATCATATGTTTAAGTATTAATTAAGCAGCTAGCTGACTAGGGGTCTTGTTTGTTTGGGGAGAATTGGAGATATAGGGTAAGAATATATGCAGTGGTGAGAAGGAGGAGGTAGCTAGCGGCAGACCCGGATCCTGTCGATGAACAAAAAGCTTAGAATTCTAAGTGGCTAAATTGCAAATTTGTCCCTTCATGTGTACATTGAATTATAACATAAATATTAATGTTCTAATTTTTGCAATGTAGTAGTTAATGTTTTAATTTTATTTTTTTACAAAATTATCTTTTTTACCTAATTTTGGTCAAAATTAATAAGACTTGTGTATGTCATGCGAGTTTTACAAGGTAAAATAATTTATTCTTGCACAAAATTATTTTTTTTCCTAATAGAATGTCAAATACCCCCTTACAATAATAAAATAGATTCTTTTATAAATAAAATTATTTTATTTTAACCAAATAAAATAAATAGAAATAAATTACTTACAAAATTCAAAAATATGTTTAAATAAAAATTTAAGTAGAATATTTTGTTTAAATGTAAAAGACCAAATTAAACAATAAAAATTAGATTAAACTAAAAGAATAATAATAATAATAATAAATTATTAGTTATTCATTTTAACAAATAATTTTACTTTATAGATACACATACACAAAAAGTAAATTATTGTATGTGTATAAAGAGTAAATTATGAATAACAAATATAAATTAAATTATTTTGTGTGTATATATAAAGTAAATTATTTATTAAATGAATAAATAATATTTTTTTCCTTTTAATTTAATCTAATTTTTAGTGTTTAATTTTGTCTTTCACATTTCATCAAAATATGCTACTTAAATTTTCATTTACACATATCTTTGAGTTTTGTAATTATTTTATTTGGTTAAAATAAAAAAAAATTATTTATGTGAGAATCTATTTTATTATTGTAAGAAAATAATTTTATGTGAACTATTTTAATTTTATAAAATTCACATGACATGCACGTCTTACTAATTTTGACCTAAATTAATTAGAGGAGAGGATTTTGTAAAAAAATTGACATATTAATTATGACACAATAAAAATTAATAATTCAGTGTATATATGAGGAGAAAATTTAGTAATTTGAACAATTTAAATAAACGCCAATATTATTGGATTTGGACCCATCTTTCTCTTTCTACTACTCTTCATTCGTACATATGTATTTCTATCTTCTCTCTCTTCATCAGTGTATATATATGTACCGAGCGATTAATTATTTGAATCATCAACAGGGAATTAAGGAGAGAGAGAAGCAATTGCACTACCAATGAGAGGACCAAATGTCAAACTGTAAGACGAGAGAAAAAGAGTGCACACCGCACTAGTCTAGTGTATTGCGTTTTCCCTTTGCTTGCTTGAACTCTCTCTCTCTCTCTCTCTCTCTCTATATATATATATATATAATTATAGCTTCGGTTGAATGATCATTCTATTATTGACTCTTGGGGAAATGGGAGTAACCAAACTTAGAAACTGAGGAAGCTGATAAAAATAAAAAACTGATATTTCAATGGAGTTGGGAGTCGCTCACAGTTTATATGAAAGAAATTAGGTGAAAATATTCATTTTTTATATATATATATATCAGTTTCCTAAAAAAATAATAATAAATAAAACATAACCTTAGAAATTAAGTGAGTGTGGGTTGTATTAATGACCTGTATCTGTGAGAAAAATAGAGTGTGATATAAGATGGAAAACATGCAGAAAGTTATTCACAGCTTAACTGATCCAGATGGGAATTAAGTCAAAGATAATGAACGCGGGGAAATAGATTCTAGTTTTCAATTTTCATACAAAATTAAGTTGATATATACCAAATTGAAGGGGACTGTATTAGTAAAACTACCGATCAGATTATTTGCGTTAATTTGCTGTAAATTAAAGTACTCGAAACTTTTTTGATAGCTATATATATTGGCATATAACAAAGTTTAATTACAAAGTCGTTATATATATATATACACACATAGTTGTGTAGTACATAATCATCAATAGTGAATGTTTTTTGGGGTTATAGCAACGGGCCACCCGTCGTCATAGACCAAAATAACTGTAGCGACGATTGAACCGGCGTTATAGCTCAAAAAATTTGTCGTCATAAGTAACTGTGTACTACATGGCTGTGTATATATATTTTTCTAATATATATATATATATGGAGAATGATCCATAGAATTATTTTCTATGAATCAAAAAGTGGCATATAGCATCTATATCGTCGGTTTCAGAAATGAAAGACTGGGATTTGATTTGGGAACACGGCGTCCGCTAGTATTACTAGCGGACGTAGGGAATGAAATAATTAGACACTTTTGCCCCCATTTAGCCAAGAAAACCAATCAGTTCAGAGAGAAATTAATCGTACTGTCCATGCTCTTCCTTGCCCTAGATTACTCAATCCTTCTTGTGGTCCACCCGTTCTCATCATGTCTCTCCTTCACCTTTCTCCTCTGATATCATTTTTTGGCTTTTTCGGCAGCCAAGAAAAGAACTTCCGAACAGCTCGTTTCCGACCGATCTGTTGCCGAGTACGAGGGTTTGATGGTTGTGGTTTTTTCTTTGCTTAGCCTAGTTGGGGGATTTCTGGTGTTCAGGTATGATGATTTGATCTTGTTTGGGGGATTTTTGATGGAGGTCGGCTCTGGTTTGGAAGGCTCCTACAAGGTTTGTCTTCTTGATGATGGGATTCTTCTGGCTTTGGATGATGGTTCCATTCGGATATGATGTTTCCTAAATTAGATCTCGATTTGGCATGCCGAATTCTGGGTAGGGGTCCTATGTTTTTGGCATGAGCTTATTCTGATCTGGTATCGTTGTTCTTATTATTTTATGTATTCATGATCAAATTTAGTATTGTTGTTTTGGTTAGTCGGTGGCTGCTCCCTGTTTGTGGAGATTATTATGCTTGGTTGAATTTTTGGCAGTGGAATTTGTGTTGCAGTTAAATTTGTGTTGAATTTGGAACTAATTGAATTGCTGTACAAAACCAACGTATGGGTTTTACGTTTTGAGAAATGGGGCTGTTGGTTTTCTTTTTGTTTCTTTATTAGCTTTGTTTTTCTAGTCTTATTTGTATTCCTGGCATCACAATTCACAACGCAAAGTTGTTGGTGCTTTGGTTTTGAAGTGTTGTTTTAATTTGATGAAATCAATGATTAAAAGATTGCTCATTTTGATTTACATAAGTTTTCTTTTACATTTTTTTGATTGATTTTGTGACAACAGTACTGAATCCCCTCTGTTTTCTGTCAGACCACATCATCCTATGAATTTCTTTTCTGTTGTTACCTGCCAACTGGTTTGTAATTCTTAATGTATTCTCCAAGTCATTTCTGATCATTTTATGTTGCCCACCTCTAGAGCTACTTGAATAAATTGAATTACCACGAAATTGATGTTAATTTGTGTTTCTTTGTCCGCTAGTGAATTCTGGACATATGTTAATAACACGTCCGCTAGTCTTACTAGCGGACAAACTATTTCCATATTTTAATTAGCAGTTGATTTGCATAAAATGAGGGTATAAGCGTCCAGAATTGAGTATTATCACGTCCGCGACGACGAGTTGCCATATCATATCGCAGCCATTCATTAATTACACAGACGATATAGATGTTATATGCTACTTTTTGATCCATAGCAAATAGATGTTATGAAACATTCCCATATATATATATATATATATATATATATATATATATATATATATATATATATATATATATATATACAAAGTACGTCTCTCCAGCGAACCATAGGAAGCGAACTAAAAACGAACTGGCTATAACGACGGATAAAACGTTGTTATAGCTGGTTCATTTTAAATTTGTTCCCTAAGGTTCATTAGAGAGAGAATAATTTTTAATTTGCTATATATATATATATATATATATGGAGAATAATTCATAGTAAGTACTTATTATAAATTAAAAATGGCTAAATATCATCATCATTAACGTCCAATACAAATGAATCAAAAACGATCGAGATTAAAACAGAAAAATTCACGACCATGACGGATTACGTCCACTACTTAGATGAAGGGTGTTGTCCGCTAATAATAGTAGTGGGTCGTTAAAAATAGTATTGTCGTCTGTCTACCAATAACGAAGCCAAGATTTTTATTCAGTGGGGTCAAAATTTTGTGATGCTATAAATAATTTGACGGGGAAGCCAATTTTTTAAGATAATTTTATATTTTTTGGCCGATTGCATATGTAAAACATGTATTTGATTACAATATTGTTAATATAACAAGTAATAACATTATATATAAACACCCCTTATTGACCCCTAACACGTCTTTCTAATCACAAATTTGTTAATAAATATTTCAATTTCTTAATTATGTTATAAAAATAATATAAATTAGATTATTATTTATTTTTAAAATATTAGAGGAAGATGCATACATCAAGGAGTAGAAGTAATATGGAATTGAGAAAATTATAAAAAATTTAATTTGACCCTATATATTAAAAAAATTATAAAGTTTCATTGGGATCAATTTATTCATTACACTTAAATTACTTTTAAATTTATCATATATTATAAAATAACTTTTTCTCAGTGGGGTAAATTAACCCCACACCCTCCTATATGGTTTAGCCATTGTCCTCTTATATTGAACGATAGAGATAGTGATTGTACATTTCATTCATATATATCTATCTAATAAAATACAAATGATTTTAAATTTTCCGCTCACTCAATAAATCATCTGGGCCGTCCAAAGTTTGAGATAAATCCCACCGTTCATACATCTATCTAATAAAATACATCTATCTATCTAATAATCTAATAATAATTTAATAAAATACAAATGACTTTAAATTTTCCGCTCACTCAATAAATTATTTTGGTCGTTCAAAGTTTGAGATAAATCATATTGTCATACAGTGCCGGAGGCACGGGACCCAGCTAGTATATATATATAGAGCAAGGATCAAGAGCATTATCCTTAAATAACATTCTTCCTTAAATATCACTCCTTTATTAAAACTACGTCGTTTTGGAGTCTTTTTTAAAAAATAAGTGGGGCTGTGAGTGACATTTTTGTAAATAAAAGGAAAGCTAGCGGGACCACTTTCTTTTAAAAGACTTTAAAACGACGTAGTTTTAATAAAAGAATGCTATTTAAGGAGGAATATTATTTAAGGAGAATGTTCTTGATCCTTGCTCTCTCTCCCTCTATATATATATATATATATGAGGACTGATCCATAGTTAACTTTATAAACTTAAAGTTATCCTTACAACACATCGAACGGTAAATAAGGTTCTCGCCCGCAATTTAATTTTTAGTATTCAACAGTTTAATAACGCGGGACGGGACAAATGACCAAAATACCCCTCATTGTAAATGTAACGCCCAAAATAAGTCATCACAGCCCATTTTGAGTTGCTAAAATACATGGTACAGAATTTAAATAAAAACTTTTATATTTATAACTTTTAAACTGTTGTGCAAAATACGACAACACATAAAGTTGTGAGTTTCAATACAAATATTGTCTTATAGACAATATACAAAGTCAAATAAAGTCCTCATTGTAATTATTGTCACATTATTTAATAGAATTGTGAGGACTACTATTGTAAAATTCCAAATTTTACGAATAAAGATTTAATTTTTTCGAAATATTTTTTTAAAAATTATGATGTGAATTTGAGATAATATTATAGTTGTGGGTACTATTTATAAATTTTGCAAAGTATGCAAGTTGTTGTATTATATTCGATTGGTCGGGGAATATTCTTTGTGTCGGAGACTATTCGTAAGACGGTACAATAATTGGTGGACCCCACAATAGAATTATTGTCGGATTGAGAAAATGACAAAAATATTTTATAAATAACGACGGAGGTGTTATTGTTAAAACTGTTGAACAACCCGGTAGTAAAAGTACAGTAATACGAGTGGTTGCATAGTAGCACACGGTATTGATTATTGCTGCATCATATCTCTCATATTATTGATTCGATTATTGTCACAGTATCATCTGCATTATATGTTATATTGTTAAATTAATAATTGAGACGACAAAGTTATTCATATTATTAAATCACAATATTTACAATGTCTAGAAGTTCTGTCAATGAGAGGTTTGGTCACCTAATTGCGCGCCAATAGGGAGAAATCACTACAAAAAGGACTATCTGCGACCAATAATATCAGCGACCGCATATCCGATCGCTGATAATAGTGTTAGCGACCGATATCTGCGACCGGGATAAATTCTAGTCGCTAATAGATATCAGCGACCGGATGCGGTCGCTGATTGGTCGCTGATATGAATTTTCCCCCCAAAAATTTGGTACAAAACCCTGGCGCGATTTTTGGTTACGAATATTCGTTTGGTCGTGGAATATTCGTACTGTCGGGGAATATTCGTACGACGGTGCAGCCATGTGTGGGCCCATAACGGAAAATGATTGGATGAATAAAACGACAAATATAAGTTATTTAAAAATAACAACGTAATTGTTACCGTTAATACTGTTAAAATACTCGGTGGTTAAAACACAGTAGCACACGGTATTGCACCAATTATTGATTCTTACGTAAAAAGGCACTACTCAATAATGGTTACAGTAATTACTGTTCAGTATTTTATTTTATTGATTTAATAATTGCTGCGTTGATATTTTATATTGCTGTTGTTTCAATAATTGTCATTACACAGTATTTTTCATTATCGAAACAATAATTCATATTATCTGAATAATATTATTAGATAACATTATTGGCAATGTCTAGAAAGTTCTATCTAAGGAGAGGTTTGGTCACCTAATTGCGCGCCAGTAAGGAGAGATCCTTATTGGAAAGCCCCCTCTTTCTTGGGAACTGACTGGTTGTCAGTATTGTGATTCTGTAATATTATTTATGAATAATTAATTATTGATTCATATGATGATGAAAATATTAATTTTATGTGGATATAGATGGAGAAAATTTTTAATGTGACAATTGTTGAAAATTAATATTATATCTTTTTTTGATAAAATAATTCATTTAAATATATTATTTTAATAATATATTAACGATGATATTTTTATAATGAATGTGGGATATATGAGTATATGAGGAGGAAGAGTATTTTTGTGGCATTAAATATTTAACACATATTTTGTGTGTTGGTGGACACAATTATTGACCGAAATTTGATTATAGCCTGTAAAATCGTCCGTTTATGGATTTCGGCCAATTTCTGTTTGGAATTTGGAAAAACTTTCTTCTGCAAAGTTGTAGAAGAATTGAATTTCCTATAAAATCTCGCGAGATTCTAATTTTCTGATAAAAAGGCTATTTATTGTGAATTATTGAAGTTTAGAAGCTCCAAAATAATTAATTTTTGAAAGTTTTAAATATTTTTTTAATAAAAACATTTTTCTCACTTTTTCTAAAAGATGAGCATGTGGGATATGTTAGAAATCTGATTTTCCAAGGAGGCGTATGAAATTTATTATTAATAATATATTTTAATAAATTTTCTGTTTTGGTGTTCTAAGCATTTTCCTATAAATAGGGTGCTTAGGTTAGAATTAAAAATCACACCAGAAATTGATGTTTTCTCTCTCTATATTATTGAGCGTATTCTTGTGAGTATTTTGAGTATACTTTGAGTATTGCTATACGGAGCAAGTTCGAGTTATAGCCTATATCCAGTGTTTCAGCTAGAAGTACTGATCTTTCGAGGTAAGGGATATTATTTTTTTAAAATGATATTATTTCTTTTAATATATTATTATGCCGAAGTATTGATATGAACTTTTAATCAAATTTGGAAATTTTTGTGTCGGAGCTACTATTCACGTATACGGCACTATTCACGTATACGACACTATTCACGAATACGACACTATTCATCGAAAAATGAAAATTTTCTTTTTGTCTAAAATATCTATTGTGAATACTAACTTTGATGGTATCCATATTTTGATCATTCTTGAATTTTACACCACTATGATTATTTTTGAGGTATTTTTGGACATGGTTAAATAAAGTAAGAATCCTTAATCCTTAATCCTTAATCATTGTCATTTTGTTTCACTGGATTCGTTTTTTTAAAAATATTTTTCATCATTCTCAGTCTTAAATGATGATATTATTGAATATCTTTGGCCTGTAGTGCAAAGATGAATGATTTCTGATGAATATCTTTGGCCGTAGTGCAAAGATGAACAGATGTTTAAATGAACATGACCAACTGATGAATATCTTTGGCCTGTAGTGCAAAGATGAATATTTGATTCCAGATATATATTGATTGATGTTATAGGGATAAAAGATAGACGATGAACTTTTAAATTCATACATAGAAGATAGTAGTTTGCATTCTCTACTTAACTCTTCTAATGAATTATTATTTCCACTGCGAATATTGATTTAAAACTTGTTATCTATTGTATTCTATTAGATTTTTTCCTGTTGAAGACTAATGATAATTTGTTGTGTATTATCTTAGTTATAATATTTTTTACTTGGCTAGTTGAGCTCACCCTTTTCCTTTTTGTTCCATTTTTCTTCTCAGGAGATGAGAATGTAGCGAATACGAGTTGGGGGATGTAATGATGGTTCTAGAGAGAGTTGTTTAGTAGTCCTCACCATTTTTGTAAAATAATGTATCAATAATTATGATGAGGATTTATTTGTATGTGGATATTGTCTAGATGGCAATATCTGTACTTAAACTCACAGTTTGTATGTTGTAATGATAAAGTTGTAGTTGTTTCTGTACCATGTATTGACAACTCAGAATGGATGATGTATACCTATTTTGGGGACGTCACAATCATGCTTTACTTGACTCTTCTAAAATACAGTTGTATGTCTTCGGCCTGTAGTGCAAAGATGAATTGTTAATGAATATATTTGGCCGTAGTGCAAAGATGAATTTATTAGTATGATTATGATTAGGGATTGTGATTTGGTATAACCATAATTTTTGATGTTTCAGGTGAAGATAGGTGATGAAAATTATCTTCGTCCTGGGTGCGAAAAGGAATTCAGAATCACAATTATGATTATGAGTTATTCATATGTTTGTGGACAAAAATTATTGATTGATGTTACAAGGATAGAACATTTTTGGTGGACTTTTAACATGGAGAAGATAATAGACATGGTGGTCTATTTGACTCTTTTAATGGATTGTTCGTTCCGCTGCAACTATGGTTGAAAAGTTTTATCATCTACCATATGTTCTAAATCTCTAATTTATTAATGACAGAAGCTATTGATAATTTAATTATCTTTAGTTATGATATTCTTTACTGGGCTAGTTGTGCTCACCCTTTTGCTTCATAATTCCTTTCAGGTAATAAGAGTGTAGCTAGGTCGAGCGGGGATAACAGGGGAATAGAAAGGTGGTCTATAGCTGTTGAGGTTCTCCCTAAATAGTATGGAAATAATTTTATTGAGAAATAAATTATTTAGGGAGAACCTCAACAGCTATAGACCACCGTTCTATTCTCCTGTTACCCCCGCTCGACCCAGCTACACTCTTGTTACCTGAAAGGAATTGTGAAGCAAAAGGGTGAGCACAATTAGCTCAGTAAAGAATATCATGACTAAAGATAATTAAATTATCAATAGCCTTCATCAGTAATAAATCATAGATTTAGAACATATGGTAGATGATAAAACTTTTCTACCATAGTTACAGCGGAACGAGCAATCCATTAGAAGAGTCAAATAGACCATAAAGTCTATTATCTTCTCCATGTTAAAAGTCCACCAACAATGCTTTAACCCTGTAATATTAATCAACAGATCCTGTTCACAGTCATGTGAATAACTCATAATCATAATTGTAGTTCTAAATTCCTCTTCTCATCCAAGACGAAGATAATTTACATCACATGTCTTTACTTGAAACATCAAAGATCATGGTTATACCAAATCACAGTTCCTGTTCATAATCATACTAATAAGTTCATCTTTGCACTACGGGCCAAAGATATTCATCAACAGTTTATCTTTGCACTACATGCCAAAGATATTCAACAACAGGTCATCTTTGCACTACGGGCCAAAGATATTCAACAAAAGGTCATCTTTGCACTACACGCCAAAGATATTCATCAACAATTCATATTTTCACTACAGGCCAAAGATGTTAATATTTCAAAGAAATATATAATCATTTCAGAATTTATATAAACAATAATTATAACCATATTGATCAATTCACCTTTGCTCTTAAGCTAAAAATATTCAATTGTAAATTCAATGGTCATGATCATACCAGTCAACAATTCATCTTTGCACTACTGGCCAAAGAGAACTCATAGTCACGATCATACCAATAATCTATCTATCATTACACTCAAGTCAAAGAGAAATTTCATCACCGGGATTATAAAAATGTTATATATGATAATAAAAACAATATGATCAACAACTGCATTTTATTTCAAGAGTAAGATTCTTAAATCAATGATTTTATGACACCTTAATCCAAATGTTATAAATCACTTAATAATCTCATAATCTAATATTATTAATATTACCACAATATTTTAATCATTTTTTAAACTTATAAACAATTTATTTTAATTGTTTACACTTTACTAATTAATACATTTAATCATCCTAAAATGCCAAACTCATAAGATTTTATCACCAATAACCAAAATCCTCATCAAAAATCTGCATATACCATATATAAGATTCTCAAGCCATAAAATCCTATTTTTCACTTTTCTTGCTTCATATAACATATTTAATTCATTTATTCATAACTAGTCTATTTTCATGAAAAAGACCAAATCAGTCCCAAAAATATTTCTTTTCTGGAATTTAGCAGAATATAGTCCCATATTGAACATATATTTTTTTCAGAATTTTTAAAATTCATTTACTATTTTTCACATGGCCAAAACCGCCAAATATTTAGACATTTATCATAAATTATACTTTTGTCCAAAAATCCTGAAATTTAAAGGGTATACTGATATTATATAGATGTACTCCCAATAAAAATTTCATCAATTTTGGAGTTAACCACAAGGAGTTATAAGGGTTTACTTTTAAAATAGTCTTTTCTCATAAAATTCATAACTCCTAATCTATACATCCAAAAATCGTTATTTTTGGACAGAATCAAGAAAACTCATCAAATTATCATTTCAAATTTTTCCTGAATTTTTAAAGGTTCAGAAAAATTACGAAACTGAAAAACATAATAACCCTTAAAATCCCCTACCTCAAAGAATCAGTACTTCAGAATGAAAGGTCGGAAGTGATGCTGAATGAAACAACAATTCTTAAAGTATCTAAATACTCACAAAATACGCTCGATAATATAGAGAGAGAAAGAGAGAAAACTTATGTTTCTGGTGTGATTTTCAATTCTAACTTAGCCCTCTATTTTATAGGAAAATGTTAGCACGCCAAAGTAGACTTGACCTGCTACCTGATGGCTTTACCTGCTACTATTGTCATCCATTCAGCACATTTCTTCACCAACTAAAAGTGGGGCCCACTAAATTCTAGAATTTTCCACCAAAATTATTTATAAACCTAATTTTTGAATCAGTCAACTCTTAAAATTCATAACAAATCATATGTTCATTTTTAACGGTTCAAAATTTATGGACATATTCTTAACTTATATATGTATAACATATCCAAAAATCACAACGATCCAACGGTCAGATTAAAAATTATAACTCACGCAATATATCTCAAGAACAGTGATTTAATTTTTAATACCTCCATCCCGACAAAAATACCTCAACATTAATTCCTTCAATTATATCCACATAAAATAAATATATCCATAAATTATATCCACATAAAATAAATATTTCCTTATCATATAAATCAATAATTAATTATTCATAAATAATATTACAGAATCACAATTATGACAATCAGACCGTTCCCAGGAAAGAGAGGACTTTCCAATAAGGATTTCTCCTTACTGGCGCGCAATTAGATGACCAAACCTCTCCTTGATAGAACTTTCTAGACATTGCCAACAATGTTATCTAATAATATTATTCAAATAATATGAATTATTGATCTGATAATGGGAAATATTATGCAGTGACGATTATTGAAACAACAATAATATAAAATATCAACACAACAATTATTAAATCAATAAAATATTGAAAAGTAATTACAGTAACAATTATTGAGTAGTGTTTTTTTACGTAAGAATCAATAATTTAAAAATACTGTGCAATACCGTGTGCTACTCCTGAAGTTCAATAGGAGCCATTCGATATGGGGCTTTGGAAATAGGTTTTGTACCAGGTTCAAGGTCAATACAAAATTCAATTTCACGCTCTTGGGGTAGGCCAGGAAGTTCTTCAAGGAATACGTCAGAAAATTTATTAACAATAGAAATATCATTCAAAACTGACGTATTTTTGTTTAGATCCATGACATGAGCTAAGAAAGCTTGACATCCGTTTTTTAATAAATGAATAGCTTTATGGCTTGAGATGACAGTGATTGATTTTAATGGTTTGGTTGTTTGAATTCGCATTATAGGTTGATTAGGAATATGAAAGCTAACAACTTTATGAAAACAATCAATTTTTATATGATGAGTGGTTAACCAATCAATCCCTAGAATTACGTCAAATGCAAGTATTTTCAATGAAATAAGATCGACAGGTAATGTGAGGGTACCGATTTGAACCAAACAAGACTTATAAACAGTGGATGTAATTAAGGTTTCTCTCAACGGAGTTTCAATAGATAAGTCAAAGTCTAATTTCTCCGGAGTTAAATTTAAACGTTGAACGCAAGTAGGAGAAATAAAGGAATGGGTAGAACCGGTATCAAATAAGGTATATACTTCGCTAGAGTTTATGATAAGCTTACCCGTGATGACCTCATTCGGGTTCCTTGCTTTCTGGGAGGTCACGACAAACGTTCTCCCTTGCACTACTAGCTTTGACTTTTCTAGGACGTCCTTTGGTGTCTCCATCCTAACTGAACTTGTCTTTAGGGAATGAAAAAATCGGGCTAGGTGACCTTCTTTTCAACAATTATAACATGCTTTGGACGGCATCGCGCAGTTTGAACTTATGTGTCCTTTCCCTCCGCATTTGAAGCATATAATAGGTGGTCGTTCTCCTTCCTTATCCATGGGTGCTGGTGCTGACGTCTTTCCATCATTGTTGAATCTCCTCTTCTTGAAATTTCCATTCTTATTGTTTTGGCCATGATTACCACCGAAGTGGTTACTATTTCTGGCATGTTGATTCCCTCCACGCTTATTGTCACCGCTTCGATGATTGTTATCACTCGTATTATCATTTTGTCGGCTGCTCTCTTTTGGTTGGGTTGACTCATTATCGCACTCCAAAAACTGAGCCCTATTAACAACATCTGAATACAAACATAGTTTATGAGAGATAAGATATTGATGTATCTCAGTTTCAAACCTCTTAGAAATATTCGCATCATTCTCTCCTCATTATCAACCAAATGGGACACAAACCGAGACAGCTCAGCAAACTTGGCTTCGTACTGCGACACGGTCATGTTTTTTTGCTCCAGTTTAATGAATTCTACCTCTTTTATGTGACGAATACTTTCGAGAAAGTACTTGTCATTGAACAGTTCTTGAAAATTTTCCCAAGACATCTTCAGTGCGGCAGGTTGAGTACGCTTTACAGATTCCCACCAGTAATCTGTCTCTGCCCGCAACATGAAGGTGGCAAGGGGAACTTTTTGCTCCTCGGAGCAATCCAAGACTTCAAATATCTTGTTGATCTATTTTATCCACGTCTCCGCCTTAAGTGGTTTTGGCTCTCCAAAAAACTCTGGTGGTCCCAGCTCCTTAAACTGTTTGGCGTTGACCGTCTGAGAGTTGCCAGTGTTTCCACCTGCATTTTGGACAGGAGCCGCTCTCGCCTGATGTTGCATGAATTGCAGAAAGCCTCTGAACATTCCATTGTTCATCATTTGGTTAGTGTTGTTATTTGCATGAGGATTGTTGCCTTCCTGATGCACATTGTCCTGATTATTGATCTGTGGAGACTCAACGGTCTCATGTGCTCCATTGATGTTCTCAACATTCTTGGATGCCGTTTTCAAATACTGCCACAAAATAAGGGTTAATTAACATATCACATAATATCTCTATACTTTGACCGACCAATTAAATACCAAATAAACTTAGGTAGGTCATACTAGCGAAGGAATTCCCTGTCTCTCCCCTCCTAGTTCTTGTCTCACATCTCAGCCAGTGATCATATCCCTAAGCTCTGATATCAACTGTAACACCCCCAAAATAGGTATACATCACCTATTCTTAGTCGCCAAATACATGGTACAGAATACAAATACAATCTTTAATATACAACAAGAAAGCTGTGAGTTTTAATATAAATATTGTCTTCTAGACAATATCCACTCTCAGAATAAGTCCTCATTACATTTATTGTCACACTATTTAACAGAATAGTGAGGACTACTAATACTATCATCTGGACCGTCACTTCGTTCCCCGACTAGTCCCGACTACGTTCTCATTTCCTTAAGAGAACAGTGAAAGAAAGGGTGAGCTCAACTAGCCCAGTAAGAAATATTATGACCAAGATAATGCAGAATAAATTATCATTAGTCTTTAACAGTGTTAAACTGATAAAATACAATAGACGTCAAGTTTAACTGCAGCGGAACATGCAATCCATTAAAAGAGTCAAGTAGAGAATAAAATCTACTATCTTTTATGATTTAAAAAGTTTTTCATCACTTTTATCGCTGGGACTCAGCTTAATAAATAATCCACATCATCCCTGCACTAAGGCCAAGGATATTCATTAGTATCACAACCACAAATTATCCATGCACTACGGGCCAGGGATATTCGTGTATTCATCAATGGTCATGATCATGCCAACAACTATCCATCAATGCACTACGGGTCAATGAGGACTTTTACCACATCATTTGTAATATTACGATCATGATTACACCGAATAATCCGTGGTCATAATCATACCAAGTCCATCTATGCACAACAGGCCACAGATGACTTTCAACAAAAATATAAACATGAGGATGATGACAATGATATAAGAATTCAATAAAACAAGCTCAAAAATTAATTTATCCAGGAACTAATAACGTCCAAATTGTCAACGTGATACTTCTTTGTAGAGTAAATTCAAGAATGCTCAGAAGAATATTTCCATGAAAAGATACTGGATGAAGCGCAAATATCAAAGATATTCCACTAATTTCATGGAGTATAGAAGTCAAAACTTTAACCAACTGAGTATAATAAAGAATGAAATAACAAAAGAAATCACCATGCATGCGGTACTTCGCATAGACAGGTTATTCCAATAGAATAATAAATAAAAGAACCAGGTCAGGCGTAATATGCACCGACAGGATATTCCAACAGAATAATAAAGAATGGAATAACAACAGAAATCACCATGCATTCAGTACTTCACATAGACAGGTTATTCCAATAGAATAATAAATAATGAAATCAGGTCCGGCGTAAAACGCACAGACAGGATATTCCAATAAATTAATAAAGAATGGAATAACAACAGAAATCACCATGCATGCGGTACTTCGCATAGACAGGTTGTTTCAACAGAATAATAAATAACGGAATCTGGTCCGGCGTAAAACGCACAGACAGGATATTCCAACAAAATAATAGAGACGGAACCAGGTCCGGCATAAAACGCACAGACAAGATATTCCAATAGAATAATAAAGAATGGAATAACAACAGAAATCACCAAGTATAGGGTAGACCGCGTATACAGGTTATTCCAACAGAATAATAAAGAATGGAATAATAGAAGTTCTCTTCATGAATATAAAAAAAATAATACCCCTTACCTTATAAAGAAGAGTACTCCGACGGTAGGGCGAGGATATACTTGAAGAAACTTGCACTACGCTCAAAGCTTTCTTAAACGCTAAAGAAATACGCTCATGATTATAGAAGAATAATTCTCTCTACAGTTTCTCTCTCTAGAGTTTCAGTGAATTCGTAAGAAATAATGAAAGAATGAGCTTCTATTTATAGAAGAATGGACTGAATAGTAACCAATCCATGAACGGTCCAGATCGATTTACTTTAAACGGACGGTCCAGATTGGTTTACAATAAAATATAATATATTCTATTTATAATCTAATAAAACGAATAACTTTTAAAAAGAATTTACTATGCAAACACTATACAAGCACTATGTAAACACTATACATAATAAAATATAATATAATCTAATTATTGTCTAATAAAACAGATAACTTTATAAAAGTATTCAGTTTTATATAAAAAGATTTTACTATTAGCCTAATAAAACGAATAACTTTATAAAAGTATTTTGTTTTATATAAAAAGCTTTTATGTTTTATTACATTAATAATACTAATAAAATAAAATATCATCATCATTATTATTATTCACACTATTAATCGACCAGGTCGTTTTCAGGAAAGAGGGGGATTTCCAATAAAGATTTCTCCCTATTGACGCGCAATTAGGTGACCAAACCTCTCTTTGGCAGAACTTCTACACATCGTTAATATTGCAAATAATAATATTAATAACTCTGTCATCTCAATTATTGATTTAATAATATATAAAATATCGACAATAATTGAATAAAACTGAATGACTTCTCTCGTAAGCATCAATAATTAATACCGTGTGCTACTATGTAACCATGCGTATTACTGTAATTTTACTACTGAGTAGTTCAACAGTATTAACGATAAAACTTCCGTCGTTATTTTCAATAAAATATTTTTGTCGTTTTCTCAATCCGACAATAATTATTTTGTGGGGTCCACCAATGATTGTGCCGTCGTACGAATATTCCCTGTTAAAACAAATATTCCCCGACCAATCGAATATTATATAACAACTTGCGTACTTTGCAAAATTTATAAATATTACCCACAACTATAACATTATATCAAATTTATTTCATAATATTCAAAAATGATATTTATAGAAAATTTATTTTTATTCATAAAATTTGGGGTTTTACACTCATTACATTTATTGATACACCATTTTATAAAAAGATAGTGAGGACTGCTAAAACAATTGTCTAGGACCATCACTCTTTACTCCGACTGGTTCCTACTATATTCTCACCTCCTAAGAAGAAAAATAGAACAAAAAAGAAAATGGTGAGCTCAACTAGCCCAGTAAAGAATATTATGACTAAGATAATGAACAACAAATTATCGTTAGCCTTCAACAAATCAGATAAAATATAATGGACAACAAGTTTTAGATCAATATTCGTAGCGGAAATAACAATTCATTAGAAGAGTTTAGTAGAGAATAAAATCTACTATCATCTATGAATTTAAGAGTCCATCATCAATATTTTTTCCCTGTAACATCAATCAATATACATTTTGAATCAAATATTCATCTTTGCACTACGGGTCAAAGATATCTATCTATATCACCAGTTGGTCATGTCCATCTCAACACATGTTCATCTTTGCACTACGGGCCAAAGATATTAATCAGGTAATCATTCATCTTTGCACTACAGGCCAAAGATATTCATCAAGTATCACCATTAAGGACTGAGGATGATGAAAAATATTTTAGAGAACGAGTCAGTGAGACAAAAGGACAAAGATTAGAGATTCGTACTTTTAGATAATTCAAAAAAATACTCCATAATAATCCATAGTGAAGATCAAAACATGGATTCAATTTCAAGAATAAGGGTCACAACAGATAACTTGAAAGAAAAAAAATTGTGAACAGTACCCGTGAACAGTAACTGTGAACAGTACCCGTGAACAGTACCTGTGAACAGTAATGTGAATAGTACTCGTGAACAGTAACTGTGAACAGTACTCGTGAACAGTACTCAGTCATGAAAAGTTCCAAATTTGATTAAAAAGTTCAGATCAATATTCCTATAAAATAATATTAGATGAAGCGAAATTTCTAATCATTTCAGGAATAATAGAAGCAATACTTACCATAGTAAGTTCAAATTTAGGAATACGAGATGAAATAATATTGCTTAAGTAATATGGAGTATGAAAGAAAATAATATTTCTCACGATTATTGCCATAAAATAATATCCTTTACCTTAGTAGAAACTGGATTTGACTAGAGAAAATCTTATAGAAAAACTATGCTCAAAGTATTCTTATACTCTAGAAAATACTCACAATACTATAGAATAAGAATTTTTGATTATGAAAGTGTGATTGAGGAAGGAGGGGTTACCTCCTATTTATACTGAAACGGATGGAAAAAAGTTAAGCAGATTTGCCTAACTTTTCTTACTCTTCACGCCTAACTTTTCTGCCTAACTCCTTATTTTCCATATGACTGGGCCACATGTTGAAATATTTTGGCATAAAGCTATCACCCACCAGGAAAGAAAAAAACTAGTAGGGGCCATACTTTGGAATATGGCTTTGCTGGAAGAGTTTGTAAGGAATTGCTAATCTTGAGGGCACACACTTGGAACAAGGATTGAGGGCCCACACTTAGAAAACAACTTGCAGGAAGAAAAATTAAACCACCTTTGAAAAAGAAAACGACAGCCACTGTATTTCTTTTTAAATTAAGTTTGCAGGCATTACTCCACCACCAACCAACTTAAAAAAAACAACCAAGCTAGCATTCCAAAATCATTTTTATTACCTCCGTCCTTTAACCACATGTTTATATATATATATATATATATATATATATATATATATATATATATATATATATATATATCCTTGAAATTAGTAAAATATCCTTGAAATTAGTAAAATATCCTTGAAATTTACGTTTTATCTAGTATCTTTTTATGAAAATATTATTCTGAACATTCTTAATAATTTTCAATCTTTTTTTATATTTTTATTCTCTTGAAATTAGTAAAATATCCTTGAAATTTACGTTTTATCTAGTATCTTTTTATGAAAATATTATTCTGAACATTCTTGATAATTTTCAATCTTTTCAAGGATGGATACTATTCAAGGGGTACTATTCACTCAGGTACTATTCACCTGGGGTACTATTCATGATAAAAATTTGATTTTTTTTCTTTCCAAATCATTTTTGATACAATATTATTCTTGAATTTTACTCCACAAAGTAATTTCATGTTGACAATTTGGACATTATTAAATTATAGATAAATTGAATTATAAATCTTTAAAATTATCCTTGCTCTCATTTAATTGAATTCTTATATCATTGTCATCATCCTTATGCTTATATTGTGATGAAAGTCATCTTTGGCCCGTACGTAGTGCATAGATGGACTGTTGATTGGTATGATTATGACCAAAAATTATTCGATATAATCATGACTTGTAATGTTACAAATGATGTGGTAAAAATCTTCATTGGTCGGTAGTGCTTTGATGGACAGTTGTTGGCATGATAATAACCATTGGTGATAACACGAATATCCTTGGCCCGTAGTGCATGGATAATTCGTGGATGTGATACTAATGAATATCCTTGTCCCGTAGTGCATGGATAATTCAGTGATGTGGTTTATTTATTGAGCTGAGTCTCAACGATAAAATTGATGATAAATATTTTAAATCATAGAAGATAGTAGATATCATGCTCTACTTGACTCTTCTAATGGATAGTTTGTTTCACTGTAGTTAAATTATTTGGTTATTATATTCTATCAATTTAACACTGTTGAAGGCTAACAATAATTTATTCTGCATTATCTTGGTCATAATATTTTTTACTGGGCTAGTTGAGCTCACCCTTTTGCTTTCATTGTCACCGTAGTCCAGAATAGCTATGGCGACGGCAACTGTCGCCATAGCCAAAAAAACCATCGTTATATATATATATATATATATATATATAGAGAGAGAGAGAGAGAGAGAGAGAAATATATGTACACAGTTATGCAGTACACATTCGGCTATAACAATGGTTTTTTTGGCTATGGCGACGGTTACCGTCGCCATAGCTATTCTGGGCTACGGCGACAGGTGAACTGTTGCCATAACCCAAAAAATTTGTCTATATATTTCGACTGTGTAATACCCAGCTGTGTGTGTACGTGTGTGTGTGTGTGTGTGTATATATATATATATATATATATATATATATATATATATATATATATATATAAACTTCTTATATGCTCTTTAAAGTTGCAACTTTTTTCTTCCCAATATGATAACATGAACTATGTACTTCTAAAATGCATTAATTATATGAAGCAGCAGCTAAAACCCATTTATCAATTATACTGGGGACACTGCGAAATCAATCCATTTGTTTAGGCTTTTAGTTTTAGTTTTTTCTTTTCTTTTTCCCTTATAAATTAAGGGTGGAGATATATTATCAAATTTAGTGACCCATTTTCATCATTCTCACAATATCTGATTTGCCTTATAGATCAGTTTCACGATTAGAAGTCATCTTTAACAATATTGTCCGATTACTAGATCAATATAATTGAATGATGATTTGGGCCAATATTTGTTTCCCACCATGGTGCATATATAATTATAAAGTGTAATCCCACATGCACAATGATTTATATTTTTCAATATCATCATTATGAATAGAAGATTTTTCGTAATTAACTAAATCTCCAACAGTGCTAGATTAAACAATTGAGCATTAGAAATCGATGTTAATTGTGTTTGTTACAGTTCATGATAGATGTTCATCTAAACATAGATTACTAGTATATGAATTTCGGATTATAAGCAATACAAATTGATCATAATGTGTCATTTTTGTTTGGTAAAAGATATGTGATTATCGGTAATTATTGTTGTGAGTATTTACTATAAATTTAAGATTATTGATCGAGTATTTTTTTTTAATATTAATCTTTTATTAATACATTATTCTACTAATTTTAGTTAAATAATTCGTCTATATGATTATTGTCAAATATAATTAACACACGTCAAAGTAATATCGAACTAATTAATTCTGTTTTACTTCGTAAATCGTATTACAAATTTTAATATGCTTATAAATAATAATTCATGATTTATTCAATTATTAAGGACAAATTTTTAAATATGTCTTTAATAATAAATTAAACTTATAACATTAAATAACAAACAACACCACATATTTTGTATGAACAATAAATTATTTTAATTAAACTAAACATGCCGACAAAAAAACAAAAAAAAATGTAAATTATAGGACTAATAGGATATTTATATATATCTCAATTATTAAATATAAAGGATATTTTTGTCTCAAGATGACCACTATGTGATAATCTCAAATTGTCACCTACTTTGTAGTTATCTGATTACCTGAATCATTACACTTTACTGGATGTCTAATTATTAAGAATGTAAGATTATCGGTGTAACAAATACTGTTTATAAAGATGATGAGTTTACATTACCAAATATTTAAGATGACTATTTTATAGATCACATATAACAATCGTCCCTTAAATAATAAGTAATGCAATTGCGCTCTCTACCATGTTAAATAATTAATATATAGAAAGAGAGATATACAAAGAATATTTCATATAGAATTATTAATTATTATATAAATGAATTAACTTAAATAAATTATGACGATTCTTTGTAATTAATTAATAGTGCTTGAAGGATGCATTATGCGGTGATACAGAAGAAAGACAAAGAAAATGACTATTATAGAATTATTATTGATGATATACATGTATATGGTTATAATGAATCGAGTGTGAAGCCCCATGCATGTGATTGATTACAAGCAACCCCAGCTGACAGTTATGTTACTACGTACATCTCATTTAACACGGTTCATCAGTTCTTGTCCTTTCCACTTGTTTTAAATTTCCTTCTCTGCGTATGTCTTGGCTTTCGCTTTCTTCTTTTTTTATTTTCTTTTACTTTTTCTAATTTATATATATATATATATATATATAATGAAATGATTCGTAAAATACGTTAGCTATTAATTATGTTTCAATTAACACTCATCCAGCCATTTAAAATTGAAGTTAATGGCTGAGATGAGAGTCCAGCCGCTAGAGGGAGTAGCGGCCAGCATAAAAGAATTTGGCTTAATTACTGATTATCCTAATTTGGCTTAATTTGGCTTATGTATTTTTAATTATAAATAAAAAATAGTGATTGAATTTATATTATATTCCTACTCAAATATATAAACTCAATCACTATTTTTTATTTATAATTAAAAATCATAAAACAATAATCAATAATTATTCTTACACATATTTATTTTGTTAATAAGTATAAGGATAAGTATAAAGATAATTACTGATTATCCTTATAATTATTCTTATAATTATTTATTATTTTATTTTATTTTATAAAAATAATTACAATAATCAGTAATTAAGCTAAATTTTTTATATTGACCGCTATTCCCTTTAACGGCTGAACGAGCATCTCAGCTATTAATCGTCAACGTATTCCACGGTTTTTCATATATATAAATATATATATATATATATATATATATATGTTTCTTGCTAGCTTCCTCTTTCTTTTTGTATTCTTCTTCTTTGTGGATGGGACAGTAGGTCAACTATTTGTGTCTTGAATCTTTTGATCCATCGAGAGGATATGATGAAGGAGAATTTAATTTTGTCCCCTCCGATCTATATGTGACTTCGTCCCTATTTATATATATACTAGCTGGGTCCCGTACCTCCGGCACTGTATGGGCAGTGAGATTTATATAAAAATTAGAACGGTCCAGATGATTTATTATGTGAGCGGAAAATTTAAAATCATTATTAGATAGATTAGATAGATAGATGTATTTTATTAGATAGATGTATGGACGATGAGATTTATCTCAAACTTTGGACGGCCCAAATGATTTATTGAGTGAGCGGGAAATTCAAAATTATTTGTATTTTATTAGATATATATATATATATATATATATATATATATATATATATATATATATATATATACTAGCGGGATTCCGTGTCTCCGGCACTGTATGAACAATAAAATTTATCTCAAACTTAGAACGACCCAGATTATTTATTAAGTGAGCGGGAAATTCAAAATCATTATTAGATAAATTAGATAGATAGATGTATTTTATTAGATTGATGTATGGACGATTGGATTTATCTCAAACTTTGAAAGACCCAGATAATTTATTGAGTGAGCAGAAAATTCAAAATTATTTGTATTTTATTAGATAGATATAAAGAGAGAGAGGGAGGGAGAGGGAGAGCGAGAGCGAGAGGGAGAGGGAGAGGGGGAGGGGGAGGACGCACAATCATCACCGATTAATTACGAATCTTGTGTGCATGCATATATATGGCCTATGGCCCATGATACAAGGTAGGACCTACACCCGGAAACTCCACCTAAAAGCGAGAAAGTGTGTATTCGTAAAGGGAGGCAACCAACGTAAGCATTACTAATATAAGTTTGAATTAAAGGAATAAAATAAAAAATATAATAATTTATTATATTATAATTATAATGAGTTATTTTATAATTTTTTTTAAGAAATTAAACATAATTTTTTTATTTTAAATGAATGAGTCATTTCATTTCTACCTTCATTATTTCAATTCAAACATAGCATAAATCTCATCATCTACATAACCATTTGCAAGGTAAGTTTTAAAACCACTTAGCTAATTATATATAAAATAATTTATTTAATTAATTTATAACATAATCGAATAATATCTACTTATAATTAAAATGATACTTAATTGAAATTTGGTTAATATAGTAAGTAATTAATAAGTGATTTTCATTCATAAGAATGAAAATGAATATTGTAGATCACTATAGAACTTTAAATTTTTTACATCTTGAGAAAGAGTAATAAACTCTTTTTGTCTTAAAATTACTATATCCAAATAGTTGTGTGATATGCATGCTATATATGACTCTCTATGTCGCTAATTATTTGACGTTTTAGAGGTTTTTATTTATCTCTAATTATTTGACGTTTGTTCAAATTTAAGAAAATTAATGACAATTTTTTCAAAATTATCCCTCATTAAACTCTTTCTCTCTTTATCCCAATAAAAGATTTAAGGGTATTATAGACAATTGAGTACTATATTTAATATTTTTTAATTATTATCTTAATTCTTGTGTCCACAGTCCACTTCTAAAATGTCAAATAATTAGGAACGGAGAGAGTACCTTATATAACAACTTCAAACCAGATATATTGAAATAAAAATAGCATTTTGGCGAGTCGACTTAAGACTAATCAAAATGACTAAATACTTATCTTTTTATATTATTGTATTGATATATATATGTATGAAAATTCCTATATTTTCACAAATTAATTAACTTTAGACGTACATGAAATAAATTAATAAAAGTCAAAGAAATTAAGCTCAAGATTAAGTTTGCATGTAGACGTGCATATAGCTATACATAGGACTGTTAAATGAGCTAGTTAAGTTCAATCGTTCGACCCATTTTAAATTCGCTCAATTAAATTTTATTTGGGAGCGAGTTGAGCCAAATTTTAACAAAAAAATTAAACTCTTTAAGTGAAATTTGGACCGAACTTGATGAATGGGTCGTTCGGCTCATTATAAAGCTCGATCGAATTATAGTGTCAAAAATGTATGGATAAATTATATATATTAGTACATTTTTAGAAATAATTATAAAAATCATACACCTATAAAATAATTACAAAAATATTACACTTTTTCATATTTATTTACAATATTAATGTAATTATGATTCATTAATTTAAGGAATTAGTATTAATTGGCTGATATGACAAATCAGGTGATTTTTTTTGAAACGCGTGTTCCTATGTAAATAAACCTTCTTTTTCTCCCAACTTCCATAATTTTCGTACTATCATATAATTATGTGATTACTGTTTTATTATGTTACATTATGGTTAATGTTATTAGTAACCAGATAGTTACAAGCTTGTATCAGGACAAACATCAATTGTCAAATGTACATGTGTGAGTGTCCTATTTATCTACAAGCTTGTTAGTAATCATACCTGCATATAAGGGTAACCATTTAAGTTTTTGTTAGTAACCAAATAATTAACAACTAATATCAGAACAATTATTAAGTGCTTAATGTACATGTGAGGGCTCCCATTTATCTAGCTGATGGATACTTTTAAATTTTGTAATTATAAAAGTTATTTGAAAATGGTCCATGCCAGTTGGTAACTAAATATGAATATAGAGGTAACCATTTTATTTTAGATGGGTAACCAAATTTACATAAAAATATTTTAGAACAGTTACCAATTGTTCAATGTATATGTTTAATTTATATTGATAACTCATGATGGAATCAAAAATTAAAATATTAATCAACATCAATTTTGGTTACTGTACACCATCAAAAATGTTACGTACTAACCATGTGGTTAATGGTTACTAATAGTAAATAATTATATATTCCTATAAACAATTAAATTTATAGTATTCGTTACTGTCAGTATCCATTGTCTGACAACTGAATAAACATTATAAAGTAACCAAATCAATATTAGATAGTAACCAAATTACATAATCTTAGTAACCAAAATATAAACTACATTTTTACATACAATTTTAAAGGCCTAAATGATGGAATTTGAACAAAAAACCATGCAGTTCACCAGCAAAGCTTGTGATTTTTGATCGTTGACCCGTTTCCAATGAAATTAGGCTCCAAAAATGCCAAAATCCGATACTCCAAACTTGACAAAAATTACCAAATTGTCACTGGATCAAATCTTTTCATAACTATAAAAAACATCAGTACAAGTGTACATTAATATTATTCAACAACAAAATAAATATTACAGTAACAAATTAAATAGTATATAGTAACCAATATATAATCAGATTAACAGTTGTATGAAGGTAACCAATGAAGTCAATAAGTAACCACCAATATATAAGAAATAATTATAAAACACAATAACATTATACAGTAATCAAATAAACACCCTATAATATCTAAATATATATTAGACAGTAACCAATATATCAGATGAAGCAACCTTTTAGTATGCTTTTGGTTACTGTTAGTTTATGGTCTGTAAAGTAAACAACTCAATGTCAGACAGTAACCAAACTACATAATATTAGTAACCAGAACATGAACTGAGGATAATAATATTATGCAGTAACCACTGCAATTTTACACAGTAACCAAGTCAGCATTATATACTAACCAAATTCAGATTAGACAGTAACCAACAATTGCAGGAAGGTAACCAATGTATTTAATAAGTAACCATTAATATAAAAAATATTAGTAGAATAAATTTTAAAATTATAAAGCAAGCATAAAAACATTATACAGTAACCAAATTAATAATAAATAGTAACCAAATCAATAATAAACAGTAACTAATTTATATGTATTTAGTAACCAGAGTGTAAAACATTTTAAAATGCATTTTGCATTCAAAACATTCATAATTATTCTGACTTTGTGACCATTTAAAGAGCAAAAAATTTGAGAAAGGTAACCAATAGACGAATACGTAGTAAACACAGGGTAACACCATGCATATAAATTGGAAACTCAAATACCTCACCTATATATTCGCAGTTATGTTCCTGTGAATGGGCAAAAATAATCTATAGGAATAATTGAAACAACCCGGGTCAAATCCCGAGTCCGGAACAAATCTTGAGTCAAATCCCAAGTCCGAATTGAATCAAATCCATCCAAATAAGGCATCAAACTAATGACCCAATAACACCCCCTTTCCAAAATAGAAAGAGAGGTTACTCAAAACACAACAGAACTAAGGAAGATCACAAGGCTCTAAACCACAAAAGAGTAATCTCATAACAATTCAATATCATAAGACAAACCATAATAAATGCCACACTGGCTCAAACCACAATCTAAATAATTTATTACAATTCCAAATAAATGACATATCAAGTCTAAACAGAACATTTCTAAACCATTGGATTAATGGAAGCTCTCGTCACACTTGCCCTTGATCCCCCTGATTACCTGCCGGAAGAAAAACACAGCATGAGCCAAATGCCCAGTACGGATATAGAATACAAGAAGTGAACCGAAATAACTAACTCAATTAAATGAATTGAACAAAACGAACTGAAACGAAACGAATAAAACTAACACAATAAAATGGTAGGCTGAATCAAATGGCTGGGTGTTATTTCATATCGAGCTCAAAATAAATAGTAATATATCTTGCCACACAGGCAAGTTAAATAATGCCACACATGCAATCAAATAATGCCACACAGGCAATCACACATCGGACTGCGCAATCCAGATGAGTGCAAAATCGGAAGGTGTGTTTGGCACAAACATCACCAATCCGCAGAACAGAACAGAACGGAAAACTAGGGTCGACCCATACGCCTCCCACAACAAAACACCAAATGGCCAACTCTCACCGGAGCACAAAACGGAGACGCCGTGGACTGATCACACCGCCACGGAAGGTGTCATGCCTCGGTGCCAAGAGGACATGCATGTGGTACCCCCACAGGTGGTTATAGCTCAGGTATACCCTACGGTATTCTAACAAAATATAATGTCAAAACACATGCGACAAAATATCAACACAAAGGGATTCTAACATGTACATGTTAAATAGAACGAATCAACACAAGTCTCCAAAAAAATGTACTAACATGTACATTACTATAATATCAAAATAAATTATTAGACATGATACACTAGACTAAAGAGTACAAATGGGAGTTCTAATTTAAATGCCAAAGCAAACTATCAAAATAAATTGACAAGAATTAATTATGAGAGGCAATATTAAATTTCGAAACGAATAACAGAACAAACAAATTAAAAACAAATGAGTCTCGCTGAAAGAGTACGGAATCCGTACCTGAAATCGATAATGCAATACCCAAATTATATTCCAAATTTAACTCATTAATTTCCCTCCGTCCGATCTAATAAAAATAATAATAATACAATTATAAGTTACCTAATAATTATAATTTATACTAATATGAAATTAATTCTCCAATTAAATTAATTTTTCAAAATAACCCTAATTAAATTATAATTTAAATTCTAATCATTTTTTTGTATTACTTTAACAAATCAAAAACTTTAAGATTTTATATATATAATAAATATCATTTATTCAATAATGGCCATACTGTGACGCCCCCAAAACAGGTATACATCACCCATTCTGAGTTGTCAAATACATGGTACAGAATTAACTTCAACTTTATTATTACAACATATAACTGTGAGTTTAAATACAGATATTGCCATCTAGACAATATCCACATACAAATAAATCCTCATCATAATTATTGATACATTATTTTACAAAAATGATGAGGACTACTAAACAACTCTCTCCAGAACCATCAATTCATACCCCGACTCGTACCCGCTATATTCTCGTCTCCTGAGAAGTAAAATGGAACAAAAAAGAAAAGGGTGAGTTCAACTAGCTCAGTAAAGAATATTATGACTAAGATAATATACAACAAATTATCGTTAGTCTTCAACAGGGAAAAATCTAATAGAATACAATAGACAACAAGTTTTAAATCAATATTCGCAGCGGAAAATATTAATTCATAGAAGAGTTACGTACAGGATGAAATCTACTAATGTCTATGAATTTAACAGTCCATCAACAGTATTTTTATCCCTGTAACATCAATAAATGTACATCTTGAATCATATATTCATCCTTGCACTACAGGCCAAGGATATTCATCTGTTGGTCATGTTCATCTAAACACCTGTTCATCTTTGCACTACGGGCCAAAGATATTCATCAGAAATTATTCATCTTTGCACTACAGGCCAAAGATATTTAATAATAACATCCTTTAAGACTGAAGATGATAAAAAAATATTTTTAAAGAAACGAATCCAGTGAAACAAAATGACAAGGATTAAGGATTAAGGATTCGTACTTTGTTTTATCCATGTCCAAAAATACCTCAAAAATAATTATAGTGGTGTAAAATTCAAGAATGATCAAAACATGGATACAATCAAAGCTAGTATCCACAATAGATATTTTGGACGAAAAGAAAAAAAAATAATTTTTCTGTGAATAGTGTCGTATTCGTGAATAGTGTCGTATACGTGAATAGTATCGTATACGTGAATAGTAACTCCGGCACAAAAAGTTCCAAATTTGATAAAAACGTTCACCAATATTTCGGCATAATGATATTGAATAAAATAATATCATTTAAGAAGAAAATAACATCCCTTACCTCAAAATAACCGTACTTCTGACTGAATTTCGGTATAGTGCTGACAGAAACTCGCACCGTATAACAACACTCAAAGTATACTCACAAGAATACGCTCGATAGTATAGAGAGAGAAAGAGAGAAAACTTTATTTCTGGTGTGATTTTCAATTCTAACTTAGCCCTCTATTTATAGGAAAATGTTAGAACGCCAAAGGAGACTAAATAATAAAATAATATTATTTACTTAACAATTTTCTCTACGCATGCTTTGAAAAAGTCTAGCATGCCTCTTTGGAAAAAAATATCAGCAGCCCATGTTTTATTCCACCAACCAAAAAGTGGGCCCCCCATAAATTTAATAAAAATCATTTTATTCTCCGAAACTTCAACAATTCATAGAAAATAGCCTGTTTATCAGAAAAATTCGAAACTCGTGACTTTCCATGGGAAATTTCATTCTCTACAACTTTGCAGAAGAAAATTTTTCCAAATTCCAAACAGAAATTGACCAAAATCCATAAACGGGCGATTTTACAGTCTATACTCAATTTTCGGTCAAAAATTATGTCCACCGACACACAAAACATGTGTTAAACATTTAATGCCACAAAAATACTCTACCTTCTCATATACTCATATATCCCACATTCATTATAAAAATATCATCGTTAATATATTATTAAAATAATATATTTAAATAAATTATTTTATCAGAAAAAGATAAAATATTAATTTTCAACAATTGTCACATTAAAAATTTTCTCCATCTATATCCACATAAAATAAATATTTTCTTTATCATAATAATCAATAATTAATTATTAAAAATAATATTACAGAATCACAGTACTGACAACCAGGCCGTTCTCAGGATAGAGGGGGCTTTTCAATAAGGATTTCTCCTTACTGGCGCGCAATTAGATGACCAAACCTCTCCTTGACAGAACTTTCTAGACATTGCCAATAATTTTATCTGATAATATTATTCAAATAATATGAATTATTGATCTGATAATGGAAAATACTGTGTAATGACAATTATTGAAACAATAATAATATAAATATCAACGCAACAATTATTGAATCAATAAAGTAATGAACAGTAACTCCTGTAGCAATTATTGAGTAGTGCCTTCTTACGTAAGGATCAATAATTCAAAATACTGTGCAATACCGTGTGCTACTGTGCAACAACGCGTATTACTGTATTTTAACCACCGGTATTCCAACAGTGTAAACGGTAACAACTATGCCGTTATTTTTAAACAACTTATATTTGTCATTTTCTTCCTCCAATCGCTTTCCGTTATGGGGCCCACACATGGCTGCGCCGTCGTACGAATATTCCCCGACAGTACGAATATTCCACGACCAAACAAATATTCCCCGACAACAATGAATATTTTATAACCACTTGCTTATTTTAAAATATTTGCGTATTTTACCCATAACTATCCACATTAATCAAATCAACCCTTACTATTCAAAATAATAATTAAAGGAAATTAAATTTCATTTATTAATTATTTGGGGTCTTACACATACTGACACAAATATACATATACGCAGCCTTGATACTAACCCAGGTTTTAAATCATGATCCAATTTTTATATATATATATATATATATATATATATATATATATATATATATATATATATATATATATATATATATATATATATATAATAATATACGGTAACATATTACTGCTCAAAGTTAACCTTTTCTAATTCTCTCTCTTTATATACAATATACATCAATTCGTACAGATCATTGTTAACGAATTTTTTTTTTTACCGATCATTACATGATAAAATCCAATACCCAAAAGTCATGATATATATATAAAACCAAAAAGAAAAAAAGAAAGATACCTGTTTTTTTTAGATCAATGGTATGAAAATCATTTTTTTTTCTTCTCTCCCTGAGCGGCAGCCTCCTCCCTCTTCTTTCTTTTATCAGACAAATAATTAGCGTACAATGTATAGGGTTTAAAGTTTGTTTGTTTGTTTTTTTTTCCAAATTTTAATAGGATTAGATATTAACCACATATAAATTAAACCCAACAAATTTTAAGGCCTAATTTTTTTTTTCAAATTAATTTATTCAACACTTATTAACTTATTAGCCCAAAATAAATGACTAGTTTGACCCAAAAGAAAGACAAAGTCCACTTAAAATATTTTAAAACAATTAATATCACTTATTCAATATTTATTTATTTTTCGGGTATTACATCACCTACCCCTTAAAAAGGGATTCCGTCCTCGGAATCAAAGAATAGAATGTACCTAATTTTCAAAGAGATGCGGATACTCCGCTCGAATAGACTCCTCAATCTCCCATGTGGCTTCCCGCTCTGAATGATTTCTCCACAAAACCTTAACAAACGGAATAGTTTTCCTCCTCATAATTCGCTCTTGACGATCCAAAATCGCCTCGGCTTGCTCATCACAAGTAAGATCTTCTCGAATCTTATCGAACGGATATTGCACCACATGCAACGGATGATAATGATAACTTCTCAACACCGACACATGGAACACATTATGCAATGAGCTAGCTGCGGAGGCAAAGCTAACCGATATGCAACATCACCAACCCTCTCCAAAATCTCAAATGGTCCAATATAACGCGGACTAAGTTTTTCTTTTAACCCAAATCGCCGAATGCCTTTCCAAGGAGAAACTTTTAGAAACACATGCTCCCCAGGCTCAAACTCTAAAGTTCTCCTATGCTTATCAGCATAACACTTCTGTCGTGATCGAGCCATCTTCAATTTCTCCTTAGCCACTGCTACCTTCTCCGTAGTAATTTGAACTTACTCAGGCTCTTCTATGGCCCTTTCGCCAACCTCATCCCAACAAGTTGGTGCCCGACACTTTCTACCGTACAATGCCTCAAAAGGAGCCATCCCAATACTTGCATGCCAGCTGTTGTTGTAAACAAACTCAACTAAGCTCAAATAGTCATCCCAATTACCCGACCACTCAAGTGCACAAGACCTCAACATGTCCTCCAACGTCTGAATAGTCCTTTCAGATTGCCCATCAGTTTGCGGATGGAAAGAAGTACTGAAGTTGAGCCGAGTGCCCCAAGCTCGTTGAAACCCTTTCCATAATCGTGAAGTGAACTATGGATCCCGATCTGAAACAATAGACATCGGAGTACCATGAAGTCTAACAATCACCTGCTGAAAGATATGTGCCAACCTATCCACCGAATAACCCTCATGGATAGCCAAAAAGTGTGCCGATTTTGTCAATCGGTCCACCACTACCCATATGGCATCATTTTTCCTGAAAGTCTTCGGCAACCCAGTCACAAAATCCATCGTGATATCCTCCCACTTCCACACTGAAATGTCTAACTGTTGCAACAACCCACTAGCTCGTTGATGTTCTATCTTCACTTGTTGACAAGTGAGGCACTTTCCAACATATTCAGCCACGTCTCGTTTCATCCCATTCCACCAAAAATTCTTCTTCAAATCCCTATACATCTTCGTAGAACCTGGATGAATAGAAAATGGTGAACTATGAGCCTCAGCCAACACAGCCTCCCGAATGATTGAATCCGACGGTACACACAACTGCTCACCCAACCAAATCACACCATGGTCATCAATACGAAACTCGGGCTGCTTGCCCTCCTCTAGATTCTGCGTCATACTCCACAACTCCCCATCTTCCTTTTGAGCTTCCTTAACTCGCGAGATAATAGAGGGCTCCACTCTCATACCCGCCAAATGCCCATCTGAACCTCGTACATACAACTCCAACTCTATCCGCTCCATATCTGAAATAAGCTGAGGTTGCGTAATAAGGGCAGTTACACTCCCTGAACTCTTTCGGCTAAGAGCATCTGCAACCACATTTGCCTTCCCCGGGTGATACTGAATCCTCGCATCATAATCTTTTAAAAGTTCCAACCAACGCCTCTGCCTCATATTGAGCTCCTTCTGAGTGAAAATGTATTTAAGACTTTTGTGATCGGTGAAGATATCACAAGTCTCTCCATACAAATAATGCCTCCAAATCTTTAAGTCAAAGATCACCGCTGCCAACTCCAAATCATGTGTGGGGTAGTTCACCTCATAAGGTTTAAGCTGCCTAGAAGCATAAGCGATCACCTTACCGTGTTACATCAAAACACACCCCAAGCCCTTCTTAGAAGCATCGCTATAAATCTGGTAGCCTCCTGTCCTCGACGGCAATGCAAGTATAGGAGCTGTCACAAGCCGTCTCTTCAATTCCTCAAAACTTTTCTCGCGCTCCTCATTCCACATAAACTTCACGCCCTTTCTCATCAACTGAGTCAATGGTAAGGCAAGAAAGGAAAACCCTTCCACAAACCTCCTATAATACCCTACCAAACCCAAGAAACTTCTAATCTCTGTCACTGTAGTAGGTCTCGGCCATTTAGTGATAGCCTCAACCTTCGCAGGATCCACCTTAATGCCTTCAGCAGAAACAACATGTCCCAAAAATACAATCTGCTCTAACCAAAACTCGCATTTAGAGAATTTAGCATATAACTTCTCTTTTTTCAAAATTCCTAACACTGTGCGAAGATGCTCCTCATGTTCTTCCTTAGACTTAGAGTAAACCAAAATGACATCAATAAAGACAATGACAAATTGGTCCAGGTACTCCCTGAACACCCGATTCATCAAATCCATAAACACCGCTGGAGCGTTAGTCACACCGAATGGCATCACCAGAAACTTATAATGCCCATATCGAGTACGAAAAGCCGTCTTAGGGATATCCTCATCCCTCACCCTCAACTGATGATAGCCCGACCTCAAGTCTATCTTCGAAAAATACTTTTCCCCTTGAAGTTGGTCAAACAAGTCATCAATCCTCGGCAATGGATACCGATTTCGGATGGTGATCTTGTTCAACTCTCTGTAGTCTATACACAGCCTCATAGACCCATCCTTCTTCTTTACAAACAAAACCAGAGCAACCCATGGCGAAACACTCGGTCGAATCACACCACGATCCAACAGTTCCTGCAACTGTTCCTTCAACTCTTGCAACTCCAACGGTGCCATCCGATACGGCGCCTTAGAGATAGGCTCCGCACCAGGAACAAGCTCAATAGCAAATTCAACTTCCCGCTGTGGTGGCAACCCTGACAAATCCTCAGGAAACACATCGGAAAAGTCACGGACAATTGGAACATCCTCAATACGAGAATCACCCTTAGAGGTATCTCTCACAAATGCCAAATACCCATCACAACCCTTTGCCACCAACTTCCCAGCCTTCAAAGCTGAAATCAACTTCAACGCCCTACTCGGCTGAGAACCCTGAAACACGACTTCTGGAGATTTCATATCTCCGAATATAACCTTCTTCGCCTGACAAGCGATAGTGTCTTGGTGTTTATCCAACCAGTCCATCCAAAGAATGACATCAAAATCGTGCATACACATCGGAAGAAGATTAACACTACGGATCTTATCCCCAAAACTGATCGGACACCCCCGATACAAATCAAAAATAACAACAGAAGTCCCCATCGGGGTAGCAATAGACATAACAGAATCTAAAGACTGAGATGGCACACCTAGGTGCCGAACAAAAGACTGAGCAACAACGGAATGAGTAGAACCCGTATCAAATAAAATAGAAGCCTCGCGATTGCCAACTAAAAGAGTGCCAAAAACAGTACCTGGTGCACTTGCTTCCTGGCTATACGTCAAGGCAAACACTCGACCACCCTGACGCTGACCTCCATTGCCACCATTATCACCACCTCCACCATTTCCACGTGGCCCAGTACAATCCCTAGCAATATGACCCATCTGTCCACACAAGAAGCATGCACCGGTGAGTCTGTGGCACCGCCTCCCCGGATGACTTGCCCCACAAGTAGCACAAGGAGCTATCGGAATGAGATTTGGATTACCCCCACCAGCTGGTCCTGGATAACGACCCTGATTTTGTCCCTGCTGACGATTATGCCCCTGCTGACGATTCGTTCCATACCAAGGTAGCTGAAGCTGACGATTTTGCCCCTGCTGAGGCATCTGCTGATAACCCTGTTCTGATTCTGGCCACGCCACTCTGCCCTTGCTGGCCACTACGATTCCTGTTCAACTGACCACCCTGACTTCTCCCATTCTGAAACTGAAGATTGGACCCTGCTGGTCATCACTGTCCCTCTTTCGACTCCCTCCGGTTTAGAAGACCGAAAGTCATGTCTCTCCATCTCAATATTCTTGGCCGCATTGGCCACTGCTGACACGTCTGCGAACTTGGTATTAATGATATGCTGCCGATACCTGTAATGGATCCTTCCACTTGAATTTCTCTGCCTGTTCTGCTGTGGTCCCTGCTGAAGTTCCCGCAAATCCTGCACAACCTAGTGAACCTCGTCATGAACTCCGTGATGGACCTCATCATCTTTTTCTGTCGAATAGACAGATACTCTCTGGCATAGGCCTCTTTATCAGCAGCTGGAAAGTAACTGCTGATAAAAGACCTCACAAAACTCAGCCCAACCAAGTGTTTAAACATAACCATCACCCTTTGTTGTTTTCAATCGCTTTCCACCACCTCCTGTGCATCCCCTTCCAGCTTATAAGCAGCAAGTACACTTTCTGATTATCCGAGCACCCCAACACATCAAAATCTTCTCTAAGTGGGCAATCCAATTCTCTGCAATCAATTGGAGTTGGAGCTGAACGAATGCCTGTGGTTTCTTCTGCTTTTGAAACCTTTCCACACCACACATACATTGGAACCACCTGCTGATCAATACCAATCTGTATTCCACTTCCTCTTCATTTGCATGTGGACCATTATTTTCTCGGGTTCTCCTGTTCAGGAATTTCTGGGTGGCGGCTGCTGCATTGCCTGTACAACCTGCGCCACCAACTGAGGTAACGCCTGATTCACAGCCTGATTCACCAAGGTAGCCAACTGAGCCATTAATCTGATCATTAGGTTGCTCATTGGACCGACCTTCACCTCTTCCCCTGTTGTTACCTCGCCTCCCAGCAACTCTAGCTGATCTTCGAGCCATCTAAGAAAGAGATCACGAATATAAAAGCAGATTAGAGACAATTCGAATATGGCTGATATGATAGCTGAACAGAAAATCAATCAGAACAAAATCTAACCCAGAAGTCTACCCATAACTCACAGGTCAAACCTAAATAGGTTTTCTACAAGAAAGAACCTAAGCTCTGATACCAACTCTGTAACACCCCCTTTCCAAAATAGAAAGAGAGTTACTCAAAACAACAGAACTAAGGAAGATCACAAGGCTCTAAACCACAAAAGAATCTCATAATAATTCAATATCATAGACAAACCATAATAAATGCCACACTGGCTCAAACCACACTAATAATTTTACAATTCCAACTGACATATCAAGTCTAAACAGAACATTTCTAAACCATTGGATTAAGGAGCTCTCGTCACACTTGCCCTTGATCCCCCTGATTACCTGCCGGAAGAAAACACAGCATGAGCCAAATGCCCAGTACGGATATAGAATACAAGAAGTGAACGAATAACTAACTCAATTAAATGAATGAAAAACGAACTGAAACGAAACGAATAACTAACACAATAAATGATAGGCTGAATCAAATGGCTGGGTGTTATTTCATACCGAGCTCAAATAAGTAATATATCTTGCCACAAGGCAAGTCAAATAATGCCACACAGCAATCAAATAATGCCACACAGGCAATCACACATCGGACTGCGCAATCCAGTGCGTGCAAATCGGAAGGTGTGTTTGGCACAAATCACCAATCCGCAGAACAGAACAGAACGAAACTAGGGTCGACCCATACCCTCCCACAACAAAACACCAAATGGCCAACTCCCACCGGAGCACAAAACGGAGACGCCGTGGACTGATCACACCGCCACGGAAGGTGTCATGCCTCGGTGCCAAGAGGACATGCCTGTGGTACCCCCACAGGTGGTTATAGCTCAGGTATACCCTACGGTATCTCTAACAAATATAATGTCACCAACACATGCGACAAATATCAACACAAAGGGATTCTAACATGTACATGTTAAATCGAACGAATCACACAAGTCTCCAAAATGTACTAACATGTACATTACTATAATATCAAATAAATTATTAGACATGATACACTAGACTAAAGAGTACAATGGGAGTTCTAATTTAAATGCCAAAGCAAACTATCAATAAATTGACAGAATTAATTATGAGAGCAAGTATTAATTCGAAACGAATAACAGAACAAACAAATAAA